>JAOTRJ010000051.1:16039938-16058285 GCA_028564905.1 Leptodoras praelongus | reverse complement strand
CCCGGGGATCGAACCCGGGTCCTTCTTGCTGTGAGGCGACAGCGCTATCCACTGCGCCACCGTGCCGCCCAACTTGTTTATTGACTTGTTTATTGTGTTTATTGACTTGTGGGCTTGTTTTGCCAGACCTCTACATACATGACAGCCGGGGCTTAGGAAAGGAATAAGAATTAAGTCATCCTCTCTAAGTAGAACCAATACTTTAACATTTCCATTCTTCTGTTCCAGTCCTAAGACTGCGTTCCCAATTGTGGAAAAATAGAAAATCCTTTTACATAGTCTGCATGTAGTGTTAATATAATAAAAGAGTTTTAAAAGCATTTGCATGTTCTCCCCATGTCTGCGTGGATTTCCTTCGGGGTATTACTAACCTCTCCAGTCATGAATGTGTAAAACATGATGTTAAACTCTTGCTAAATAATAAATGTGTGTGTGTGTGTGTGTGTGTGTGTGTGTGTGTTCATAAGGACATGTCCACACAGGCACAAAGAGAGTCCATGGAATTTTGACTCATAGCCTCATTCATCAAAGTAATCCCAGCTGCAATGTTATATGGTGTGTTAGCAAATTCTCAGTCTAAATTCTAACATGGACACAAGCTGGCTAAATGCTTAACGAGCTCAGTTGTTTGTTTTTGTTCTTATTCTGACAAAACATAGCACGCTTCCTTGGTTATCTGTCTAATACAGACTCCAGCAGAATAACAGTTTTATGCTCAGAGATCATTTGCAGTAAGTCTTAATTCCATTCATAAAGTGAAGCCATGTAACATTATAAGCTAGGATGCACACTATGCATAAACATATACATTGAATAAAATCATGCAGGACCTGATGTTGATCAAAACACATCTGGGGATTTTGGGGTAATATATAAAAATGTATATGAAAGTGAAAAAAAAGAACATTATTATTATATATCTCATTAACAGTCTGAGAATAAACCATGTTTTTGTTTCCATGGGAAACAAAAAAGGACTTGATTTCAGAATTTGGCCATTTGATGCTTTAGGTATGGTATATATTTTGACAATTCAATGGTTTTGCCCTGGAAGAAAGGAAAAGTGGATGACAGCCTCATGGAAATAGCAGTAGCCAAGTTGATAAATGAGATCAATTTGTTTAGCTCACAATGTCATTGTGTTTGATGATGCAGTTTGTATGCAGTATAATAAAATGTATAAAAAATAAGTATTGCCAGACACTACCTACATTTAATGATATTGGGAGCTCAATAGATTTAGCTAATTTATGGATCTTGTTGACGCTGTTGTCATCCACTTTTCCTTAATGTTGTGTCAAAACCCGCCGACTCTCAGGGCTGCGCGTATCTCTACGTGGATTGATATTCGGCACTCACAATTACGTCATGCACCTGTGAAAATACCTTCTCTATCATCCTATTCTGTTCTATTTGACAGTAAGCTTCTTAAGTTAGACAGTATTCTGGGTGGTATTTGTGCAAACATGGTTCATGCGGAAGAAGTATAGTACTGCTGTTTTCCAAGGTACCTTATTTGCTCACGCTGTATTAATATCTTTTCAATATCAACTCGAATGGAACAGAAAATCTCGGTCTCTGTAAAACTGAGTTTGACTACTAGTGACACCATGGCAATCTTTGGCTGAGAGACAAGAAAACATAATTAACACTGCTCTCTGGGTGAGGACTGAATTACTCTCTCCCCCCTGTCGATTAAGGTGACACAAGGAAATTGTGGGCATCAGTGAGCTATTAGTGGGCAGTTAGCATCTCCTCCAAGCATGTCCGGCTGCCCAGCAGCAGTTCATGCAGGGGAAGAGCAGCACGTATCTCCTCACAGGAAGTACATGTTAACCCTCATCCTCACCAGCTTTTTTCTACCCTGCTTAATTTTAGTCAAATCCCTTATTTTTTTTACACACTGATTGTTTATTAGGAGTTTAATGTTGTGTTTTGCAAACATACAAATGTATAAGATGTAGAAATGCTAAGTAATGATTATAATGTTTTACTTTGATCTGTAAATTCCCTAATTTCAGCTCTAGCAAATATTAAATGTAAGCATGTGGTTCTATATTGGGTATGCAGGGAGTAAGAACAGTAAATAGCTGAACTGTGTTGTCTGAGATTTGTCACACACTGAACTGAATATCAGTGTACCAGATTGTTGTAGTAGCAGTGTAAGAACCGATGACTGCTCTTATAGCTTCTTCTCCATGAACAGCCGGATGTGTGAAATAGCTTTGCACCTATAGAAACTACTGTGTATAAAACAGTATTTGCTATAGCATAAAGAGACACTTGGAGTGGGTTCCAGAGTTGCTCTGCCATTGAGCCCTAAGTTTATGCGGTTTGGTCTTTTTCAGTATGATCACGCTTGCTTGAGCAATCAGGACTTTTATTGAACTCTCAGAGTATTCTTTACAAATACATTGTAAACAGAGCCACTCCTGTGTGGGAAAAAATCACCACCCATGCTTCTTGTTGTTTGTACAAATTGTGTCCTTGCTTTCCAAGAACATGAAATTCCAGTTTTGCTTCCCTTACGCTTTTCTTCAAGTGATCGGTATCCTTAACTCCACCCTAAGCGACTTAAGTGTCAATGTTTATAATGAATATAGACTGATGTACAGTGGTGATCAAGAGTTATCATATAATCAGATTCTGAGTTGACTTCTTTTCTTTTTTTTATTTCATTGACCAGGCTGATGGGGTTTTTTAAATCAAGCTTCCTATATTTTTTCACAATCCCGCGGTGCCAGGGGGCGTAAGCTCCAGTACTGTAACTGCACTGTGATGTCAGAGCGGCTCCTGCAAAATATTTTCACAGGAATAATATACATATGGGAATAACATAAATCAAACAACATATTAGCTACGATAAGCATCGTAAGATCCACAGTTGGGGAGACTCACAGCAGGTTCGGGACTCTACTTGAACAGTTTTATTTGAACAAAAATTAACGTCAGCTTTTCAGCCTCTGACCTAAACTTCAACTCAGCTCTCTCTGGTCTCCTCGCATGCTCTCCTGCACTCCTATTTAACCCCTCGCTCACTGCACACACAGACAAAAGAGCAAATTAGAATAGATTAATAAGGAGCAGGTGCGAGTGCTTACCTTTTCTGCCGCTCCCGGCTCTGTCTTCCCGATCCCACAACCACAAGCCCACTGCCACAAGCATATAACAAGCATTTAAATATAAATACATGTAAAGGATGGGTCTTTCACTGAACTGTTAATGCTCTAGCTTTGTGATGTTTGTGATGTTTTGATTAATGGGCTGTATGAAATAACTTTATATCAGAATAATTGGACACATTGGCTAACCAGTATTGTGAAATGTCAGCTGTTTTTTACAAAGGCGGTATTTTGCAATTATTGATATAATACAGATTGCAAGTTTTAAGGAACAGTTTATGACCAAATAAACACCTGCCATTACGGCGGCTGTTAATAAATGTTCATGGCATCTTTTTTGGTTTTATTATACAACTTTGTGGAATACTGGTTTCTGATTGGTCAGTTACAGACAGACCACTGCTGTGTATAACAGATTGTTGCTATGGATGCATTTGTGATCATAGACTCACATAGATTCACAACACTGTGTGGCAAAAATTACTTGGAAGATTTTTCTAATATTTATTGAAAAATATAAATTTTATAAATTTAAATTAATTGAAATTTTAAAATCTTTGTATAGTTTAATGTGAATTATGTAGGCTAATCTTAAGATGGCTACAGCTTGCTATGGACCTAGTTCCAGCTGTAGTATCTTGCTGACTTTTTTGCAGAAGCAATAAAATCATTTTAAATTGTCCCAAAATATTGATTTCTTTAGTAAGTAGCTATATAATAATCTTCAGGTACCATTTCACAATAATGACCTGTTCACTGTAGATTACACCTTACTTATTACATAATAGAGAGCCATTCATGTTCCTCTCATGTCTGTCACTTCACCTAACTTTGCAACACACTTTAAAATGCCAGAAACCCTACTGGCTTCTACCCACTGAATAGGAGATAAAAATTATTTGCCTGTAACTAATACTTAAATCCAATTTATAGTTTGTCATTAGCAGACAAACTGTCTGGAAAGACAGTTCTGAGTGAAAGAAATTTTAAATAATCAAGACTTCAAAAATATAATCATGAATTACAGTCTAAAATGTATGGATCCTGTGTTGTGTCCCTGGAGACTGGCAGTATCAAGACATGACCATGAACCGGTAAATGACTTGCTGGCAAAAAATGACTTTCTCCAGTGTTGTTGATCAAGCTTGGTTTGTGGATGAACCTCTACTACTTTTGTGAGATGTGGCTGATTTACGTATTCAATCTGAAGATACCTGATGTGGAGATAATGGAAACGCGAGCACCAAATGTGAGGACTCAAAGCAACTATAGATATTATTTTTCATTTCTCAGGGTCCAGTAATATTCGTGGACAGAATACCATAGTTTGCACTTTCTGAAATTGCTCCCCATTGGCAGCATTTTTGTCATGGCTAAACTAGGCATGATGTGTTTTTGGTATTATATAGTATTACTCTATTATGTCTGTGTATTGCATTTCTGGGTAACACACATACAGATGTAGGGCAAATTAAAGGAAAAAAAACAGTAAGTCAGTAAGTTATTTATTTGGGCTGGCACAATCCACCAGATGAGCTTCAGTGTGTCTTAGCATAAATTCAAATCTCTGGAATTGAGCTGGTATGATGAACACTGAAAGATTTTCAGTCACCTGGTGGTTTGATGATGGTGGTGAAGAGAGCCAAACTCTCTCATGGCTGTTTGAGATTGAGGTCTGATGAGTCTGAAGGCCATAGCATATTCTTACATCATTTTTATTTTCATGAAACCGTCATCCTGGAAGAGACCACAACAACAAGGATAGAAATGTTTCATTATAGGATAAAAGTAATCAGTCAGGAAAATGTAATGGATTTGCAGTGACTCTTCATTGTAAGTGGACAAGCGTAGGCAAACCATGCCAGCAAAATAAATAAACACTCCCAAAGCATAACAGAGCCACTGGCTGTTTTCTTTCATTTGTCCTCATCTGTAGATACACATAGACGTTCAGACACACTTACTTAAAAGTAATTGCATGACTGAGGCCCTCAAAAGAAGATAGATATAGCTGTATAGCTGTATAGTTTGATGGAACCTACATATGCTAAATAATAGACTCATGTAAAAAGCTCTCAGCATCTAACATTTAGCAGGTTGAGCTATAAGACTGTTCAGTCTAATGCAGTAAAGATTGGCCTAGTCTGTGTATTTGAGAAGAAACAATCTTCTTCACAAAACATTGCTCACCACCGTAGTAGTGCTTAATGCTGATTGCTGTGCTTAACAGTGTAAAGAAAAGCCAGGATTTATTTCTGAAGGTTAAGGAAATGCATGGTGAGATGCTTATTTTTCAGCATAAATCTCTTTTGCTGCATTCCTACATTTTAAAGTGACTATTGCAGCAGATCCATCTCACAGTTACCGAGCTTATTTGATAGGTACCTGACTTATGATTGCTTAGTGGAGGTGAACCCTTTCCAAAGAGCATAGGATATGAGTTCACAAACACACACACATGCACAAAGACACACACACAAACACACACACACACACACACAGACACCATTTCAGCCCCTCCTTTCATGTTCTCTGTGTAGTCCTGTTCAAAGCTGCTGACTGATGCCACAGCATACGAAATTCCAGACTCCGCTACCAATTATGAGCTATGCATCGTTTTGACCTCGTCTCTGTAATGTGCCTATTTCCTATCTGGTCACTAAAACCTCAATACAAAGATATGCACTTGAATTTATTCAGTGGTGGTATAGTTAGATCAAACTTATTTTACATACAGAGAAATACAAAGAATATGTCCACATATATACCCATTTTTTTTCCAGTTGTCACGTTGGTAAAAAAAAAAAGTTGTTGGACCCTGTGGACTGATATTGCCCTAAATGTTATTGTGTGTCACACCTGTGTCTCCATTCCTCTCTATTGTCAGTCCATATCAATATAAGTTAGATGGAATTCATTTAAATATAATCTAAATGGAAACGTTACAAAGTTTGTCACGTTTCCACAGATGAGCTTGTTTAACCTCAACTTAAGAAATTGCCATACACTTTTAACTGATTTCATTTCATGCTTGCATTCCAGGGTCGGTGTTCAAGGGATAACTGTAAATACCTGCACCCACCATCTCACCTAAAGAGTCAGCTGGAGATCAATGGAAGGAATAACCTGATCCAGCAGAAGACAGCCGCAGCCATGCTGGCCCAACAGATGCAGTTCATGCTGCCAGGATCCAGCCTGCCTGCTGTGGTACGCCCCACCCCATCCCTCATTTCATATTGGAAGCCTCCCAGTGTCTGGGAATGTTTAAGCAGTGTGTGTGTCACATGAATGAATAAAATTTGGCTGATCACATTTCTATGCTTCAGAAAACGTCACGCTGTCACATCCACAAAGAGTACTTGTTTATATTAAAGTCATGATCAGTGTAATTACATGAAAATATAGTACTGTGTATGCTATGTGCTCTGTTGTTCCAAATTAATCACTTGAACATCTTTGTTTGGCACAATTACTGAGGCATCTTGGCTTGCCTCCCCACAGTCAGTCTGTCAGAGTATGTAAAAAAAAGCAGCCATCTTGCACATTGGGATTGTAAGCTTGCCATGCTCTAGGTGAAGCACAGAATCCTGGGGAGTGAGTTTAGCTCAGCTTGAGCCCTGAAGTTCTTTGGCAGTCCATTGTTGTTCAGCTTGGATGGAGATGTCATTTGAATATTTAGGGCTTTGCTTATTAAGATTGTGCATATAGTATTTGCGCCACATCCCATATTTCAACAGGTAACACTAAAAATAAGTTTTGGGCTCTGTGTTTTGCTATTGCAGTCTTCCTTTCCTGTTGGTCAGAGTCTGGGGCCAGGGCCTGGGATCAGCTATTCCCCCTACTTCTCTCCTGTCACGCACGGGATGGGGCTGGTTGCCACGGAGATGCTCCCGAGCAACCCTGTGATTGTCCCTGGCAGCCCTGCAGTAGCAGTGCAGAGCTCAAACTCCTCTTCCTCATCTCAGAAAATACTGCGCTGTGACAAACTGGAGGTGAAGCCATTTACACAACTGCAATTAACCAGTTTCACTGTCTCTGTTGCATGCGGACAGTATTTCCATTATACATTTAAAGCACAGTAGCACTCACACAGAGTAACACATATACCTAGGCTTCAGTCGTTACATTGCATCGGATCTGAGAGTTGCTATTTTTGTTGTTGGCTGATGCTGTATGTGTAGGTGTGTAGAGAGTTTCAGCGGGGGAACTGCTCCCGAGGAGAGACAGACTGCCGGTTTGCCCACCCTAGCGACAGCCCCATGATTGACAGCACTGATAACACAGTGACAGTGTGCATGGACTATGTGAAGAGCCGCTGCTCCAGAGAGAAGTGCAAATACTTTCACCCTCCTGCTCATTTGCAGGCACGCCTCAAAAGCTCTCAGAGCACCCAGAGCACTGCTGCAACCGCTGCTGTGGTGAGGCTCAGTGAACAAACACATTCATTCACACATCCTATATTACATCCTATACATTGGACATTGTGAACACCCAGACATAAACATACACTGATACACAAACATGCACTTAAACACAGCTACTACTGATGATCTAGTGAGCATATAGTCACCCCTTCAAGTATACTGCCTCAACCACACACACACACACACACACACATACACAAACCCCTACTGTTTCTTTATTACAGATAGGTAAAGCATCAAATGGCAACTGTTGTCAGACATGACCAAGATCATGCTTCATTAGTTTACCTTTAATATTCCAGTAACTCTAGAATTAAACCATGGAAGGTATTGTGTGGTGGGTTTTTTTTTCGAAGAGGGAATTAACATCCTGATTTTTCCTCAAGTTAATGTGGTTTTGTTGATCAACTAATGAAGCATCATGCAATTTCGTTCCATAGTAGTGTTTTCTGCAGCTTCTTTTCTTTCTTTTTTTTTTTAAAGAGAACTTTTTGTAGGACTTAACGAAGATAACACTGATTAAACTTGTTTTGTTTGTGTGCATGCATATTGTTTATGTAGTAAACAGCATTCCGGTTATTTCATTTTTTTGTGTTTTTTTTTCCTCTCACCTCTCCACAATGCAATGCTGTTCCCATGACGCACCTGTGCTTGCTGTTTGTTAATACGCTTGACTCCCATTGGCCCACTGCCATCATGTGTTGGCTGCGTGCTGTGTGCAGACTCAGTCAAGTGCCAAAGTGCTGAAGCGACCCCTCGAGGCAACTGTTGACATGGTACTTCACCTTTCACCTCTGGCTTTGCATGGTCTTAAATCACTGTTATTGTACTGTGGCTATTTTCAGATTTGATTTCGCTTCTTCATTTAAAATTCTCGAATTGCTCATCCTGTTTGTGTGGACATCCTGTGCTCTGTGCTAAAAAATTGCCCTCAAATCCTCAGGTCTCTCAGGTCATATTTTACCTCTTTAAAACATTTCTTAGCGGTCATGATTTAACTAACATGATTTGATGTTAGTCCTCAATGTAGATATGTTAGATGTTTATTTGATGCTTTCCTGCATTCTTACCTTGTATTGCTCTCTTACTCCCTTTCTCTTAGGCCTTTCCTCACAGCATGTTGCAGCCACTGGCTAAGCGAGTGGCTCTAGAGAAGAGTGCAGGGCCTGGAGGTCTGTTAAACCCCAGTGTTCTTCACTACCAGCAAGCTCTTGCCAACACACCTCTGCAGCCTTCTACTGCACTGTTCCCTACAGGTACACACACGTAAACCTGAATGTATACATGCACACATTACATATACACATACGCACACTGTTGGGCACGGCATCAACCCTTAGATATACTCGATGTCAGCTACTGCCCACATTTCTAAATGTTCTTCCATTAGTCTGGCCTAAATTGTTCTTTAGTCTGTGCCTGTGTGTGGGCTTCCCTGCCTCTCATTACCAGGACCTCTGTTATGTCTGTGCAGTGAGCTTTGGCTTCTGTGAAGTAGATGCATGTAAAACACTCAGTAACTGAGTGGTTACATTAACTCTTGTCTCCTCTCTACTGCTACTGCAGGCTCAGTCTTGTGCATGTCTCCTGGACCTGGCATCGGTATGTTTCACTCTGCTGTTTCTCTATGACCTTTTCCATTGATCTCTGTCTCTTCTGCTCGTTTTGATTAAATACGTATGGGCTATGTATCAAATTGCCCTCAGTGCTTTATAGTTTTAGACCATTTATTATGCTCTGGGCAATAAGAAAATATTGTACAGTATGACATTATAGTAAGACATCCCTATAATATATATTTTTGTACAATAGTAATGTCTTACTAATTGTTAATGCAAAGAAAAAAAAGGATATTTTGTCCATTAAAGTTCATCACCAGCGCAACACACTCATGTTCTTCTGCATGCTGTGCATGTCATGGATGGGGTGTCTAGCTTGAAACATACAAAATACAATAGTCATAATATATGTTGTAGTATATCCCTATGATCTTTCTCAAATATAGCATATTCGCTATATTTCAGGCTAGAGAGTGGTGGTGCATGTTTGTCACGATCTGAGTTCATATGTGCAATGAATATCAATGAAATTAACCAAACATTTTGTTGATTCTCTACTTATTTTAATTATTTGCAGTTAAGCACTGAATCTCTGAAGTAGGTATAAAGTAGCTGTAGTTTGAGGATTACATATAAAATAAAATAATAATTATATTTATATATATATTTATTTTATTTTATTTATTTTTTTGGGGGTGTTTTTTTTACTTATAGGAAAAAGTGGGTGGGTGTATTTATGTATATGTATTTAATATATGTTTATTAATTTGGGGAATTTGCGTTTTCACTTACAGTAGGATCACTAGCCAAAAAAAAGATGGCTCAAACATTCATGTTGGTCACTGAATGGAATCCACAGAAACAGCTGACAGTTTTTCTTACCAGAAGCATTCATTCTGACCTTTGCGTTTCTAATTTGTGTCTGTGGTAAAGTGCCATTCACACAATTGCAAATCACAGTCTCCTCTGTAGCTCCACCCCTTTTGCTATGCACAGCAAGCTGCAACCGCTGAGTGCATTGCTCAGACATTGTAGTACACCAGTTGTATTACCCAGTGTGAACACACTGCTTACACTAAGATGTCTCAACGTACAAGATTTGACACTATCGCTTTAAGTCATGAGGTCTTTCATATTATACACTGAATCGATCTGCAATGGAAACAAGCATTGATCTACTGCTTCCAACCAGTTCAGCTGACGTTTATATTTTAGCATGTGTGAAGACAGTAATTTTATAGCACAGTGTTCCTTTAAAGTATTTATTAGTTATTTCAATTCATATGCCAATATCAGAATGATTTGACATACCTCAAAATGTAATGATAGAATGACATACATCAAAATGTAATGATATACCGCATGAGGTAATCTATTATCCAGTCAGTGTTAAATATTTATATCCTTATGCTAAGCTGAGCAAAATAACTGTCTTTTTACTTAAATGTTATAATAGATAAGGCAGCCTGTGACTGGTTTGTTGCATGTTTACTTCCATGACGTTTTATACGAATATTGCTGTTGACAGCAGTAGTGTTACCTTATTTTTGTTTTTAATGTCTATTCACTCATAATAGTGTAAATACATATTAAGTGTCTGCTCTAAAATGAACACATAGTGGTAGCACTATGAAAAGAAAATAATCTTTGTACAAGTTTTGGCTTGTACATGGGGTCTCTGGTTGCTTATTAAAATCAGGTTAAGTTTACAATGCTGAGTGTATGCTTGCATTTGATTACATGTACGCTTATGCTTTTATGTGACTGTGTTTCTGTTCTGGCCTTGTGCCATTCTTCATAGTGCTTGTGCTTTTACACGGTTTGGTCATTATGAATTTCAGTTTAATTCCCAAGCATAAATATTAATTATCCTCTGTTGATTTTCTCTCTTTTGAACCAGCATAGTGCCTTCATGAGGTGTAACCTATTGAACTAATACAGCATCAATTATATCTGATAGACAAGTTGACTGATTTTCTCCCTCTCTCTTCTGCTTTGCTCATTGTCTGCATGCCATCTGCTGGTCTGATTTATACTAGTGGCTTTACCTTTTTTATTAGATACAAACACACGAATATACAGATATATCCCGAACAATTCTATGGTTACCGTAACGCTGCTCCTCCTTGTTCATTGCTTTCATGGTTCCCTTCCTGAAAAAAAGTTCCCATGATGCTCAGTGCCCCGCCTGCTACCGCCTCCGCTCCTGCTGCAAGCCCCTACGCTGCTGCCGCCGCGGCAACCGCCAATCAGGTTTGCTCCTTTACAAGCTCTCTCTCACTGTTCCCACTCTCTTAGTTCAGGAACAGAATACCTTCTTTTACAGGAGTAGCTCCTGTTACACAGATCAGACATCTCTCTTAGCTCTCTATTAGCTTAAATGCATTTAAGCATAAGCTATCAAGACATATTTCCTGATAGCTTATCAGCTGCTTTTCTAACACAGGTTGCATTCTGCAAACAGTCATTAGAGCTAACTACCGTATTGTAAGAAAGACGTGCATGAGTGTGGTTAGAGTATCAGGTGTGCAGTGTGACCCTGTTTTCTGAGCTTTGTTGGTTTGGCTCTTGCTGGCTCTATATTGCTGTTAGTAGTCTGGATCCATGACCAGCTCCTGTCACCTCAACCACTCACAACAGCTGTTTGGAGCTCCCCTACATGCAGTGTGTAGTTACATTTTTGCTGCTTCATTGCCATCATTGTTTTGCATGTGTTTGCCTTTAGTAAGCTGCGCTCGTCATTGGCACACAGAACACAGATTCTCTGGCTGGCAGAACAAGAGAATACTGACAATTTGTTCATTAATGAAAGCACAGTGAATAATGCTATCTGCCCTTGAATTCTGTGTTAGCATGATCTAGCAAATTTATAATCCATGTATTACTGCCCTCTGCTGGTCACTTCACAGACTTAACACACAAAGCTTAAAAACCTAGGAGGGAGATTGTTACTAACTGCAGTTTCGGTTCCTCGCTGTCTTCCCAGAGTATCGCTTGATACCAAACTGACTGCCAGACTAAGATGAGAAAAGTGATTACAAGCTGTGTACCTATTACGATTAAGGTTAATTAAGGTTTTCACAGCTTTTAATGTCATTTTGTTTTCATTTTGTTTTCTCATTTATTACCCACAATACCATATAAGTAAAGAGGGTTTCGCTGTTCTATAGTGTTTTTACCATTAGATCATTTCAGTCAGTAACTTTATTAAGGACTAACACAATGTAAAAATATTTTTAAATTACAGACTGTTTCAAATAAGTGCCTAATCACCTAGTATGCAAGGCAATGGCGATAGGCATAAGCAAACTTTGTAGAATGGAGATACAAAGAGTAAGAAACCTTGGGAGGAGCCAATATTTAACAGAGCAGCCTACTATGCAGCCAGCACTGAGAAATACATACATTTCATATCAGATAGTTTTTCAATTTTAATTCCAATTTGGTTAATGAGTAATTGGTAGTCATGACCAGATCATTATATATGTAGGTAAGAACAAGTTGTATATAGTCAGCAGTCAGGCAAGAAAATGATTAGAGGTGTGTAGTCTTCAGAATTAAAGCAGAAGACAGTTGCAGGAGTAGAAATATGCAAGGCAAGGTTTGTCCAGAAAGTAATGAGTATGAAATTCCTGCACTCCATAGAGCTTACGATTGGGGGTGTTTTTTAATCTTGGGGAACAAGAAGAAATCACACGGAACCAAGTCAGGGCTATAGGGAGGATGTGGAAGGACTGGGATTTCAGCCAAAATGTTTTTCACAGCCAGTGAAGTGTGACATTTCAAAACTCCAAGGTAAAATGTTGCATTTACTGTTCTGTCACAAAAACAGATGTCTGGAAGGAAACTGAAATGCCACTCTTAACCGACCACAATCCCCTTGTGTAAGCCCTACAGACCGTGGGAATTTCATTCTCATTACTTTCTGGACAGACCTCATATATGAAGAGGTGTTATTCCATTTGGATGTTTTGTCTTATTTATAATGCATAGTACATTATATGGATTATGAATTTGCTGACCAGTGGACGAGCAGTTGCTGTGCCAAAACAAATCTGCTTTTACACATAAACAAGTTGCCATTCAAATCATGGTGACCCCTAAAGCTTTCATTATCAGGCACAAATTACATTTCAGATCATGACTTGCATTTGTAATTGACTTGCATTGGTTCCTTGACACAGGCTCTACGTCAGTTTCCCACAATGTGGTTCACTGTCGGAGACACTCGGAGTGACAGAAACATTGTTTTAATGTTTAAGCACCTTTACTGCTAAAATGACAGGTTATTGCTATGTAATTATTAGAGTTCCCATTGCAGTTATTAGAACTCGCAAAGCTTGTTCAGCTGTTGTTGTTTTTTTGCCACTCTCGTAAATCCTGTATGTTAGTAGTTTTGCAAGAAAATTTTAACATGTCTTTTTGTTCTTTCTGCAACAGATCATTTTGAAATAGAGCACAGGAGAGGGACAGAGTGCCAGCGCAACATGCACACACAACTTAAACAACGAGTGTGTGGATATAACATCCTCAACCCTACAGAATTACTGCTACATGCATGCTGATACACACACACACACACACACACACACAGCCTAATAATATTTTCCCTACAGTTACATTCAAGAAATACATTATACAGACATATATATATATATACAATATATACACAACAAGCAACTAATCAACCATATCTGTTTCTAAATTCGTTTCACTGGAACAAAATCTTACTGTTTTTGCTTGATTAAGTACATTATATAATCATACAGTTATACACAGTATCATCACCAGTGTTGAGTTGGAAGTCATTCAACACTGTGTGACTCTATTTGCACTTTTCTTTCTTTTTTTTTTTTTTCCAAGAAAAAGGCAACATCTTGAGAAAGACTATTGAAAGTTTGAGGATATACACAATTTTCTTCAAGCTGAGTCCAGAGATACTGATTTAAGAGAGTTTATCTATCTGCCTGCACCGGCATCGGAAGGGATTGTATAACCAAGTGCCGAAGCAGAGCGAAGCCATGCAGGAGGATGACAGGCAGCATGTCGCAACCCTGTAGGAGAATGTCAAACGGCATGTGGAAGCCATGCAGGAGAAGGACAGAGTGAGTTCATCTCTGAGCTGCACGCTTAATGCTTTGCCTGAGCACTGCTGCAATACAGCAGCCTGGATAAAGAGAACTCTGTTAGCCAAATTGTTGATCAAGAAAAAAAAATAAAATCAAATAAAAAAAGATGTTCACCTTTAACAGTGGCCAAACAGTTAAACACACTAACCCTTTAAAACTTGACGTGAATCTGAACTTTATTACTTTATTACAGCCGTTCTTTTATAATTTCTTTAGCTGAAAATCGAGCATTAATCTTTTGCCACAGTAGAGGTTATTCTCTTATTCTTTTGATACTGTGCCCGTTGGAAGAGAGTGAAACAGAGAGAAACAAAGAGATCGTGTGCGCTCGTGTGACTTTATATGTGCGTGTGTTTGTGCATAGTAACAGAGCATAGCATAAGTTACAACATCTGGGCTCTGCAGCTACACTCAGGGTCTAGATGTTCCAGCAGTTTAAGCTGTGTTTAGTTGAGACAAATTGGGCTATATGTTCATCTTGATTTTGGTTTCTGTATTTATTGTTTGATTCTGTATAAGTGCCTAACAATGTTCTTTACAAGCGTAGTGTGGATACAGATCTGAACTGTTCGTGTTTCATTTTGTTGCTGCAATCTGTCATTCTCTCTCTCTAAAAAAAAAAAAAGAAGGTAAAAACCATTTAAAAGGTTGCCCATGGATGTCATGTTCACTGTTTATTGTTTTTAATCTTTGGTGAAAAGAATAACAGATTTATAACTACTAACACAAAATGAAATCCTGTCTAAGAGGAGTCTGTGACTGCTGTTTGGGAAAGCCTTTTCTCTACTCCACGTATAGAATTTATCAAGGTGATTTTGACTGGGTTGGGAAAGCTGCAGTCTATTGAGTCTCAGACTTACAGCACCTGTAGAGAAACAGTCTTCCCAAAGTAGCCCTTCTTCAAGTAAACAGTTGCTTTGGGTCAAAATCTAAGTTAACATAGATGTTTAATTTGTATTGAATTCCATAGGCCTCTTTAAGATTCTACTTGCATTCATTTTGTTTTCTAGATCGGCGATTGACCACGGTGTGACATGTAACTGACCTAATGCTTAATAGCTCTATTATTCTAATCCAGTTTAATTTAGAAGACAGTCAATCATATAATTTCTATTTGTATGTACGTGTTCATGTGTTGTTAAGTGTGTTTTAATTCAGGGCGGAGATAAAATGCCATGTGAGAACCTAGACAATCTTTAGTTTAGATACGCAAAGGCACTGCTCAGACTTGTAGTCATTTAACTTCTCAGCATCGCCTGAGGATAATTTATGTTGTGGTCTATAAGATATATGAGAACTATTATGTAATGTTAACGGTATTGATCGTGGTTAATGGACCATTGTTATGTTTTGTTCTGAGATTAATGTAATTTATTTGATGTAGGGCCTTGTTGTTCAGATGCTGTTTTTTTTTAAAGGCCAGCTCGGTGCCACCTTCCTCTCCTGCATCACCTGAATTGTGTAGGAAAAGAAAAGCAGGGTCTTCGCTAAAAAGCGTTAAGCGTTGCGTCGTATTACACAGTCGTTTGTGAATCTGATGCTTTGATATAATAGTCGTTGTTTGAGGTGTGTGACTATGGCAGACGTCGACTTTTTTGAAAGATAAAGAGAAGCACTACTGCAGGTAGCCAGCTGAGAGAAGCACTCAACACTGCATGACACATCAGTGCAGGTCAGGCTGCAGAAGTCTTCACGTTATGTCAAATTAAATATAACACGGCATTTCATTTTATAGTTCACTTTTGTGTTTTAATATTTTAGAACCGTACTAATTTGTTAATGTGACAGTTCAGAGTTGCTATGAATGAAACCGTTTTTTGTAAGTGATGTTTTTTTTTTTTTCCTTCAAGATGGTAGGTTCAAGTATGTTTTCCTGTTGGAAAAATACTTAGTTTCAATGCCTTATGGTCACGGACCATACTATTTAATTGAAAAAAAAAATTAGTCTTAATTTTTTTCACTTATTCTAATAAATGTTTGTACAAGTTTATTTCCATCGTCCAGGTGTAAATGCACATTTATTGGAATATAAACAAAATACTAGTGCTAAAGAAGCGGTGTGTCGTCACTCGGGAGCATGAGCACAATCCTGCTGTAACACACTGTAACAGATGAAACATCACTGACGTTACAATAGAGTTGTGGTTTGGTTTCAGAAAATATAATAGAAATAGAAATGTTGACTGCTATGTCCCTAAGGCTGATCCAGAGTCAGAGAGCCTCATGTTCTCTCTCCTATTACAGAACTTTTACTAAACATATGAATGTGTCTCATCATCAGTGCGTTTCCTGCTTTCTTAGTGTCAATCTTGTGGATAAGAATTTCAGAATGTAATTTATCTCTTGACTGTTGTAGCACATTCTGGACAGGTTTATGACTCGAGGGCTACAGTGCACTCACTACCATAGTCTGTTCACATGTGATCTTTGCCTTATCTTCTATGTGTTGCTCTGACCATTTCATGTCTCTTAACGGTGTTTGAAAGTTTTCTTGTAAAACAAAAGACTGTATTGGCTCTCCAAAACTAAATATAAAATAACTCAATCTGATACTAAAGAAGGGTCTGTATAATAAAAACAAAACCTTTTCTCCACAACTGGAGTGAAAGTGTAGGATTCCAAAGATTGCTAATGCAAACAGGATAAACGCCTGGATATGTTGCATCCTGATGTGGAGAACAGGCTTTCAAATAACAGATGTAGTTTTTCTGAGCACTACCTTGTTGCTGAGCTCTGTTCAACACCAGTTACAAGGACGGATTTACACAAGTCAAACTCCATGCAGATAAATTATGCCACACATTATAAGCATTTAAAGAGCTTTTTATATGTTTCTTTGTGTAATATTAAGTAGTTTATTGCATTTTTGGTTCTGTAAACATAAAGTTTGTAAAATATATTGTCAGAAAGTGAATAAAATCCTTTAATGACCACCATGTGTTTTATCTTTATGAATATAAATGGGCTTTTTTTTTTAACACAAATACCAGCTGCATATATCCCAGTGCAGACCTGTCATACCCTCAGTGATTGAGCTTGTCACCTGGCTTGAAGATACCTGCACAGAATGGTACACAGAAGCATTATATAATATAATATATAAAAGGTCTGTCCAGAAACTGAGAATTTTTATATTTATTGAAAAAATGAACAATATTATCAGCTTCAAAATATGATCCTTGTGAATCCACACAACGATTCCAACGCCTCTGCCGTTGTTGGTAGCAGTGCTTGAAATCGTCAACTGTGAAGGTGTTCATAGTCTCAGTCGTGGCTCTGTGGATGTTCTTTACTGTGCCGAAGTGGTGGCCTTTCAAATGTGTTTATATCTTGGCCCTTCTGCTACGAATTCTTTAAGCACAATCCCTTGAGAATAAAAAAAAAAGGCAATGAACAATGACATGATTTTTTATTTGCTCATGCGAACTTTCTTTGTGCGAGGTGATGTTGTGTGCCATTCAGTCTTTTTTTCTCTTCTGGATATTGGGCTCTCTTGTTAAACAATCCAACATTCACTCCAAACTCACTTGCATTGTTCCAGTGACGAGGCACTTAAGCAGAGTTTCACAAAAACAAATGTCTGGTCACTGTAGAGGCTAGAATGCAGGTTCTAGTGTTTATCTGAGATTTAAATGAGAATTAAATTCTTGTTACTTTCCAGACAAACCTCTTATACACAACATGTACTGTATATTTAAAAAATGGCTAAATAATAATATTCATACAGAATCCACTCTCAGTTGTGTGAGGAGTCCAGTGTAAAGGAAGCATTGTGGAACAGCTACTGTCCGAGTTAATAGAATTGCAGTGAACTGCCAGGGGAAGTGAGAAACATCTGCATAAACTATGTCATGAGGAAGAGGATTCACAATAGAACTAACTGAGAAAGTGCTCAGAGATGATCAGAATATTCACTATGCTGTGAGGGGTGATGTTACCCTTGTAGAAACTGGAGAAAGTGCATGATAATGTAGCAACAGCACAGACTTCTTGGAGCATATATATATATATATATACACTCCTGATCGAAATCTTTAGACCAGCTAAAAAATTGGAAGAATTTGCATTTTGCACCACTGGATCTTGAGAAGGTTCTAAGCAGAGCTTCACAAT
>JAOTRJ010000051.1:15962703-15974650 GCA_028564905.1 Leptodoras praelongus | reverse complement strand
TGATGCTGTATTGGCCGCAAAAGGAGGCCCTACACCATACTAATAAATTATTGTGGTCTAAAATGACAGGTGTTTCATTTTCATTGTCTAACCGCTGTACGTGTGTATATATCTATAAATGTATATGCTATACATAAGTTGTCACTGAATTCATTGCTCACACTTTTCGTTTTCACACTTTTTGTTTCACAGGTTTGGCTCGACCTTCTAAAACCCATCCTAAAGCAGATCAAACGTAAGAGCCTACCACAGTATTTTCTTCTCATGCATTTGTAGTTTTGCATACTTCTCTGTCTGAAGGTCAGTATCTGACTCCTGTGTGTATTTCCGTGTTAAGGACCCAAGCACACAGTCTTGCGGTTCGTGGTGAAGTTTTTTCCTCCTGACCATGCCCAGCTGATGGAAGAGCTGACCAGGTGAAATATCAAACCGACTGCATTTAATCATTTTTTTGCTGTCATTTGTACTCCTTTCCTCATTATTGCTAAGCATATTGTTTATGATTCTGTGTTTTTCAGGTATCTTTTTGCACTTCAGATCAGGCAAGATTTGGCCTGTGGTCGGCTCACCTGCACTGACAGCAGTGCTGCCCTGCTTGTCTCCCACATCATCCAATGTGAGCGCCTGTGTGTCTGTGAATGTCTGTGTGTCAGTCTTCAGACATGTTTGAATGTCTTGAACTTTATTATACTTTTTTCATTGGAAAAAAGAAATCAGCAGGAAGGTATAGGTTGTTGCCATGGATACATTTCAGTACTTATGTGTATGAAAAAAGCCAAGCTGTCATCAACAGAGGCAGGTTGTATGTGCTATAAAAGCTATCTCAAGTCCTCTGTGCATAATATACATAGCATAATACTTTCATTGAGTAATAATGATGGTGATATACAATAAAGCAGTACTACTCTTTTATTCACATAACGTTAGCTGTCATATAAACACTGACAAAAGGTAACAAACTGGAAAGACGAAAGGCAGGTATAATACTTTTACACAGCATTATACCTGTCTTTCGTCTTTCCAGTTTGTTAACAGCCCCTCCCCCATCTCTCAACCTTTCCCACACTGTTTGCACCCATCTCTCCCTCCTCCTTCTCTGCTTTCTTTATCTCTGTTTCTCTCTGCTCTCTCTCTCTCTTTCTCTCTCTCTCTTCTCCTCCCAGCTGAGATTGGAGATTTCGAGGAAACCCAGTGTAGGCAACACCTCCTCAATAATAACTACATTCCTGACCAGATGGCCCTCATTGACAAGATCATGGAATTCCACCATAAACATGTGTAAGTGCATTGCATCACAGCAACGTCAAGCCATTTAAACCACCACAAATATAAAGCCAGTACAATGGAATCCACGCCCATCATGACCTTTATTCTACAATAATTAATTGTATTTATTCATTCGTTCACCTTCAGTAACTGCTTTTAAGGAATATGAAGCTTCAGTGACGTATGTGTATGTGTGGACTGATGTCTGTATGGTGGTTGTGTGTTTGCCATAGTGGTCACACTCCAGCTGAGTCAGACTACCAGTTATTGGAAGTGGCTCGTAGGCTGGAGATGTACGGCATCAGACTGCACCCAGCTAAAGACAGAGAGGGGACCAAACTCAGCCTCGCGGTAGCACACACAGGAGTGCTGGTCTTTCAGGTACACAATGCAAGCAAATACCCACATAATCTGAGAATGCCTTGAGTTTTTGTCCCTTCAAGGACATACAGTTTCTCCAGTGGATTTAAAAGCAGGAATTCAGGTTCCTGTGTTTAGTTCCTGGGGGCAGCCGTGGGCTTGTGGTTAAGGAACTAGCCTTGTGACTGGAAGGTCACCGGTTCGAACCCTGAAACTGACAAGATATGGCTGAAGTGCTGTTGAGCAAGGCACCTAACCCCCAACTGCTCCCCGGACACCATGGACGAGGACGCCCACCACCCCGGGCTAGCGTCTGCTCACTTCACTAATGTGTGTATGTGTGTTTCACTGCACGGATGGGTTCAATGTAGAGGACAAATTCCTCTGTGTGCGAGCACAATAGGCCAGTACTTCACTTTCACTTTAGTTTGTTTTCCAATGATGTGAGAAATTACTGTAATGGTTATAGTGAAACCATTAGCAGGGTGTGACCACCTGCTTGGTTAACCAGTTTATAGTATATAACCAGTTTATACCAAGGACATGATTGGTTCACTCAACTCTTTAATTCTGTACCAGTATTATAGTGGTGGAAAAGTTCCAATGTTTCAAAAAAAACTTCCAGTACTGTGTAGAGGGATTTAAGAATAATGTGTTGTGTTTATGCAGGGTCACACCAAGATCAATGCCTTTAACTGGTCTAAAGTACGCAAGCTCAGCTTCAAGAGGAAGAGGTTCCTTATCAAACTCAGACCAGACCTCAATGTAAGCACCTATCCATGCTACCTGTATTCTCATGCTGCCATTTCTCTTAGCATGCGAGCAGGATCACTTTTACCATCTTTACATTTCACATTCCCCGAGTTAAAGTGGGGCGTTACTCAGTTCATTAAGTGTGTCGTCTGAGCAGATAAGAATCTGTTGTCTCTGCAGCAGAGTGCGTGTCAGGACACTCTGGAATTTGTTATGGCAAGTCGGGACTGTTGTAAAGTCTTCTGGAAGATCTGTGTGGAGTACCATGCCTTCTTCAGGCTCTTTGAAGAACCCAAGCCCAAACCTAAACCTGTCCTTTTCACCAGAGGATCATCCTTCAGGTTCAGGTGTGTTTTGCTAACGCAGAGCTTTGACTGTCTGGTTCTGCATGCCTGTGTTTTGCGTGTTTCTTTGTGGTAGTGCTGGGACGTATACTGATATAGTAGACAGATAGAGAGTTTATTGGCTAGTGATAGAAATGCTGTGTCTTTCACTGTGTATTTGCCTTACAGTGTTGGACATTAAGTAATGGAGTTTCATTTCAGTTCCTTTAAGACCAATTTGTGTGCTTGGTATCGAGCTGCATGCAACAGAGATACATTTTCATCGACCGACAGCTATTGGGTGCACCTCCTCACGCCAGCAGGGGTGTATTAAACAGAAACCAATGTTTCATATTTAGAGCAGCTGTGGGTTTCTTAAATCCACCTATTCTGTTTTAAGAGCATTTTTTTCTGTTTGTTCTATTGTAAGCTTGATTTTAGTCAGAGACGTTGTAAGGGAGGAGAAGGGAAAAGCACTTGAAAATTCCTGAATAAAAATCTATGGCAAAAGTTCGTAATGCCAAAGATGGCAGCTGTACGAATGATATAATGTTATAGGAATAATGATATAATGATACATGATCTGTATGATGCATAATAGTAGTAGTAGTAATAATAATAAAATCATTCAATGGTATTTTATAAATGGTTATTTTCAGTCATTTTCATTGTCTTTAACTGTGTAACCGGTTCTGTTCCTCAGCGGCCGGACTCAGAAGCAGGTGATAGATTATGTGAAAGAGGCTGAGATTAAGAAGCATCCTTTCTACAGGTGAGACTTAGCAGAAGTGCCTCGTCAAGTCAAGCCCTACACGGATTCCAGCCTGCCGTTAATGCTTGTTTGAAACTCAGTTACATTTGAGGCCAAAGTTTTACGTTCTCTTCACCTAGGGTAAAGGTGTTCAGTCAGTTTAAGCAAGTTTCTGATTGGCCAATGGCAAGCTGACGGATGAATTAGGCTTGGTCTATCTTTAAAGCCAGTGTCTTTGAGAAAACCCAAGCAATTCAGCCAAGACCTTTAACAAACAGATACTAACATAAATGTATAAACATTTGTCCATCTGATATAGTAAAATATAGCTGTGAAGGAAATAGAGTAGATACCCTAACCGACATTACAGAGAAATTGTACAGTGACATGAGACATGAAAAATGGAGTTTTGATTATCTTTAGCCTAGATTTCTGTAAACGTTTGGCCACAGCTGTAGGTGTTTAAGATATCAGTTTGATTAAATGTTTTGTGTATATACATATTTTCTGTTTATACATGCACTTATGTGTCTGTTTTGCAGGAAACACAGTAAAGTTCAGTACAACAGCAATCTGTCGCCCCTGCCTTCTCCTGCACACTCACAAGTGCAGAATCAAGTTAGTCTTTATCTGCCTCTCACTCCTTATATTCCAAAATAAAAGTAGTTTGTGATCTGGGATGCAGCCCAAATGTATCCTAAATGTTATATGATTTAAATGATTTTCATACCCACTGTAGTCTGCACCCTGATACTCAAACAATGTTATTAAATTCAGCCATTCAGCCAGGGTAATTACAGTTACTTAGCAGTGAAAATAATATCAAAATTACAAATCACGGGTGTGTATGGATGTGCACTATTATACAAGTAAAGAAGTAATCTCTCTCTCTCTGTCTCTCTCTCTTTTTCAGGTTGATGGGCGGAGCTGGAAGGAGTCGGCACTGGTAAGCTCTGAGGATTCAGCTGCGTTGAGGATCCGTGGAAGCCCCCCACCTTCAGCTCAGCAGAGCGACGGCGTGTTATCTGAAGCGTGTGTCAGGCAGCAGAGTGGCGAGCTCAGCACTGCAGGTGTCGCGTCCCGTGCAGCTAAAGGCAGCTGCTCATCAATCCCGTACATTGACTGCAGTGATGCAGAGATTAGTGAGCTGGAAGTCATAGGTCGAGTCAGTAGGTCACACTCTCGCACACGTCACAGGCATGGCTCTCTTGGCCATTGGCCGGGGGAAGATGAGTCCCGCCCACGTGAACATAAAGCCAGTCCAAAAATGATTAAATGCAGAGAATCTCCTCCTGTCTCTCCTGTCACTCATACCCCACCCCCTCTCTACCCCAGTCCCACTCAAACCTCTAGCCCCACTTCTCACAGTCAGAACTATGAAGTTTATGAGTGGTCACTGTCTGGAGGTGGGGCTCCAGCACGTGGAATACTCCATAGCACATTACTGGATGAGCTTGGCACACAAAGCCCTGGCCCTATCCGCCATCTCCCAGGAACCAGGAGCTTGACCTCAAGCCCTGCCCTTTTCTCCTTTCATAGAACAGGATCGCTTGGCCATGCTCGCTACAATGGCCACGGGCAACACGAAGGCACGGATGGCTTAGGCATCAGTGGGCGGAGCTTTAGCCTGAGATCAGCTGCACAGGAGGAAAAAGGCAGGTTCTTCAGCAGCTGCTCTCCAATCATGAATCGCTCTGTAAACACTGCAAAGTGCCAGAATGTGGGGAACCGTTCTGAGACAAACCCACTGATCCTGAGTCAACCACGGCCTGTTTTTTCCCGAGTTGAAAGAATGACAGCTCTTGAGCACCGCATGCTGGCCAATGGCCTTTCTCCTCTTGGCCAAGCCCGAGCCAGTGCCGGCTCTCCACACCGTCGCCATAGTGCCATGCAGATGATAGATGGCTCTACGAGCAGCGGCACCGATACCAGTGACTCAGAGGAGATGGAGTCTATTAGCTCTTGCAGCCAGTCGCTGGGCTTTGTGAACCCGGCGGTGCATAGCTCCTCCGCTGTTTCTCACCTACCCAGAAACAAGGTGTCATTTGGCAGCCTGCAGCTGGATGAGGATGGTGACGGAGGGGATGTGGATTTCAGTGATGAGGAAGGAGCACAAGTGTTTAACTGTTAGTGCATAGAGTTCAGAGGTTCAGTCAGTAGTGTGTGGTCTAAGGCTCCGTCAGGAATGACTGGAGGAGTAGCTTGGCAAGAGGAATTATTTCTCCTGCTTAAGGCAGTCTGTGTGTGTACAGGTATGTGTCACACTCCCACTCGGTGTAAAGTGTGCACTAACGAGGGCTGACACAGTGATATCTCTTTCTCTCTCTCTCTCTCTCTCTCTCTCTCTGTAGTAGCAGTATTGCTCTTGATTATTGTACTGTGACTATAGCAAACATAACTCTATCTGTGAAAAGAGCAATTCATTTACTTAGTGCCAAGTCCTTGGAAACTGTTGCTCACTAAAACTGTTGATAAGTGAACCAGCTGGATTTGAATCAGTCATGTTGAGTGAAACCAGCTTGAGTTTATAAAGGCAGGCTTGTAATGTGGGCTTTAGTGCGATGGTCTGGGAGTTCTTCCACTCCACCAGAGGCCTTCATGTGTTTCCACTAGCTAAAGAATTGTTGACATGATTTCTCTAGCAACAAAATAATGCACATCACAGTCATGTCCTTTAGCTAGTTTGAGTTTTCATTAATGTAAAGAATGATGTTTCAGATATTTGATTGTGGCACTTAGCTATTTTATAACTAATTGTAGTACTTTTTAGAAGCACGAATGAGGCTGTGTTTAGGAAACTAAAAGAAGAAATGTCTGTAGCATTAATGTTCATGTTTTTAATGATTTATAGTGATACACTTTATATAGAACACATCTGTATATGACATTTGTAATGTGAAATGTAACACTATCAGGATGTAGCTCGGTTTTCAACTTTCCTTAATATTTATTCTACTCTCATCAGATTAATTTAAAAAAGAATCAGAGATTTATGTAAGGTTTTGGTAAAACACAAAACAGCCAAACTCCTAGTTGTTTGATTGATATCTGATAGGAGACTCTTGTTAATCATTGACTGTGTGTGTTTATTGGTCACTTGTAAATCCTGCTTTGCTTTTTCTCAAATAGTTTTCTTTATAAGCTGTTAGAGTCCAGATTAGTGTGATTTGGCAGAGCTTATGTGGAGACATTTTGTGATGCATTGTTTACTGGTGTGGTGTGGTGTTTGACTCCAGTGGGTATCATAACTCAGTGACATATGCGATAACTAACCTCGAGTCTTGACATTCTGGTATTTCCATATAGACACATTTGCACGGCATGAAGCTTTCCAGGAAAGCTGGAACCGTTTCAGGATCTTTAGGTACCTTTTCACTTGAGGCTGATTTTAGTTCCTAGACCCAAATTCATATTCATTTCCCATTTCTGCTCCACAGTAGTAATTTTATCTGTGGATCATGGGGTTGTCATACTGAACACTCCCTGGTTCACAGCTTCACAGAATGATCAACATTATTACCTTCTTGTTTTGTCTAACAAGCCATTTACTAAACCTTGTTTCCGATGATGCTGAACAGTTCAGTGATGCTGTTGTATTACAAGCTGAGAGTATTCTTACAGATGCGTCCATCAAGCATCCTAAAAAAGCCTGGAAGCAAGAAATCTGCTTTGTCCAGTAATGTTAAATCATATTTGCACGTATATTCTGCAACGTGCTGAAATGACGTAGCCATTACAAACATGCATGACCTCTTTATGTAAAGCTCATGGTTCTTACAGTGCAGTAGGACCTAGAAACTCATCCATAATCCATGTAATCATTCAGCCCAGTTCCAGAAGTGTTTAGTTCCTCAAAAATGATGGGTACTTATTAGCCCTAGGATTTGTCTTTAGCTCTATTTATTAATGCAACAGTCTGTAATACCCAGTGACAGTGTCAAGAGTAGAAGAGCAGAGCACATTCTGGAGTCATATTGTTTTAACAGTGGCGTCCCACTGTGTTCCTGCCTGCCACTCCCTCTCTGTGACTTTCTGTTCCCACTGTAATCAGTCCTAATCTGGTTCACCTATTCCAACTCCCCAAAACACTAAAAATAATAACTAAAAAGTAAGAAAGAAAGACAAAACAGCACAACTCTCACCAACAGTAACCAGCTTGGCACTTTTTGTTTACTGTATCTTTCATTTCAAAGGTTGGGTTCTGTTCTCTTTCTGCTCCCACTGGTTCAGGCTGCGTTCCTGCCCAGGTCAAAGCTGCTTGAGCTTGCCATTTCCATCACTGTCATTTATGATCAATAAATGCTCCTGTTATTTTCTTTTCTTAACTGTTTGATGATGGAATGGATGAATGAATGGCTGTGGGATTTGCCTTTGTAACACTCCGATGCTGGTTTCTAAAGCTTAAACTGCATGCTTTCCCTTCTCTCACTGCTTTTTCCTGTTGTATGTGTCAAGCAAAGACCACAGTCATTTCAGGCACTGCTTCCTGTTTTCCCATATGAATGTATGTTAAAGTGACACTGAAAATGTGACACCATTTTTCCGCTCAGTTCTGCTCCTTGGACATATATATTTTTTTCTTTTCCTCAACACGGTCACTGTAAATTTTGATGGTGTATGGACATTGTCTTGTGCATACACACACGTACACACACTCATTCTTTCTCTTTCCCTCACTTTGAAATTCACACAGTCACTCACTCATTCAGCATCTATGGTTTTTCTATTGGCTTTCGCTTCGGACTTTTTTGAATCCTGTTTTGTTTTCTCTTCTCTCTATTCTCTTTATACAACTATACTCTATATAACACTGTATACAGCTGTGCTTTAGTGTCAATAAAGTTGGCCTTTATGAATTTGGGCTCAAGAATCTTTTATTAAAGATTATGTGTCACCATCATCCTAGATTGTAGCCCCCTCCCTTCCTCAGACTCTTGTTTGTGTGTGCTGTTAGTGCATGAGTCAGGCTGTATGGTCATGAATGCATGTATATACATTCAGTGTATACATACATTTGGCATGGTGCTGATTTGATGCATGAGTAGGCTGTGTGGTGGTTGTCATGGCTCCCCACCATTGCACTGTATTGGGATGTGACGTGTGTGTGTGTCGGTGTGCGTGTGCGAGTGTGTATGTGTGTGTGTCTGTGTATGCTGTCTCGAGCTGCTCTCTTGGCTGTTTTATTTAACATGGCTGCGCTGCAGACAGGGAGCACAGGAGGCGCTGTTGGGCAAGTACTGAGTTCACTCTCCTGGGTGTTAGGGATAGAGACTGGAGTGTAAGTGGGTATACTTTACCAATGCTAAATATTCCAACACATATTTGCACACACAAGCTACAGATGTTTTGCACAGATGTTATGCACAAGAAGTTTGCATTTCTGTAGG
Organism: Leptodoras praelongus; assembly: GCA_028564905.1. NCBI lineage: Eukaryota > Metazoa > Chordata > Actinopteri > Siluriformes > Doradidae > Leptodoras > Leptodoras praelongus. Next base: position 15,965,810 of record JAOTRJ010000051.1, on the reverse strand, counting down.
CAGAGTGAGTGAGGAGAACAGTGAGCCACATGAGAGTCTTTAATATATGCTTATATAATATAATGATTAGAGAAAGGCTGGGTGTTTAGACTTCTCTCTTTCTCTCCTCCCTTTCCGTCTGGCTCTTTTATCTCCACCATAGAAGTACCAGTTTTGTCCATGTCTCTGGTGAACGGACATCGGCGTGGACACGAGCTGAACGGGGCTAGTCCGAGCCCAGATGATCAGCAGCCGTCACCTCTCACATCCCCGCTCCTGAACGACGCCAGCACTCTGCGCACAGATGATGAAGAGGAGAATAGGAGGAAGGTGAGAGAACAGTCACCATTTCCGGCAGTTCTTAAATCCATGGAGCTGGAACACACTATCTTTTTCACCTAATCTCTACATACTGCAAGTGCAGAATGCAGTGAGATGGATAAGAAGTTTCCTGTACTGAACAATTTGCTCATATCTTAAGTATACAGGTAGCTTCTGGGAAGTTGTAATGTGTCAGTAAACTGAGTCAGTATGTGCTCTATAACACTTTATAAACTCACCAAGCACACTGTAGAAAGAAAGGGTACTAGGATGAAACGGACATGAGGTTCTAATGTAATTTTATTCAACTATTCAACCCTGGAGAAATAAAAAAGTTAGGGATACTTTCTCTTTTCAAGAAGTTTTATAGTATTTATCCATGAAGGGGACAAAAGCAAGGCCCTCTGCTTAACTGTAAACCATGTAAGACCATGTTTGCAATATATAACCGAAAGCATGATGTGACCTCTTAGGAAAAAAACATACATATTTACAGCTTCATTTAATATACTTTCTTAAAATACCATAATTACAGCTTAATTTGTCAAAATACCATTTTCCTCATAATGCTTTTGACTTGTCTGGGTGAGTCAAGTAAAGCTTTTCTGTTCTTTACTCAGTATACAGAAACAAATACGAAATTCTTATCTTTGGTAGTTGCACATGTGATTTTTTTTTTTTTAACTACAGTGGAAAATGCAAAATTAGTGTGTTACTGGAATAGAATAAACCTCCCGAAATTGGCCTTGATGTAAATCGGAATAGGAGCCAAGTGTCAGCTATTATCCTACGCGGCACAGCGCTGTGCATCTGCTCTAACTGGAGCATAGCTGCACACACCGCAGCGCTCTTGTGCAGATGTGGCTGCCTTTGCCAAACAGACCCTTAGTAAGAGACTAAACGTTAGGCATTAGGATATGGTTATAAATGCCTGTGATGCTGCTGAAACCAATAATTTTGCAATTGTGTGATGCAGAGATTTCCAACTGACAAGGCTTACTTCATTGCCAAAGAGCTGCTCACAACGGAGAGGACCTACTTGAAGGATCTGGAGCTCATCACTTTGGTAATGAAGGAATGAAACAGACTATCTGTATGTTTGTATGTGTGTCTGAATAGACAAAGGGCTCATTGTTAAAATATCTCGTGTCAGTAACAGCTAGACGTGTCGGAGGCTGTTGGACCATGCGTGGTGTTATGTGTCTGATGGGCTTCAGCAGTCGAGGGCCTCTTCAATGAGGCTGTGCTAGTCCTCACTTATTATAGTACAGATGCAATGATTTTTAATGTATACCTGACTGACTAAAATTCAGGTTTATATTAATTAATTGGGAAAAATATTTTACAAAGAAAAATCTTGTTAAAATTTGTTATGGTGAAGTTTGTAAGTCAGCAGGTTCACCGCCACAGGAGAATCTGGGAACTGGGAACAGATTCATTTGTGCTTTCTGGTATCTCTGTAACATTGCACCCTCCCTTTTTTTGTCTTATGCTGGTTTGACAGTACAGGATAACTGGGCTGATTTTGCGTCTTGATTCCTTCTGACCATCACAGAGGCATTCCTGATTTCGAAGCTGTTGCGAAACGCTTATCCGCGCATATGATCCTGTAGCGTGAGGGGTTTTACGGGCATAATCTTTGTTAGCCACTGAATTGGAGCCGTCCTGATTTTGAATCGTACAAATCAAACATTTGATGGTTATGACTTGAAATCCTGTAGTGTGGAAGTATGTACAAACCCCATTTCCAGTTGGACATGCAGTAAATGCAGTAAAAACTGAAATCTCTAATTTGTTAATTCACTTGACTCTTTATTTAACAGACAAAATAACAGAGAAAAGATTTTAAGTGTTTTCAATGATTAAGTTAAAATGTTTTTTTGTAATACAAACATATTTAGAAATTGATGGCTGCAACACAATCAAAAAAGTTGGGACAGAGGCGTGTTTACCACTGGGTCACGTCACCTTTTCTTTTAATTATACTATTTAATATATATTAGATGTATTATATGGTTGCAGTTTTGCTACTGGAATTTTTGCCCATTCTTGCTGTGTACAAGTCCATGCTCACTGTTGTCTGATTCTCCTCTACATGATGCACCATACATTTTCAGTAGGAGGCAGATTTGGACTGCAGGCTGGCCAGTCAAGCCATAGTGTTGTGACTTGTGCAGAATGAGGACTGGCATTGTTGGCATACACTGCTGAAATAGACATGGAGTTCGTTTGAAAAGACATCATCTTGACAGCAACATATGTCTCACCAAAACAAGCCTGCGCATTAATGGTACCTTCACATATACACAGATCACCCATGCCGTGGGCACTGATGCACCCCCATGCCATCACAGATGCTGGTTTTTGCACTTTTCTTGGTAACATTCTGGATGGTCTTTTTCACCCAATGTTAGAACCCATAGAATCCAGTGTTTGTTTTTCCCCAAAACAAGCTGAAACATGGAATCATCTGACCACAGACCACATTTCCACATGTTTCTGGACAAAATTAATATGACATCCTCTTTGCATAACACAGTTTCAGGTTGTATTTCTTGATACAGTGGTGGACTTACAGTGGTGTCAAGTGACTATGATTTTCCAAAGTGCTCCTGCGCCTGGGCAGCACGGTGGCGCAGTGGATAGCGCTGTCGCCTCACAGCAAGAAGGACCCGCGTTCGATCCCCGGGTGGGGCAAACTGGGAAATTTCTGTGTGGAGTTTGCGTGTTCGCGTGGGTTTCCTCCGGGTACTCCGGTTTCCTCCCACAGTCCAAAGATATGCAGGTAGGTGAATTGGTGATGGGAA
>JAOTRJ010000051.1:15639527-15654510 GCA_028564905.1 Leptodoras praelongus | reverse complement strand
AGTTGCCGGCTGGGCACCGGCTCCCCCGTGACCCCGTAACTGGGAATAAGCGGTACAGATAATGACTGACTGACTGATAATGACTAACGAATAACGCATTCCGTACAAACCCAGTAAAATATATGGCTATGCATCACTTTACTCCTTCAGCAGAACACCCAAGAAGCAAACTGAGAATCCAATCTGTCTACTCTATACTACTATAATCACACTTATACAAAGTATTAATGCTTAAGGTAACAAAGTTAGGAGAGGAAAAAAAACCCACAAAGCAAATCTGGTAGATTTTTATTAGTAGTAAGACCATTTACATGAAACACATGAACCTGCATACAGCAATTAATTGTCTGGTGTTTGTCTGTGTACTCTGTCAACTTAAACTTTGTCTCCACAGTCTTTAGACTTTTACACCGTTTAAAGGTGTATTTAACAATTACACACACGCAAAACATATAGAATTAAAGGTGTGGTATTCATCCTCGAAGCAAAACATCACGAACAGCATCACAAAATATGTACAGCAGTCACTGTCTGTAGCTATGAGGTCGTGTCATCGTAAAAATCCGTCCAGTCATGTCGAGGTCATGCGTCATGTCACTTAAACTCTGTAGGAACAAAGACAGTAAACCAGTTACACAAGAACACCCCACTGCAAGACCTGCGTGTATGAAGGAATATAGACATGCACTTGTGTTTGTCAGGCTTCATCCATCAAGCAGAATTGTGCCTTATGGGCTTACAAAGTTTAGTGAACGTCACTATGACAGTAGTCCGGAGATGCAAAAATAAATAAAGCAGAGAATTAGTGATTTAAAAGGTGAAAACCTCAAAGAAACAAAGCAAAATGTCAGCTTATCAAATCACCAGCATGATAATCAATGCTTTTTAAAAGATTTAATCTTATTTCATCTTCCATTCACCAACCAGTAATAAATTAGAAGATAAAAAAATTCATTAGCACAAAACTGAGGTAGACTACTTATCTGACCTGCAAAAGATAAATAGGTTTTCTTTATGTCTGGTCTTGAGGGGATTGAGGGCATCAGTGAGAATGTTACTCAAAGCACACACAAATTCAAAGATGATGTACAAGAGTTAAAAAAGTTCAAGACAAGCCATTAGATAAAAGCTAAGAAATGATTAAAATCATCGTCTTAAAAATGTAGTGTAATTATGTCTCATTACATGCTGTCACCAAAGTCATATTATATTTGATATTTATATTTTTAATAGGCCAACACTGAGGATATTTTGTAAATATTTTGTAAAAAATTGGCAATGAATTTTTTCTAAATAAAGATACATTATTTACAATTTCCCATTTTCCCCATGCATGGCGACTTTTGGGACACCCTGTAGTATAACAATACTGATACACAACGAGGTTTCTAAGTGGGATGGGACTAAAGGTGACGCCTTACCAGGACGTGTGACCTACCTTAGCCAGTTTGGAAGCTGCATCAGTACGTTCTCTGCCTCTTGTGAGACTCCTCTTTAGGTGGATCAGCGAGCATGACCTTCATTTTCACTCCATTTACCACTTTGCCATGAAGCATTGCCATGGCGTCATTCGCATGCTTTCGGTCTGCATACTTAATGTAGCCAACGTTCCGGCCTGGCACCAGGTACACCTCCACTAATGAGCCAAAACGACTGCAGCAAGAAAATGCATGTTCACTTAAATGGAAAGCGAAATGATTCAATCCACTAAACAACTGTGTAAAAACTATATTTTCAATAATACCTGTGGGCTTATTCAAACTACATTGACTACATTCATAGTTTTCCATAATCACTCTAAACAAACAGCCTTCACACTCACCAGAACACATCTTCCAGTATGTCCACTGGCAGTGGTGAGGGGTTGAAGATGACAAAAAGCCTCTCTTTGACCACACTGTCAGCAGAAGCCAGCTTCTTGTGAGTGGGGAGGGCAACGTCTGTCTGAACACGGGGCTTCTGGGGAATCGATGGTGCTGCATAACCCTGCAGAGAAATTTCATTCAGCTAGTTAGAGTAGGTCATCACAGAATGCAGCTATTAAGAATAAACCAATTATTCAGCCCTAAATCGGATCAGCTGATACAGCGGTCCCAGAACTACAATATGTTCATTAACAGAGCACTGAAAACAAACCTATTTGTACATTTTACCAGAAAAGTACTTTTATATGAAAACCATTATGCCATGTCTAATGACAAGCTACTTCCAGTTGCTGCACTTCCTAATTGGGCTTCTGAAACTCACCTAACAGAACTTTTGATTACAGGGCTATCACTAATGTACACTTATACTGGTTGGTCGATCATGCTTAACTTCTCACAGTGTGATATTTAAAGGGTGCTGCTTACTGCAGTGGTCTTCAGTAGCTGAGCGCCAGAGGGGCCGTTCCACACCATAGACATCATCTGGGCTGCAACTAACTGCATGGCCATCTTCCCTACTGGGCTGTCGAGTGAGAAAAACCCACAATGTTAAACCGTTTCATCCTGTATGGGTTTCTTATATGGAAGGTAGAAGAGGTATACTAAATATGATGAATAATAACAGTGCAGAGCTGGCCCCTACCTGGTCCTGTCCTCTCCATCATCAATGAAAGTCACAGAGAGTCTGTTTCCAGGTGGATACTCAAAGCCGTTCAGCTTATCTTTAGCATACACTGCAGACCCCAGGTTACTGTAACGTATCATAGCTTGCCCTGAGGACAACAAAGATTACAAGGCTTCCTAAAACAATGTTTCAGAATAAGCCAGTCACAGTATTTCTGCCAAACTCCATGAAAAAAGCCTTTCTTGCCTAACAGGTGTAAGCACCTTGACTGTTCTGGATGATCACAAGGGACCAAAATAGAGCTTTTCTGTAACAAACACTCAATAAAAATAATACTGTACTGAGAAGACTTTATTCCATAGTCTCAAAACTCTGCATGATTATATGCAATCATTTACACAAAGTGCTAAATACCAATGATTGTGATGCACTTGTGAAGCATACCATTGGAACGCGTTTTTAAAGTAGCCCTACAATAAATTTAGATTTCTGGTTATATTTCTGTACAACATTAAACTTAAGCTTCAATATTAATTAACCACAAAGACCTTTTTTTAAACTAATCTTTCCAAGGGTGCCATTATTTCCAGTGCTGACTATAAATAAGACTTAAGTAAACGACTGCATTATGAGACGGGATCGACTACATCCCAGTTCATAGCAGGACACACTGAATTCACACTGATGCCAATTACATGCACAGATACACAAATATGCAAATATTTTAACGGAGATTGCAACATGAACTGCACAGAAATACGGAGTTGTCTGGCTGGCACCGGTTCATTCATGAAAGCGTTGTAGTCAGGGTGGTCTGTATTACCTTTACTGAAACCGTATTGGTCTCGCTGCATTTCACAGTATTCCATTCCTGGGATCAGATCAAACAGGCTATAAATCTGCTCCTGTGCGATGGGCGCACGCGATGACACCATCAGGCACCTCGTTATCAAGTCAGCGCTCCAGCCTTCTCCTGCCGCGTAACTACTAGACTCTGCAGCTGCAGGACAACATACACACTTTAATACCAACTTTAGACACAGCTTTGCTGCAAGATTTACAGTGAACTTTCCCAGTCCTGTTGTTCTAAATATCAGCACTCTAACCCTAATGTCCCTTGTCCAATCAGATTAGTGGACTGGAACCAGCTGTTGTATAGCAGAGTTTATAGCACTGCACTGCTGATGTCTCAATACTGACTGCTCTGTCACTAGTGCCAGCTTCAACACTAGTCACAGGTTTATATTAATGCGCTCATTTCAATACAATGTAATTAAGCTTTCTGAAATTTATGAAAGGAGACTTTCAGACACAGGGAAAGCTGTTTTCAGCCATAGCCCCTTTAGATGACTTATTCATTTCAAGAGAGAGGAAAGAAGAGAGACTGGTGATAGAGTGAATGCTGATAGCTGTACCAGCACAGTAAATGTTACTAGAACCTGCTGTAAACTACAATAAACTGGTACCAGTTGCTGTGGTATAAAAGGAATAAAACATGTATCAGGACAGCGTTTTAGTGAAATAAACAAATTTGAGATGGCAACACACCAAAGCACCACTGATTATTCTTATCTTTTCTATAAAAGTAAAAAAAAAAAACACATTTAAAAAAGGCTGCTTTTCTAACAACAGGCAATGTTGTTTGTTTTAAAGCATATGAAAAAAAACACAGCATATCTATGTTTAAAGCCTTTTCCGGAAGAGAATAATACAAAACAATTCCACAAAGATACATCTTATACACAAGATACATCAATGTCACCCATCTAGTAAAGCTTAAATATCTAAATCCGTCACCCCTCAACAACAAACAACAGGGGAACTACAATAACAATAAGAGGTAACACATACCAAATGGGTAGGCACTTAAGCCCGGCTCATTTCCTGCATGATCTGATCTTTGGTTGCCGAAATATTCATTGTCAGCTGGCGCGTTTTTCGTCCTTGGTTCAGCGAGGATGGCTCTGAATGCTAGACAGACAGAACGAGATGATATAACACATGAAAAAGCCTTAGACATGCTCAAATAACTCACTGAGGTTTTGTGTTCACATTAACATGCAGAAGGAGCACAATCATGCCACTTACATTTGTCGCAGTTCTCTATCGCCTTGGCAGCCTGAGACGGTTTGTGAAACCTGACGTAGCCCAATCCCTTACTCTCCCCTGTATTTTTATTTTTTATGACAACGGCGTACTCTATATCTCCATAGGCCTGTCATTAGTGAAAGAATCAGAGGACAAGGAGAAGAGTGAGAGACAGCAAGAACAGCAAAGTTACTACTTAACCTCTACTTATCACAATTTATATAGTATCATCTGACATGATGCACTTTCAGCTAGAAGGAAAAATCTACCTTTCTTGACCAGATATATATATATAAAAAAAAGGAAAAAAAAAACCCAACACATTTATAGTCATTTATATTAGTACAGCAACCCTGACCAGGATAAATGGCATCGCTCTACAGGTTAGTACCCTAATCCACCTCAGCTCTCTGGGAATGAACATCCCAATCTCTTGTCAGTGAGGGAATTTAGCATATATATATATATATATATATATATATATATACACACACACACACGCACACACACACACACACACACACACACAGACACGCACACACAAAGACAAAGACGCGCACACACTGACGCGCGCACACACTGACACGCGCACACACTGACACGCGCACACACTGACACGCAGGTGAATTTTGGCCTGTGGGAGGAAACCGGAGCCCCAGTAGGAGAGGACCCAGGTCACCTTGCCCAGGAATCAAACTCAGGACGTTCTTGCTGTGAGGTGACAGCACTACCCACCTATGCAAGCATCAATAAATCCTGTACGATCAGCAAATAATCCAATCAGCCAAACTGATTATTTATCTGCTCAAATCACCTGGTTTATCTCATCAGTGAAATGAATAAAAGACACACACAAGTCTGACTACATCGTTTAATGACAGTCAGGCCTTTTTTCAAGTTGAAGAAAGCGTAATTTCTGTGTTAAAATTGGCTGATTGTCCAAAGACAAAAAATGTAATGATTTTTTTTTTTCTGTTTACAGGGTGATTGTCTTTAAATCAGATAAGTATAATTATGTGAAGTGCCACGGTTGGTAAAGAATTTCTCAGTCCCTCCCGGCACGGCAAATGTTAGTTTCATCTCCACTAACAATGCCGTGTTCTCTTCTTTTGACTTTATACCATTAAAACAATGCAACTTAAGGTACAGGCCCTAACACTGTTGCTCTAGTACCATCAAAACGGCACTCTGAAGTGTACACACATTCATCATCTGTTAAACCAAGAACTGAAATCAACAAAACTCACATCTGTGAGAATCAAAATAAACATCCTAATCAGGAAAGACTATGTCTAGACTAAAGTCTATGTGTCACTATGATGTCAGTGTTATACCTTAAAGGTCTCTTTCAGGTCATCTTCAGCAAACGTTTTGGGAATCATGACAAAGATTCGGGTCAGCTCCTCATCCTCTACGTCTCTGTGGCTCCCAGAAGACCTGGACTGAGCGATGAACACCTGGGTTAAAGGAAACAGACCACAGAGGCTGATGAGAACAAACCTGTGCCTGGGCCCAATGTTTCAAATGCACCATTACAGCCAAGAAACACACAATCTGGGAGATGCGCTTCACTGGTCTGGAAATGAAAGACATCTGATCAAATCTAGAAAACCACTGTAATGAACAAGCACCTTGATGGGTTTGGTTCCTTCAGCCAGACACTTGCCGTGCATCTCCTCCATGGCCGTGCATGCCTGAGAGGATTTGGCAAATTTCACAAAAGAGACTCCTTTTGACTCTTTGGTCTGTTTGTCTTTCACCACCCAAATGTCTTGGACTTCACCGAAAGGGGAAAACCGCTCCCGAATAGTGTCCTCGCTGATGGATTTGCTGGTGACCAGAAACAGGCGGCTGTTCGGCGGATCGTCGAGGTAAGACGAGGGCCTGTTGTAGTCCTCCATTTTCACTGCGCTGCTCAGCCGCGCGCTGCTCACCAACACGTCTGTCCGGGGAAACTATATGTCTCTACAACTCAGCAAAACTAAAATAAAACACCTAAAAACGTTTTTTTTACCAAAGTAATCGACGTCTAACTCACTTCGTAACTGCAAAATGGGGGAAAAAACAACGTGTCGTCTCCAAACACTGTTTTGTCGTCAAATCTTACACTTCAAAATAAAGGTCTTTCTGCTTCTAAATGAAAAGTCTTGTTTAAAAAAATAATAATAAAGGCGCTTTCCTTACAAGCATTTGACTAAAAAAAACGTAACATTATAATTACTATTAATAACATAACTAATGTTTTTTCAGGATATTGCCAGCAACTGTATATGCAGCACATGGCTTGTAAAATGGCTTACAGTGTAAAACATCAAATGGATGAATCAGGATTGAACAAACGATTATTATTGCTATACAATTGAGTAATTTTTGGGGAAAAATACACTTATTACAGTATTCTGAGCACTAAAAGAACTTACACTCATACACAGTTTAAAAGGAATGAACATCTGCACATTTATGCATTTATCCAATCATCCAATCAGCCAATCAACCACATGGGCTGGTTTGAGTATCTCACATTCAATACTGATACAGAACATGGACTGGAAAAAGACATTTTTTTTTAATTAAACTTTTAATCTAACTGTCCACCTGATGATGAGCTTGTGCCCATGATAGCTTCAGCCTCCTGTTCTTGGCTGACAGGAGTAGAACCTGATGTGATCCTCTTCTGCTCACCATAGTTGTAACAGGTGATTATTTGAGTTACTCTATTCTTCCTGCGCTCTCAGGACATCATTTTGATGCAGGTCCCAAAGGTCAGAACAGAACTAGGTAAAACGGCTTTTAGATATTCCGCCCCGACCACCTGGAACAACATGCAGAAGGAACTTAAGTTATCTTCTCTTGTTACTCTGGGGAGTTTCAAATCAAATTTAAAGGACAGACAAAACAGATCTTTAGGCTTCTGTAACTGTACTAATATTTAACTGTGTGGCATTTTGTCCTTGTCTTTGTGTATTCTATTATTGTATTTAAATGTTTTATGTTGCTGTCTTGGCCAGGACACTCTTGAAAAAGAGATTCTAAATCTCAATGAGTCTTTTTTTCCTGGTTAAATAAAGGTACAAAAAAAAAAAAAACAGTCTGACCATTTTTTTTTCTCTGACCTATCCTATCAACAAAGGGTTTCCACCCACATAACTGTCTCTCAGTCAATGTTTTTGTTCTGAAATACTCTTCAGATACCAGCATCCATGCCATAACCAAAGTCACAGAGCTCACACTTTCTTCATCCTGATATTTTATATTTGATGTGAACATTCACTGACAGACTCAGAGGACGACTGCCGTTCCTGTTGTCCCCAGTAGTTGAAAAAGCATTACTAAACTTCCTTCTAGAGTGGTGAAACTGAGAGGATACAACCTATTGGCTACCCTTCACATTGGAAATAAATGATTGAGTGCCCTCTAGGGTGCCCTTTCATACAATAAACTATGATGATGTACCTCCAGAGTAAGTGAATATTATTTTTTAAATAAAATAATGTGTCTTAATGAGTGTCCTTCTAATGGAGACTATATGACGGAGTGTACTATAAGGGGGCCTTACAATGGTCTATAGTAGATGTTTCCTGCATATACCCTTCCAATGGAAAAGGATGCCATTATGTTACAGTGCCCCAAACGGTGCCCTTTCCAGCAGATGGGATGCAGTTCTGTATAGGGCACTCCTACAGTTGGGACATGAAGTACCCAATTAGGTGCTCCTCTAATGCAGAAGGGCACCTGCAGTGTATAAAATGTGAGCCATAGATCTATATTCTAGTTCTATTACTTTCAATTCAAGTGGATTTCTGGGTGCTGGAATTCCAGGTTAAAAAGGTTGTTTACATTAGTCAACTGAAGAACATACATGGAATAATAAATAATTATTTTTAGTGGGTTACTGTGATAACTGCATGCATATTCAGCTGTGTATTTAATCCTTCCAAGCCATATAACTACACATAGAGAAATCCTACGTCCTACGGATACAAAATATTAATGTCCTTTGTCCTCTGTCAGTGTTGTTTGCTAATAAAGACAAGACAAAACACTAAAAGCTGTGTGCACATGATTCTTTCAGAACAATGACTTCACAGTTAATTAAATTGCATCTTCCAAGGTCTAAATGACAATGGCAGTATAAAACAATGGCAGATGATGACAAGAACATTATTAAAAAAAAAACTAAACAACTGTCCCTGACACCACCAACAACCTCCACTGGGCAGGGGTGAAGGTATCACTAAGAAGACTTAGAGATCAGAAATATAGAGGCCACAGCACATGATCAAAACCACTCATCAGCAGTAAGAATCATGAGGCCAGATGGAAATTCACAAAGAAATACAAGGATGAACCACAAAAGTTCCACCAAAATTAACCTCCACCAAAGTGATGGAAATGCCAAAGTATGAGAAAGAAATGATCTGCTCATGGTCCAAAACATACAAGCTCATTGTTCAAGCTTGGTGTGTAGTTAGGTAGTGTCATGGCTTGGGCTTGCATGGAACAGGCTCACTAATTTTTACATATGATGTAGCTTATGATGATAGCAGCAGAATGAATTCAGTAGTCTACAGAAACATTCAGTCTGCCAATTTACAGAAAAATGAATCCAACATAATTGGGACAAACTTCATCATGCAGCAAGACAGTCACATGACACATGGCCAACACAAAAAAGGAACTTCATCAAATGATCAGACCTTAACCCAGACGAACATGCGTGGGTAAATACCCCAAAAACAACCAACAACTTATTTTACATCATTAACTTTAAGACTATCTGTTCCAGTACTTTTGCTTGCACATATATTGGGTTGTCTGCTGCAAATAGATACATCTAGTCACAGATACATCTTTATGTAAATATCAGGAACTGAATTTCTGATCTGTTGTCTCATATTCTTCTTTTGACGTCAAACCCAAGTGTCTCATAGAGTGAAAACAGAAGAAGTGGTCTTGCGGTCTTACAGAAATTAGTGATATTCAACCTTTTGGTCATTATCATGTCATCATCAAGTCTTTTGGGATATGCCTCTATCCACTTTGGACATCTGGATCCTGGTTTTTGCTTGTTCTTCCTGAGAAATTTGCTCAAGCTCCTCGGTCAAATTGGATGGCAATTTTCAAACCTTGCTAAAAACATCTCAGACTTTTCTGCCGACAGACGTGTAGACATGCAGTCGTGATCCCTCCACCCCATCCGCTCAATTTACCTGAGCGCTGTATCCTATCACTAAATTGCAATATCAGTTACAACCACTAGAGGCCGTGATTCCTTCAAATTCTGGTACAACCATTATTTATTTTCTAAGGTTTGCCAAAGATTTCTGATAATAAAGGGCATATTATAACTCAGAATAAGGGAGTGTCTTACAAAATGCCTATAAACTACCTATCTAAGAGACAATCATGTTGAGTAAAGGATTTAATTTCGGTTCTTTTGTTCTAAAGTACAGTAGGTAGAGGTTTCACCACCATCAGCTGGCCTAGACCTCCATTAGCACTAGTTATTAAAAAACACAGGGAGGAAGATTGTTGGAAGGAACCAAAATCTCATTAGAGATTTGAGAAGACTGTGATTTCAGTTCGCAGCTTGATATGTTTGCAAGGAAATGTCTTGCTGGGGGTCTGCGGTAGCCTAGAGCGGTAAGGAAGCAGAGATGATAATGATTAAACATTGCAGAGAGCATATCATATCTGACATGAAATACGTGGATGTGACGCGGGTTGGACATAAAGGAGCGCGTCATGTGACGTCACTGGCGGATCTACGACACGCTGCTGTGCTCGCTGCTCCTCCACTGCGCTGGTGCTGATGCGGCGCCCCGATTCACAATGAGGCGGAAGCTCAAGTTATTTGAGAGAATGTTCTCTCCGGTACGTCCGCTCAGCAGGAACACCATCGACCAGGACCCTCGGCGTGTCCCACACTGTGTGGAGATGTTGGGGAAGCGACAAGTGAAAGCGGACTTCGGAACAGGTCAGAATGAATCGGACCCAAGCGGATGCTGAAGTTGCCCGGGTTTGGGCTTTATTACTCTGCTTCCAGCACAACCCGTGTCTGAAGTCTGTTGCATCTCTATCTTAAAATATCGAATACTTCCTGCAAATTGGCAATTTCTCTTGTAGATAGCATGGCAGATAACACGGCAGTGCCTGATATGGTGTTTTCCGATGTTGAAACTTTCCTAGATAAGCATCCGGAATTGTTTGAGGACTATCTGAACAGAAAAGGCAAATACAGCATGGTAGAAAAATGGCTCAAAACGCACCAGCCAAGCAAAAATCCGGCGAATTCCGGCACGGAAGCGGAGAAATCGCACAGCTGGGCGAGTAAAGGAGACGGTCTGCAGCGGCGAGCATCACAGAAAGAGCTGCGCAAAACTTTCGCCCGCTCCAAAGCCGCCAACGCCAACAGGACGTACGACGAGCACGTGAACTCGCGAGCGCAGGAGCCGCTGACCAGCATGCGGAGACGCGCTTTACTACGGAAAGCCAGCTCCTTACCCCCGACCACGGCGCACATCCTGTCCGCACTGCTGGAGTCGCGCGTAAACATCCCCCAGTACCCGTCCACCGCCGTGGACTTCAAATATTACCTCAAAGAGCACAACGAGCGCGAGTTCTTCTTGGAGCTGGTTAAAGACATTTCCAACGACCTGGATTTAACCAGCCTGAGCTACAAGATTCTGGTGTTTGTGTGCATCATGGTCGATGCGGATCGCTGCTCGCTGTTCCTGGTGGAGGGCACTGCGAATAAAAAGACGCTGGTTTCTAAATTTTTTGACGTTCACGCCGGGACCGCTGTCCTGCCATCCCTCAGCAACTCAGATGAAGTCCAGGTTCCGTGGGGGAAAGGGATCATAGGCTATGTTGCTGAACACGGAGAGACTGTTAACATCCCGGACGCGTATCAGGTGCGCATGAGTGACATGTCAAATGCAGCTCTCTTGTTGCGGCATTAGGTGAATACTTTGCCTGGTAATGATGTTACGCTTTTTATTTTCAGTCATGCAGTATTTCCAGAAGCTGATCATTAACTGCCTTCTGATGAAATCTGTAAAATAATGAGCAGGCTGGAGCTATCGATTTCTGAATTGATTAGCTTAGCTAAAAAAAAAATGCACTCTCTCCATTTCTCCCTTGTATGATCTTTCGTGCGCTTCGACTGCACTTAATTGGTCTGTCAATCTTCACTGACGTTCACTAACAAGCCAGTTTCTCAAACCTTTCAAATGAAATGAATTGTTAAAGATTTCCTGATGATGACTGGTTCTTATAGCTAGAAGGAAAACAAAATTCTTGACTATGAAACTAGGCAACAGTTGGCCACCTGAAAGTTTGACGCCAGCTCTTAGATGTAGACAGAGCTTCTCAGACAACTTTAAGTTCAAAACAAAGCATCGCTTTTAACAATCTGCCCTATCAGATGTGAATGAAATCCTCAGCCCGCAATTATCATCAGTCTGACACACACTGGATGGAAGTCCTGAAAACTGGAGTGCTGTTCACTTTCAGGTTATTCTGTTTACATCCAATAATCTTTAACGACAAAAACGTTTCCCTAGATTTAGACCAAATTTGATAGAATCTCTGTTGGTGGAAAGTCACAGAAGACTGGAGCTCACTAAATGAATCGTATCACAAAAGTGCGTGATAGGGGGAATTCAGTTTTGGAATTTTTGTCATTAATGAAACAAATAACCGAGCAAACACATCTATATCCTAATCTAAAGAAGCACAGCTTCTTTAATGACATGTTGGGGAATTTGTGACATCAGAAAGGCAGGGGTGGTTTAATGGTTAAGGTGTTGGGTTACTGAATAAAAGGTTGGGGGTTCAAGCCCCACCACCACCAAGCTGCCACTGTTGGGCCCCTGAGCAAGGCCCTTAACCCTCAACTGCTCAGCTGTATAGATTAGATAAAAGTAAGTCACTCTGGATAAGGGTGTCTGCCAAATGCCATAAATGTAAATCTTGCAATAACTGCAGGTTGTCCCGAAAATCACCATACACAGGGGAAGTGGGACATTGTAGCTAAATGTACCTTTTTATTTTTCCTATGTATGGAGACTTTGGGGATGCTTAATGAACTAACTTAATGTACTTGCTTAATGTGTCTATGTACCTGCATAGAGTATATGGGTAATAATTCAGAACAATGATAGTTAAAAATATCAGAAAAATAGTCAGTCATTTTTCCTACCTCAAGAATTTTTCAGATTTATAGATATCTACTGTATAGATAGATAGATAGATAGATACTTTGACTTTATTGGGAAAGTTAAGAAAATGTTTGAATATTAAAAAAAAAAAAAAAAAAAAAAACAAGATAAAAAACTCTTGTAAGAAGAAAAAGGAAAAACACATTACGGATGGAGCTACTGGGAAGCCTGCCACTTGCGTCTGCGCCAGAAGTTGATTATACCTGATTATATTATAATCAAGTATAATCTGATTATATTAGCTAACATCATTTAAGTCATGTTAGTTTTGTCAAACAGTTGCACATGGGCTTAGTAGCATAAGTTGTGACTTACAATTATCTTATCATTTAATCTTTGAAGTTCTCAGGATCTGTTTGAGGTTCATAGTAGCGACTGTATAGGCTAATACTTGATAATATAATGAATTAATAAGCCAGAAATGAAATGCTTGTATCACCAAATATTATTATATAATGTTTCCCCCTCCACAGGATCATCGTTTCAGCGATGAGATTGATAAGTTGACAGGTTATAAGACCAAGTCATTGCTGTGCATGCCGATCCGGAACAGCGATGGAGAGATCATAGGAGTGGCACAGGCCATCAACAAGAGTCCTAACGGCGCCCTGTTCACTGAGGATGATGAGAAGGTAACATATTTTCACCTGCTAATATTCCAACTGCTGGGAACCTGTATTATTTTAGTAAGCTAGACGTATTTATGATGTTATATTGCTCTGGAGAAGCAGTGGTTGAACCTACTAATATGACTAAATTCCCAAGTTTATTGAGTGCATTTATCAGGATTTATGTAAATAGTTTCAAACGAGCTAGGACTTTTTGATAAACACACTTAGGCTTTAAAGCAAGGTTATTGTCTCTTGGGGAGCTTGCTATGGTTGCGTTTGGTAGTAAACAGAGACGAGGAGCCCAGTGCTGTTCCTAGATTTCAGTGCAGGTCCTCTGGTAGTGATCTACATCAGTGGTAATTAAGTGGGATTTCATGGCATGACTATGGCATGACTAAGCTCTGACTATGGAGTATACAGTTTGGAGAGACTGTTTGCATTGCAGTACAGAGAGCAAACTTGTGCCTGAGCTGACATGTCCTGGGCAAGGAACCAGGTCCACAGAGATTAGTGTCTACAGCCATCGCTGTTAACTAAAGGGTTCCTGGTGTTATTTGGTATTCACAAATCACCATTTATTTAGGCAATAATAATAATAACTCCCCACTTACTGCACAGGGTCTTGCTTTATACTGTGTATCGTATGTGCATGGAGACTGAAATTCTACACAGTGAGTGACATTATCCCTGGCTTTGACTTGATGCCATTGTTCATACTTCTTTAAGGCCTCATCCTCTGCAAACCCCCGGTGAATTCGCTTTGGTTGTCTTTTTGTCCAAGTAGGGAAAAGAAGAGAAGGGAAGCTTTTGAAGAGAAGTGAGATCACCAAGCATTTGAAAATGAACAGGTATTGTAGGAAGCAGCAGCAAAGCAGTAAAGGTTGATACTTTTAATTGCAGTACCACAAAACTACCTCTCCCTTCCATGATTGGTATATCATAACAGAGCTCTTCTCTAACCTGAGCATCCACCCTGCAAAGAAAATAAAACTGTACTGTACAGGTAAAGTATACGTATAATGTCAGTACAGGATATGTTTCTAACCATAAAGAAATGCCTCAGTACTGATTGTTGAAGCAGTGTTCTGAAAGCATTATACTGAGGTTGGAGCAGTGTTAATTGAAAGGTTGTGAATTAAAATGGGCAAGCCTGTTGGATGGCATTCTGGCTCACTTTTGATATGGTCATAAATGAATAAAAGAATCAGCCAAGCAAATAATTATAAGTAAAATAATGACACAGCCTTCAATGCAGATCTAGTTCTTAATGTATTTTTAATAAGAATTTCATAAGAATCAACGAAATGTTTTGTCATAGAATATGCCAAATTAGGGATTTACAACCAGACGTTCCTTACAACTGTGTTGAATCCATGATCATTTTCATATCTCATATTACTAGATGGGGTGACACGGTGGCTCGGTGGGTCGCACGGTCGCCTCACAGCAAGAAGGTCCCGGGTTCGATCCCTGGGTGGGGCGGTCTGGGTCCTTTCTGTGTGGAGTCTGCAT
>JAOTRJ010000051.1:15571121-15581744 GCA_028564905.1 Leptodoras praelongus | reverse complement strand
CTGCAGTGACACTGATGTGGTGGTGGTGTGTTAGTGTGTGTTGTGCTGGTGTGAGTGGATCAGACACAGCAGTGCTGTTGGAGCTTGCTCCAGCCTGTAGATGTAAAGTCAGAGACAGTAGCTCATCTGTTGTTGTATACATATATCTGTGTGTGTGTGTGTGTTATTCTTTTCACAAACAACACAAAGCAACAAAAGAAGTTAATTAATTTGGAGCAACAAAGCATACAAGTGTTTGTGCCTTGTTTCCACCTGTTCCTTATGGATGGGAACATTCCCACTGAACAGAGAACAACACAAATAAGCATAGCTGCCAACAAACCCTTGTATAAATTTGTTTGTGGTATTGTAGTGGTGTTTACTGAGGGGCTGCTGGAGGATCGGTGCCAGGCAGCTAAATAAATTAGGGATAAAAATACATCATATGCTTTACTTCAGCAGTGACAGGATAGATTTATTGTTTCTAACAAGTAACAGTACATTAAGACATACAAGATTGTTAGAGTGGTTTAGGTTTTCTCTCCTTTGGAAATGAGCCAAATAAAAAAGTCAGCTTGGTTGCTTACAGTAAATCTACTTTTTTTGTTTGCATCTGAAAGATTCTTAATGGTTCTTTGAATGGTTAACAGTTCCCCTAATGGACAAACCAAAGAACTCTTATGAACGCTCCTAAGGGTGTACTGACATTACTCAGTATGGCACTCCTTGGCTCTTTAGAATACAGTGCATTTTCCACCAAGGCGGCAATTACTCTAGCATCGTATTGAAAACCATCCGCATCTCAATGGTGTGTAGATGAGTATATAGGAATTAGTGTGTGAAAGCTGTGAAGTGTGTCAGGATACAGGGATATGTTAATGAATGCACTGTGAGACCCCACGTTTAGTGCATCCCAACTGTCAGCGAGGACATTAATCCAGAATGACAGAAATTGCACCACAGCGTATTATAAAATTCTAGAATAAATATCAATAATAAATGAGTACATTTAGGAGCTATAATCATGGCTGTAACATGCCAGAGGGGGTGGCATGGTGGCGCAGTGGGTAGTGCTGCCAGCTCACTGTAAGAAGGTTCTGGGTTTGATTCCCAGGCAGGATGACATGGGTCCTTTCTGTGTGGAGCTTGCATGTTCTCCCCATGAGCTTCCTCTGGGTTGGCCCAGTTTCCTCTCAGAGAATGAAAACTTAACCTGATGTCCCGGTTTCCTCTCAGAGAATGAAAACGTAACCTGATGTGAAATCTACTAACCTCTCCTGTCATGAATGCAGCTACTGTATGTAAAACATGATGTTAAACTCCTCATAAATAACATCCCGGAGATTACATCATGCGCTTGCAGAGTCTTTCAAGTCTGTCCTTCTAACTTACTACTCAGACATTTATCCTACATTTCTGTGGAGATAATGAGTTCTCAGTTGCTGCTATATATTTGCTTGGTTTTATACGATTATTTCCTATGAATTTAAATATAATGCCAAAGGTGTTGATGCATTTAGTGCTACAGCGTATTCAGCTTCCTGTAGTGGAAGCAGTAAATTTTATTTGCATACATATTACCACAGAGCAGCTCTGCAGATATCCGGATGCAGATTTAGAAACATAATAAGCAACCCTGAGGAGACTATTGCAAGTAAAAACATCCTGGGATGACAAAAGTGAACCTATCCTCTTCTGGGTGAGACACCAGATAGTAGCACTACTATACTATCTGTCCTAGAAAGCAAACCATTTAGCAACATAAAACAGGCATTCAAATATATGTTAGTTTATTATTATTGATTGATTGATTGGGTGTCTTTCTCTTTCCATTTAGGCTTTAGTGAAACTGAACCCTAAACTCCAGCCGATGATTGACATGATCCAGGCCAATCGTGCCATGTGGGATGAGCTGCACCAGAAGCGGCAGTGCAGCCATGAAGTGGTGACTCTCCCCAGCACTTCCTGCGATGGTGACAATGACGTTCCCAAAGCGGCGAGTTAGTTCCTGCCCACCACGCCACGTCTCCGACCTCTGACCTGCAACCCAAGCGCAGTGCTGTGCATGTGGGGAGTTTTAGCTCTGAGTTTTGGCTCTGCTGCGAGCTTCCAGCTGCTGGAGCGGTCATGGCGATCGGATCTCACAGTGCCCCTGCAGCCTGCATGTATGAACTCTCACCACCGGGTGTGAGAGTACCAGGCAGCTGTGTTTCTTTTTGGCCTTGATGTTTTTCTCACCTGGAGAAGTCTCTGAGAATTGTTCTAGACTCAGGAAGAGGAAGTCTCTAGAGCTAGAACTCTAACATAGATGCTGTATTGTATTAGTCTGGCCTGCTGTGTTGTTAGAGATGGCTAGGACTGAGCATTGCCACCGTTTTTGCAGGTTTATTATTATAGTCTTACCACTGAGTGTTGCTTTGATTATACTGAATGAAAACCTTCCAGGAGTGCAGGATCCTTTGTTTTGTATTGTACTTATTTAATTTGAGGTTATTGTTTATGGGCTTGTTATATAGCTTGAGATATGACGTGGGTTTTTCACCTGATGTAATTATTATTGGATTAGAGGTTTGCTGAGCTTAAAGGCTCGTGGCAATGCTTGCGATGCAGATACAACAGAGTGCTGCTATTTGTGCCTTGGTTAAAATCCTTCATGAAAGATGCATGCAGTCTCTTTCCAGCTTCATAATTATCTCGAGACTACGTTTTATATCATTAAGAGTTGTGCAGCCGGTACGATGTCGTAAAACTCCCTCTGGATTTGTGGTGTTGCTGCTTGCGCCTATTTCGGTTCCATTAATTAACTCAGGCGTGGTGTGAGAGGTCCATGCATTACCATAGAGCATTTACATTAGCACACTCATCTGTATTCACAATTTCCCTTATTAGAGCTGATCCAAGCATTAGTCATATTACTTTGTGAACTGGCTTCTGAAGTAGTGGACTAAATTGCAGTCATATTACTTTCATGAGCCCAAGCCAATACAGGAAGTACGTACATGTGCCTTTATAAATATTAGTAAGCCACATTGTCTTCAAGTCTTCAAGCTAACCGTGTTTTATGACTTGGAACATCCTGACATCAGCATTGTAGACACTGAAATATTCAGTTGATTTGGTTTGAATCTGCTTTCACTCCTTATGGCAGATATCCTGTAACATCAGAGTTTTATAGTCTCTTCTATAGGTGTACTGTCTGAGCAGGAGAGGGACAGAATGCAAAAAAAGAAAACTGCTACAATTTAACTCAAGGTAATGTAAAAAGGGTAAGCACAAACAAAATACTGGCTCAGTCTAAACAAAAAAAACAACAAAAAAAACAAATAAAAAAACAAAAAAACAACAGATCCAATAACTGAGTTAATGAACTCTGTTGCCCTTTGTGCCTGCTGCCATATGGCCACACAGCCATAATCCATTCATAGGTTACACTGATACTGATGTGCAGGTAATGGCATTCCACATCAGCTGCAGCTGTGTTTAATCACCGAATCAGACTGTTATTCACTAATATAGCTGGGCATCCAGTGAGCTGATCACAATTGGCTTTACATGACTTTATACAGGTTTGGGGTTTTTCACAATCACTTCTGGATGGCTCTAGAACTATACATGGGAATATGCACATAAGAATCCACATTCATCTGTCTTGGTTTACGTTGCTATAGAAACACCACTGAAAAAGAGCATCCTTCAGTCACGCACATTCATAGCTGCTGAGGAATGACAATGTGTCATCCATTGGCTTTTTCTTTTTTTCTCAAAAATTACAACCACTAATCTTTTCATTTCTTTTGTATGTACTTGCTCTGAAATGTTAACGCTGTAGCTGTTTTCCTGTGATATCTGGTCACAGTTTAAAATTGTGTCGTGGCATTGTGAAAGTGTAAACTGAGGCATTGCAATGCTCTTTGTGGCATGGATCTTCCTGCTCTCGGGAAATCAACAGAAATAACATGCTAACTGACAATGGGACAAATTTAACTGCATGAGGAAATAATTGCTCTAGATTTAGGGACTGAAGTGACAAATTAATGACCACTGAGATTTTCATCATTTTAATGTGTGTGCATGAATAATTATATTGCATCATAGTGGGGAAAACAGTGTAAATTCTGTTTTTTTTGTTGCTCAAATGGCCTGTTTTTGGGGGTATTATTATTATTGTTATTATTATTATTCAATTATTGGTCATCACATTCACATTTCAGATTTTTGTTCATTTTTAAGGGACAGTAAAAAACTGAGTTGTCTTTAAAGCATGTTATTTGGAAATGTGTACTGTTCGATTGAAATAAACGTGCTGCTAGTAAACAGTCTTGTGTTGGTGAAATGAGCATCTGCCTGTTGAGAGTTCTGATTTGCTGCCGCACAGAGGAAGTACTCCTGCAAGATGCAAAAAAATCTCTACACTGACCCCTTGTGGACAAAGATTTTACTGCTGAGCAGAATAGACCAATAGTCTAAAGACACACATGAAGATCATCTTATGGGTCATAGGTGTTGGGAATGAAGATAACGCACAGGGAATGTCCAAATGCTTTGTTACACAGGATGCTGTGATGCTTAAGTCAAATATATTGACTTTAGTGAATGACAGAAATGAAAGCTGCATGCACTTCTAGGAGTTTTCATAAATCTTCATTAAATCATGTTGGAATGTGAGTAATGCTTGAATCACGTTAAACGTTGGTGATCTTAACCCTACAATGCACAAAATCTCCAAATGAGGAGACAAACTACTTAGAAAAAAAAAAAGAAAAAAGTATAATAGTGATGACCACCAAATAAAGTCATTGTTATCCGAGGTGACTGTGTGTGTTTCTGTTCTCAGTTTTGGGAGAAAACTGAGCCTGTAAGAAAGCAGCAGAAAGTGCTTGACACTGACCTACCCTCATGTTCTAGCTATTAGACTTTAATACATTTCGATATGACATTTCAACAAAATGTTACCCAATGGTATCCGGGTAACGAGGGTGTGGTTTTTTAAAACTGAAAATGCACAACGGACAACGGTGTTTTAAATGTTCATTTATTGCACAAACAGCACTGACAAAATGAATGCCAAGGTTAAACAGTTAAACATGTTACCAAGGAAACTAGAGTATGACCAAAGGAGCATCCAGGACATTTGCAGGTGGTGAAATGGCAGGATCAGGCTGCTATGAATGTTCAGAAAATGTTCACAGGGGGGCAAATAAGCCCCGACATTTCCTTCATTCCATATTTCACAGAGAAAAGGCCAGACTGGTTTCAGTAAGTATTTACAACAGCGTTCCAGTAAACTTTATTCACAGAGCAGTGCAGGAGAGATGGCGCACTCAGGTGGTGTAAAGTTTTGTGAAGATCTATATGGAAAATGATGCATAGAATTCTTCACAGGATGGTTAGTTGGTTGGAACAGTAGAATAGTATTAAAGGCAGAGATTATACAAAAAATTAAAATAAAATGAGGACTTTGACATCAGTAACTTTGCATTTTACTCTAGCACCATACAACAGTAAACTAGGAAGGCTTAGGTTCAGCTTAAAGGAATACTCGAGCATTTTCTTTCAGTCAAATTTATCGTCCACATGTGTAGTGTGCATGTGATTAGCACAGAATTATTTCCCTGCATTGACAACAATGAATACCTCATTACTCAAATCTCATTTAGACATCCAAGGGCAAACATGAGGTGTACAAATGTACTAATACTGAACCCATAACTCCAAAACTACTAGTTTTGTTGCAGATGCAGATGTGTTGTGGGCTCAAATGCTGATTCAGTATCGTCTCAGATCTGACATATGTTCAGATCCAATCCACTGATGTATTTGTTGCTGTGCACACAGTATGTTTAGTGACAACACTGATCCTTCATGAGCGCACGGGATGCAACTTGTCTTTATCATCATGTCATGGATGTCTTGCTTAACCTGAGTCATGAGTCATGTTGCTTACTACAGGGATGGGTAATGAGTATCAGCTGTTGGCAAGGAAAAACTGAGATCAGTGCATTCCTACCCTATTTATTTCTTTCTTTTTTAAATAAAATGTTCAGTCACAGGCTTTGGAATACCAAGCTAAAAATCTTGTTCCAGACACAGGACTACTGCTTAAAAGTGAAAAAATGTCACTTACATAACAGTCTGGGTTTGATCATGTACAAGTACCACAAAACCATCTGTAAAGTGCATATTTTTTAAGAGAAGCCACAGAAATCACAACTTTAATGTAAAGTGGGACAAAAGTCATTAAAAAACATCTGGGCCTGGAGGTTTTTATGGGCCTGGACACAGATTCTTTTGTGTAAACGGGTTTTTTCCATTCTTTTCTCACACATACAAGCGAGTTGAAATTCTTGTGTGTGGTTGAAAAACACTGGAGTTTTCCTTTAAGTGTGAGAAAGGCTAAGAAAAGAGAGAGCAAAAGCCAAATCAGTGCAGAAAGATTTTGGTTGAGAAGGCAAATCATAAGTAAATCAAGTGACAAGAAGATAAGACTTAACCCTTACAGATATTAGGAAATTGTGATGCATTCAAATGAACAGACACACTTTTTCACACAGAAGCTGAAAATTCACAAGTGTCCACTTAACATCCATAGCCAGGCTTCTCAGTCAGCTTGGACAAACAATAGTACTAGATGAAGTAATTAAATCCCTCTTATTTACACATCCTCTCTTACATTTTGCATATGTTGTGTTGAAAATAATTTACAAACTATCAGGTGACTCTTAGAGGGCCATTTATAAACAAATATATGCATGTGGTATATGACATATATTCACAATGTACAGGTATATGAATGCATATAGCTGAAGGACTGAAAGGCTAAAAGTCTTTGGTAGGAGAACAGGGATCTCACACCTTCATTATTAAACAATGACATCTCAAACTAAACTGGTCTCCAAGGACACCATGATAAAGCTTACCGCATAGAGAGGAAAGAATCAGGAGCTTACATACATTTACCACGTTAGAGCAAATTCTCTTATCTGCACAGGCAAGGTGGAGCTCCTGTGAATGGACATGTTTCCTACAGATCACACTGAACAGAGACACCTATACAAACATTTCAAAATATCAGAAGGGGTTGTAGATAAAACATCCAAGCATACACAAAGACCTTGGCAAAAAAAGTTAACACAGACTGTTTAAAAAAAACAAAACAAAAAGAAGCAAAAATATAAAGTATGGAAATGCAGCGCTACAAAGGAGCTGTGTGAAGAGACAGCGGATGTTTAAATGGAGTCACTCTTTGGAGGAAAAAAAAAGAAAAAGAAAAGAGTGAGGTAAAGGAAGGCAAGGCCAACACCCACACAGAGACAGAAAGAGAAGGCACACTGCTTTTAAAAGCACAATGCAGTCTACACTAAAGTAGTGTCACACAAACTACACAGGAACATACTTTCATTTAATATATCAAAAGTTAGATCGGGCCTACGTTGGCAGGATCGGCAAGAAATGAAAAATGAGTTCAATAGGGAAGCGGGTAAACAAACATCATCTTTATATAATCAGTGATTCATAGTCAATTTCCTTGACCTAACTTTCCGTGAAAGGCAACTTCTCATTGGCAGTCGATGGATTTGTGAAGCTGAAAAAAACGCGATAAAAGATCTGGACTCGTCAGACGTCATGTCTGACCTTTGACCTTTCTCACAGCAGTGTAAATGAAATGTGAAGAAGGAGGGTGAGGGAGGCGAGGGGTGGGGTGGTAGGGGACAGGAGAGGACAGAGGGGGAGGGAGGTGTTTATCTGTGTGCCGAGTTTTGTGGTAAGGTATTGGAATAGAATTAGATATATCAAAAGCTGAAAATAAATCATTGCTTGTCTTGCATACAGAGAAATTAGCATGTATTATGCCTTAATTCCAATAGGACTATATGTGATTAGAAAAAAAATGGAGTAGGTTGTTCAAAGTGGTGTTACAGGAGGTTTCTGTTGCCAAATATGTTGTTGGGATCCACATAGTCCTTTACGGACTTGAGCATGCCCAGACCTACGTTGGAGACAGTCTCCCTCATCCACTCCTTCCGCAGCTTGCCCACTGAGAGAGAGACAGAGAGAGAGAGAGAGAGAGAGAGAGAGAGAGAGTGTGTGAGTGAGTCAGGGTGTATGTGGCAGACGGTTGTGAGCACATCAATCTTGTGTGAGTGAGAGAGTAAGCAGGGGGTGATGGATGTGTTTATGGGGGGCTGGAACGTTGGTGGAACACTCCTGAAACACTGGGAGATGTTTTGCATGGTGTGATTTATGGAGAGCAGCAGACTATCAAACTCATTAAGCTGCCGGTGTTCCCTATGGAGGGGAGCTTGCTACGCTCTGCCTACCTCCCTCACTCCGTTCTCTCTTCTCCACGTCTCCTCATGTTGGTCTGCTTCCATGAAACCTGTCAGTTTCTCCCTCATTTGCATTCACACCCCTCCTATCAGAATCATTTTCTCTTTTCCTACAAGCCCTGGAAAAATGATGGAATCACCACATTTAGAGGATGTTCACCCAGCTTTTTTTTTTTCTTCATAGCAAAATAAATCAAAGATATGACACAAAACAATTTTTGCTTAATAGCTGAACACACTGGCTTTGTGAAACATTCCTCAATCACATTAAATGTAATTATTGTAATTCACGGCATATTTTTTTCCAGAACTAAAAAAAAAGAAATAAATAAATTAAAAAAAAGAGGGAATCACATAATGTTAAGGAAAAATGTATGGGATCACCTTGTAATTAAATTAATAAACTATAAATGCAATTAAATGAAATACATTTAAATGTATTATTATAGTAATATTAAAAATTGTAAAGAAAAAATATATATATAAAAAAAACTATAAAAAAATTAATTGCAATTAAATTTATTAATTTGAATTTAATTTCATTTAATAAATTAAATTAGAAGATTTTTTTTTTACAATTTTCTTTAAATGCAAAAGTATGCAATTAAATTAAATACATCTAATTGTAATTACAAATTGTACAATTATTCTTTATCATTTTTTAAATTACATTTAAATTAAATACACTTAAACACAATTAAAGATTATAGTTAAATGAATTAATATCAAATTAAAAGAGTGCTTACAGCATGTTTACTGAGCTGCTGGGCTTTTAAAGGAAACATAACCCAACTGAAACTGTGGAAAGGTTTATAAAACTCCTTCAAGAAGGAAATAAAACGCAGTGTGTACCAAACCATGCTGGCTATCCCCAGTTAGCGGTTTGTGTGTGTTTATTTAAACATTGTTTTGTGTCATATCTATGATCTATGATTTGTTGTATAAAGCCCTTCTCTGACTAACTTCCTCTCTCTTATCATTACTGTTATGGTAAGAGTGATTTCTGTGAAGGCCACCTGGCACACTTCCTGACACACACAGGGCCCTAATAATCCTGTTACCTCCCTGCTTATCATGGCACAGATTCTACTGATCGTGGTGTCCCAGGAACCTGGATTTAATCCAGCTTTTAACCCTCAGCAACACACTAGCAAATTTCTCAAATCTGAAATATGCATTTGTGCCCTTCATGAACAGGAAGGCTGCGCAGTGCTCACAGAGGGTTGTGTAACAAAACAGAAATAGACAGTACCATATGAGGAGTAAAGATAGCATCAACTAAAAATGCACATGCAAATTATTCACACTATTCATAGTTTGAATTTATCTCATCAGGCAAAGCCTAATATTTGGTAGAGGAGCAGTTGAGGACAATGCAGCTAGTGACATCACAACTTAGACTCGTACACACAAATGCAAAAAGGTGCCTTGTACAATAGTACAGCCTGCTGTCCCTGCCAACCAATCAGCAGCTTCCAACAAGAAACAAAGTAACCTGATTTATCTACTACTTCCTCTCTTGCTCAGTCCATCTCTCCCAGCCCCCCGCCCACCATTCTGCACTTATCGTCGCTATCCTGCGTTCCTCAGGGAGAGAAGGAGAAACAGAAGGTGGTGGGGCTGCATCATTGCCTCCATCACAGAGATAATTTACACATCTATCATGTCAATTTCTCCTCGTTCTCTCCCTCTCCCTCGTCACTATCTATCTCGCACAGCTATGACCGCACAGCTGGGACAAACAAAACTGCACTGTCAGAGAGCGAGTGAGCAAAGAGAGAGAGAGAGAGAAAGAGAGAAGCACTGAACAGAGAATGTATTCCCTCAGGCTGAAAAATTACAATGTGCTCAGTAAGAGCTCCGAACTCACTGTGTTTGTGCGCATGTGTATAAGAACACTGACTGGTGCCATTATATGTACACTTATCTAGCACAATCTGTTCTAATATCATCTATAACTTTTCTAATACAAGAAAATCAGGCTAAAAGTCTGAGGGCCCCATTTAAACACCAACATACGAGCACTGGTGCAGTGCTGGTTTATAACAAACTATGCCTGTAACCA
The DNA here is from genome assembly GCA_028564905.1 of Leptodoras praelongus. Lineage (NCBI taxonomy): Eukaryota > Metazoa > Chordata > Actinopteri > Siluriformes > Doradidae > Leptodoras > Leptodoras praelongus. Next base: position 15,571,373 of record JAOTRJ010000051.1, on the reverse strand, counting down.
CACCCCTTTTATTATAAAGTGCACAAAGTATAGTGCATAGTGTGGAATTGCAAGTGCACTCCTCAATTGCTAATTGTATTCTCAATTAGCAATTGAGAATTCTTAATCTTAATCTTATATATATACACACACACACACACACACACACCCCCCCACACACACACACACACACACACACATACATACATACATACAGGACTTAGACAATGAAACTGAAACACCTGTCATTTCAGTGTGGGAGGTTTCATGGCT
>JAOTRJ010000051.1:15515322-15537276 GCA_028564905.1 Leptodoras praelongus | reverse complement strand
AATGCGAGTGTGAATGTGTGTGTGTGTGTGTGAGCCCTACGATGGATTAGCGCCCTGTCTAGGGTTGGTTCCTGCCCATGCGCTCAGAGTTCCCCCGTGACCCCGTAACTGGGAATAAGCGGTACAGAAAATGACTGACTGACTGAACACAATGGGTGGTGTTATAGGGAAATAATCAATAATGTGTTATGATGCTGTACTATATTAATACTGATTAGTTTCCAGTAAGAGCATGTCCCAAAGTGTCACTTATCTTATAATCACCTATAAACAGTCCTTCCTTCTCCAACCTTACTTGTTTCCTTTTTTGAAAGTCAATAAGACAACAAATCACCTTATCATGTCAATAAGACATCACAAAGCATAATGTCCATTGTTCTGAGGACTTTCTCGAGTCAGAAACAACTTAACCTCTGACACTGAAACAACACACTGACACTGGAGACTCAAAAAAGCAAACTAAAGATCTGCGCATATTAAATGTCACTTTATCTACAATGACATGCTCAGTTCATATAGAGGACCTACCATCAAGCCAACGTGTAAGCTGTCAACAACTTATTATATACTCTGATATAAACCTGGCAGTCTGAACCACCATCATAGCTGCCGCTACGGACCATTACACAGGAATTAGTTCCGACCAAGTAATCTGATTGGACAAGACGAATTCCATGAGCGCTGATGAGGGACGTTTAACTATACACGTATCACTCCGCTACACAGGTGTGCTCCAATAACAGTTAATTACATTTACAATAGCTATCTAACTTTAGATACATATTTCCGCAAACAGTATTTTTGAGTTACACTAAATAAATTTAGTTTAGTATTCATTTATTTCTGTTACACAGTTAGCAAATAGCAAGATAGCAAGATAGTGCGGAGGAAAAAAATGTCTAGTCCCGCCACAGCTGCGGATGTATTGGCGGAATAAACAAACAAGCAGATCGTAATCTAAAGAGCTAATCACTTTTTTTTAACTAATATTGGCGCTTGTAGAATTGTTGCATGAAAGCCAGATGACACTCGAGGTCGTTGTGTTGCACTGAATCTCAGCAGTAGGTCCGTATCACAGCCGTGCTGCTATTCAGTGAACGACCTTGAGTGTGATGCTGCTTATTATAATAAACAGCTTCTGACCAATCAGATTGGAGAACTCGGCAGCGGTATGGCACAGAACGCTAACTGTCTGTGGTTTATAATGGCAACAGGATTAAGGGAAGGGCATGGAGTTAAAAAGTTTGCTCACACTTTCCCAGAGCTGAGGGAGAGACAGGGAGGGAGTGGATCAGTGTTGGCTCATTGCTTCACATTTCTCAGCGGCTGAGACAGAGAGCTGTGTCTCCACCGCACCCACCTCCCAGCATGAATGAACACGTTGTTTGAAGACAGCAGCTCTGTTTTTCTGCTCCCTGAACATAGCTGCTACTATTACACTTCCCATTCACAGCCCACTGATACTAACTAACAACATTCCGTGATTAACAGTCAACCAAACTACGAATACTTGGTTCTGCCATCGCGTCGACACTGGGAGCGATTCCTAGCATCAGAACAAGTGCGGCTGTGTCAAAACAAAAAAGGGCTGTTTCAATGTCTAATTGGCATTTGCAGTAAAAAAAGAAGAAGAAGAAGAAGAAGCTAGCTCCTGTAGCTAGGCTAAGTGCATTAAGAGTGCTCAGTCTGCCCCGAATCCTCTCTGCTCTGCTCACCTTCTTTTCGGCACCGCGTTGGACCTGGGCGTCTCGGCTTTACACTCGTGTGCGGACAACGCCGTGTGCTCATTTTCCTCCCTTTTCTGCAAATGGCCGGCTATAATTCTCAGTCTTTGCTGTGCACTTCTTTGGCGCTCGGAGATCTCGGTGTTTGACGCCATGCTGCTTCCGTATTTGCGAGCCGGAAAGCGGCGCTCTGTCAGAGGTCAGCCCGCTCCTAGACGGGTAGGAGGGAGAAGCGGAATCCCAATCACGTGACTGCTCCCTACACAAGTGCACCACATAGCCTACGAAATAACAGCTGTCACGCTAAATTGAGTGCACTAGATATCCCTCAGCCAGGCGTTTGTTATGCCGCCACTGTGATGCCGAGCCCACCTCTTTTAGCATGCATATGAGTAAATCTTCTTGCAATATCCTATTTTGTCACGTGTTTTAATCGATACACTATCAACTGTTTTGAACTAGTACAAAATACAGACAACATTGGAGGTAAGTGTATTATGATCACTTTGTGATTTTAGGTCCGATGTGAGAATCTTATCGCCTGATTGACTAAGTTTTTGTCGTTTATATTGATTTGGAAGGAAATTCTTTCAGACGCATTGAAATCATTTTAATCTTATTGTAGCATCGAAAAGAAGGACTGCTTTTTACTTCATCATTCGGTTTTAATTATGTTCATTGAATGAGTGAACTGGGTTCACTAGGGTCTGGAGCTTACACTGGGAGCCTGCTTTATATGCACAGGGAGGAGTTTGGGTTTATTTATACATATGTTGGGATGATTAAAAGGTGCATGCCTGGAAAACAGACATCTGTGTATGGAGCTCAGGGTTCAGTTTGCTCTGCTGTGCACTGCTGGAGAAACATGACCTTGATGTTTGCTACATGTATCTGAATGAATTCAAAAGCACTGGGTGTAAAGTACAGTTCAGAGGGCCACAAATTCATAGCAGCATATCCTATAACTTATTTAACCTCTCACATCTTTTAGGTACATCAATAACAATATAAATACTCATCATTTGTCTTCAGTTATTGTTTTATCCTGGTCAGGGTTGTGGCGGATCCGGAGCTAATCCTAGGAAGACTGGGCAGGAATAAACCCTGGATACGAACGACAACACAGGCTAAGTGAAGAATCTTGTTTTTTTTTTTTAACTAGGCATGATTTATTTATTTATTTTTTATATATTTGCAGTTGGCATCAACTCTAAAGCATAAATCAAAAGCAGGAGGCCTTTTGAGAAATAATGAATCTGCTCATTTGGTGTTTAATACAGCAAAACCTTTAACTCTGCTCAAGAATGACAGTAAATTCCCATATGTGTTGCAGACATGTGGTCTGTCGTTAAACACATATTTAAGCTTTTCCATATGATGCATACAGAATTTCCCATTATGGCCAAACCTGAAAAGAAAAAGTGCTCACGGAACAAGACAATCTTGCAACGTTTATGTTCATAATGAGGAAATTATGAATGTAATTTAATAATGAGAAAGGGGTATAATTAGCATTTTGGCTCATAGCCGCATCTAATGGCTGACAAACGTGCTTTGGAAATACAGGTGTCTACGAAAGAAGAATGGCCGCTGTCTTCTGAATGTAGTATGATTTCTTTCAATTATATTAGATTTCAGAGCAGTGGGGGTTTGAAGCAGGAAGTGCTATTTGGGTTGAGTATGTTAAGCCTTGCAGGTGTGGTGAGCTCCATCTTCTTTTGTTACTTGGGCCCTTCTGAAAAGTCATGCACCCTTGACAAAAAAGCCAGGCATGTGGAGGACTGAGCAGAAGCTACTGTTTTACACTGGATCCGTATCCATTACCATCCCAACCCCTCTAACCTCATGCATTTTACTCTGAAAACAGCATAAACAGTCAACATCGTTGTAGTCTGCCTCCTATGGGTCTGGATGTATAACAACACATAGTAACACACACTAAGCCACATAATAGTCTTTTATTCACAGAGTAGTGTGTTATAAACTCTCCCAGAGTCAGCATCTATGTTTGTAGCATAATAAAATAAAATTGTGTAAAATAATAATAAAAAAAGGCCCTTCGTTGTGTTTCAAAATTGTTTGTGCTTTATTTTAGGGTTATGTTACAGTGCATATGTTACAAATAATGATAACTAAGTGAGACAACTTAATTTGTGTATGGAAGAAGAGACTGAAGAAGAGACAGAGCCAAGCGCCATCAGGGGGCTTGTGTGGTTGTTATTCCCTCCTTCCAGATGTAATATTTGTTTCCTCCAGGCCAGCATTAAACTCCCAAAACAAAGTTCTGTAATGCACTGACTGCAAACAATTAAAGCCAGAGTGTATCACAGAACTTTACTTGGAAAGCCACACAAGAGCTCGCTAATCCTCTCCTCCTATATGCCTTCTCGTGTTCCCGCTGTCAAAATCAAAGGGGTAAGAGCACGTTAAAGTTCTCGCATTCAAACTGCATGCAACATTTTTCTTCTTACCTAGTAATGATCACGTACATATTCAACACAGTCCTGACAATAAAATGAGCACCTTAAAGACATTGTAATAACCGTTCTCTTCATAATCAGCGGAATGGAACAAAGCTAGTATGTGCAATATGGCGGAGCAGGAGTTGAGAGAGGCCTATAAGGATGATAAGAGGCTTATAATGATTATACTGGGAATTGAAAAGATGACTAAATGTACAATGCAGTTGAAATGTTAGGTTCACATCTCCCCCCTCTTGCCCCCCACATATTTACATATAGGCTAAAGTTGCACACTGGACACATATGGGTTGAAGTTTACACAAGCACAGGGTCTTTATGTAATAAAATAAGCAGTAGTGGGAAATGAAACTGTGTCTTGAAGCGAGAATGGTTCAGTTTTACTTTCAAGGCTCGGGCTTACCTTGCTTCAAGGTTGTGAAGTGAACAGTCATAGCGTGGGATAGGTAAAACAGCTGACGTGTCTATTTGGATAAGACCACTATGTGATGAAAAGCAAATGACTGGTTAATCCTGAAATGGTTTACCAACACAGTTAACACTTAACTATTATAAACAGAATGCATAACTGTTCTAAACTAAATATTAAACTGTAGGGAATAATGCATAAGAGAAGTAGAAGTGCAGACGTGCAGTGGACGAGGATGACATCTGTACGCAAGGAGTGAGTTCGTCCATAAAGCACAAAGTACGGTTTTCAGACAAAGCTCTGGATACTGACCGTTGTGTATGCACCAGAAGAGAGAGAGAGAGAGGGAGAGAGAGAGGGAGAGTGCAGGTACGTCTGTTTCAGCAGAAGAGAGAAAAATGTTGAACATACCTGCTGGAGTTCACAGCTGCAACTCAGCACTTTATGCACGAGGTTAAATGTAGAAAATGCACAACAAAAAAGGGAAAGTACCCTTTCAGATATGGCAACCGGGACTATATTTCCGCAGCAGATTTTTTTTAATCGTTGATCCGTTCTTTAAAATGTGTGTTTTATTCGCCCGGAGTGCCCAAGTGCTCGCCGCTCAGGCGCCTCACCGCCGCCGTGTCTTTCCGCGTCGCGCACACAGCTGGAAGAATGTCGACGTGGAGCTGCCAATCGTGAGCGCGCAATCACGGACGCGCTTTTTCAGGCAGAGGGGGGAAAAGAAAAAAAAAACTTTCGCTTTTGGTGTAGTTTTCAGTCAGGCAGAGGGCTAAATGGGTGAGCTGGAGGTAGAGTGTGAAGTTCTTCACAGATACGTGTCAGAGAGCCTGGTGGAATGATTAAAAGAGCCTCATTGAGCTGCAGTTTTTAGACTTTCATACAAAAAAACGTGCAGTGTTGTGACTGGAAGGCTAGCATTGCCTATAGACGACATGATTTGTACCTGTACTGTGTATCTTTTTTATAGTCAGGTGAATGTAACGTGCACCTTGTCATTGTAAAATGATATAAAGTACACAGCTGCACCTTAAGGGCGACTGTTGCACCTTTAATTCGAATGTAGGGTAATAATACTTTATGCACCCTGGCAGGATTTTAAAAAAAAAAGATTAAAGATACAATATATGGACTTCTCAGGCCTACAGTCTAGTCTACAGTCTAAACCCCATTTTTTTCTCATAGTGTACGAGCTGTCTTCCACAGCAGGTTTAGACAAACTGCCTAAAAATAGGTTTTACACGTTTACAGTAACACACTGACACTGTGTGAAGAGCCCAAACGCATGCATCAACAGTATTTCCCATAGACCGTACTAAAAATAAGAAGATTGATTTTAAAAATAAGAGTCATATTCAGTTCAATGTGGCACTTTGGGCCGAATTAAATCCTGACACGTGAGCAGGTGACCAGTAGAGGTCGCAAAATAACAGACGGACGGAGAGTCTCACATGCACACGGGTTAGGACGTGGTGATTTTCAAGCCTCTGATGGCAGATATTTGTCGTCACTTCACCTTTACAGCTCACATGCAGGGCATTTACCTGGATTTCAGCTCAACTTGTTTTGAGTCCCAATTATGAATCCATTCATTTTAGTTCATAAACTGTCTTCCACTTGCTAGACCAGGTCTGAATCAACTCTTTAGCTGACATAGCTTACAGTTGCATTTCAGTGGTTCCTCTCTTCTTAATAATGGTCATTTCCTGTCAAATAACAGTAGATAATGTAAGATAATGTAAGAACAATATAAAATGTCAGAGAAAGTTTTTTATTCGAGCTACATTTTTTTTTTGGTAGATTGTATTATATGGCATCAGGGCATTCCTAAGCATTTACGAAGATCACAAATTATCCACATAATTTTGACCTTGAAATCACATTTACAGTGTAGCGATTGTGTAATTCAGATAATAGTTTCCGTACGTCTCGATGTAACAAAAAGCCCTTCAAGGAATTAGCCTTGATTGCTTGTGGTTGCGTATGGAGGTAGAAAGGGGGCGGGGCAGGAAGGGAAGGGGGGGCGTATCCCGCCTCAGCCCAAGCATCGATTCTGATTGGCTGTTGGCGGTTCGGGGCGGGTCCATCAAAAGCCTGGGGCTTCCCGTAAATTTTCCTAACTCCACAGACTGTGTTTCCGTGATCGTCGACTGATAGTGCGTCGGCGATTAATCTGTTTTATTTGTAACTTCTTTTTTTTTTAAAGAAATACAAACTATCAGAACACACTGGGAGTTACTTTGTAAAGGGAGACAGTACATTTCACCATGATGATGGAGATTGAGTTGCCTAAAGTGCATCCATGTCAACAGGTAAGCATTTTCTTAATAATTATTCGTGTCTTGACATCTGATTAAGAGATGAAGATGTTTGTTCTGTTTATTAGTTTGTCAGAAAGGCTGACTTTCTGTCAGCTTCCTCCCGTCTCCCTGACGGATTGTAGTGTATGAAGTGTCGGGAACTTCGGAACATCAGCGACAGGCTGCTGTGGTTGTAGTGACAGATCATGTCGGTGTCAGCTCACCCCTGTCTGTCATCATCGCCTTACGGACTGGTCTGTACGACGATCGCGGATGATTTACATCATCGTTATTTAACAACCAACCTTACGAGGGTCGCGTGATCGTGTTTTTAGTCGCTATCAGGACGTTTCTTCTGTCGTTTCTCAGCTTCTCTGTGATCTTGAAAATTCTGCCAAGTCATGGAAGCCGGGCCGTGCAGCCAAACCCTGTGCCGGAATGAACAAAATGACAGCCTGTTTTAGCCAGTCACAATCCTGCTTTATCGCACATTCACCTATGATCAGAAGAGATCGGTTGTTACTCCGTCTGATCTTATCGGATGCCCCTTCACTCAGCCCCATAGCGTGCGAGCTGGCGCTATCAGCAGCTTAGCCTTTGCTCTGCTCCCCGTGCGGCCGCGTTGCACAATCGGAGGCGGCGCTGTTCATGTCACACTGCACTTGTCTTTCCAGACCGCTTTGTGCTGACGTACAGGTGTTATACAATGCATAATACCACATTAATGTTCAACAGCCTGTATCCAGTACAAAAAAAGCACTAAAAATCCTGGCAGGGCTGACACCTCGGTGACTTTTTCTTTTTTTTAAAGAATATTTATATTTATGGCATTTGGCAGACACCCTTATCCAGAGTGACTTACATACATTTTACCTCATTTATACAACTGAGCGTTTGCAGGTTAAGGGCCTTGCCCAGGGGCCCAACAGTGGCAGCTGGCTGGTGACCTTCTGATCAGTAGTCCAACATCCTAACCACTGAGCTACCACTGTCCCACTGAATAACCTGTGAAATGGATGAAATGGATTTGCATACCGGTGTTAAACAAGAGCTGATTTCATGAATAATGCCAATATATAATAATAATGAGGTTAGGCTGTGATCACGACACCTGTTTTGTCTTTTACTGTGGGACAAGAGAGGTGTGGAATAAATAGGCTCTGAACAGGTTTAGCAAGCCGATTATTTTTACTCTGTAAAATAGAAAAGCTCTTGTAGACACCAAAACAAGTGAACTCTTTCAATTCTCTTATTTTAGAAGACGAGGAAGTGATATTATGTTCTTGAGCTCGGGTTTCTTGCGTGTTCTCCTCGTGGTAGTGTGGGTGGGGTGTCCACCTCTTAAAACCATAGCAGCAGGTAGATTAGCTCAAACAAATTGACTCTAGAATGAGTGAATGAGTGTATGTGTGTGTGTGTGTGTGTGTGTGTGTGTGTGTGTATATATATATGTATGATTCCTGCACTGGCATCCCATACACACCGAGAAACAATTCCTAGTTGCTGGGGTGGTACCACCATGGGTAGACCTTTGTAACTGAAAACATGAGTGTATATAGTATATTTATATTAGTATATAGTATATAGTATATTTTTTAAAATACTTTAAGGTACATAATTGGATCTTGAGGACCACCAGTGCACCTTCATAGGTAAAAGCTACACAACGGAGTTACAAAATACGCCCTTGATGTTATCAGCCATGTGACAAGGATGAGGGCGGTTTGGCACCTTTATTTCAGGTTTTTCGGTAATTCTCGACCCAAGCCCATTGTTCCCGGTACAGGCTCCGGATCCAGTGTGACACTGACCAGGATAAACCAGTTACTCAAAATGAATGTACAAGGAAGTGATATTTAAGCACCTTTCTTTACCAGGAAACCAGTCTGATTCCGCAACACTACTTCCTTTTCTCAGTCTAAGAAAGAACATACATGTTAAATATGGTAAAGAACACCTGATACCAGCGCTGGAGTTCTGCACCGTGAGGTGGCTTTCATTCTCTGCACTCTCATACACTTATAGAACCTGGTAGTTACCTGCCGAGTTAAATGAGATGTTTTTGAGCATAGAAATCCCAAAACTCTGATGGCATCATACAGACATAAACAACCGAATATAATTCCATAGTTACAATAAACCTGTAGACAGACCACACGAGACAAGTCATCGGTCAGATCATTTCATGTTTCAACTGTGGCATAATTACTTTACATTAGGTGTTCGGTGATACGCTGAGCACAATGTATAACTTAGTTTGTTGTTTTTGTGATAGTTATTAAAAGTAGTCATGTAGAATGTGAAAAAGACGCTTATTACAATTTTTAATGTGAGTTGCTGTCAGAATGGATCTTGACTTGTTGTAAAGCAAACTTGTCAATTACAGTAAATTTCAGTTTTGCTGTGTTTCAAAAACTGTGAAACAAGCGCTTCAGGAGAACGATATGGCACATATAAGTCGTCCTGCAGGCTTCCATAGGACCTGGACAACAAACAGAAGTTTAGTAACTTGATATGTTTTTATTACTGGGGTAGTGAGGAACTGCATACATGCACTCTGTTGTTCAAATGATTATTTCCTGAAATTGCATTTGTTAAAGTAAAGGTGCCATGCCTGTGTGAATGATCTCTGAGTCTTGTTATTCAAAAGCCACCTGGATCTAGTGTGGCCAGGATTCTAGCGATGAAGCTAATAACGATGTTCTGGCAAACATTGTTTTTAAGATGTTCATAATATTAAAAAAAAGAAAAATTGGAAATGACTTTGAAGTAATTTTTGAACTGTTTACGGTTGAAGACTGATTAGATACATTTCTGTTCCCTGTGGAAGCAAAAATATTTGTGGGTTATCATCTGGACCTTAGTGCACACTGTTAAACCTGTTTTGACCTGTAACATACATATTCTGCATTATAAAGTAGTGAGCTGGTGAGCAGCCTAGCTTAGTACCATAGACGAGATGGCATTAACCTATAAGATTAATTGCATCATATACAGACTGAATGTTACTTTCAGAGCTTCTGATGATGTAAAGTTATCGTGGGTGTGCAATTACCTCTAGGCTTGGTATAATTCAAAGAAAGTGCTGAATGGAAAATTGTCATGTGGGTGGATAAATAGCCATGTCTTTTAACCACCTTTACCCTACAGTTTAGTGATACTCACAATCCTTTTCTTCATACCATTTCCATTCAACTTTGACACCATGAGATATTAAAGTATGAAACACTCCCACTAAAACACTCCCATCTGTAAAGCTATCCAAGTCAAACAAACCAATACTTCCATTCTTTGTGTCAATTAAACAGAGAGAAAAAGCGAGGGATTTGTATGTGTGTAAGAGGTCGAGTCAGGCATCTGGTTAGAAGTAGCTGTTAAGTTCTGGTTTAGATATTTCATCACACCCGTCCTCCCTCCACCCTGGATATGGTGTCTGTCCTGAACAGATTAATGATAGATAGAAGACTCACAGCACTGGTCTCACTGCTAGTTAATGTCTCTGGTGTGAAAGGTTCTGGGATGGCTTTAATGTAATATAATAACCGTTTTTCATGTGTATGCTTGCTTTCATCTTGAGTTGGTAAGAACCAAATGTCTCCAGAAAGATAGGTACATCTGGCTGTTTTGTTTATGTGGTGATCAAGATATAAATACATGCCCATAGAAACACACACATTGCTGACCTAAACTTATTTGAAACCTAACACCTCTATTTACCTGTATTCCTCACTTATATAACTCTCGAGTTATTCTGTTACTTGAACAAAAAAACTATTCTGTTGAACTGTCGCTCCTTTGTATTGTATATTTAAATTTGTTTCTGATTTTAATCCACCAAATGCTATGCAAATTTTTCGTCGCAATTCAGACGGTTTTATACGTGCCTTGTGGGTGTATACATTTTCACTTCCATGTTGTAACATGCGAGAACATGGGGCCGTTTCCATATAACTAGGCCAGAGCATTATAACCACTTCTGCTTTGTATAGTCCCCGCTGATTTTTCTGGTGGCCTTGTGATCAACATTCAGAAAATGAAGGAAGTACATACTTTACAGCCTTAACAGAGGGAAGAATCACATGCTACTGCATCATTCTCTGACCTACACAGACCTTTACACAATACTCTAGTGATTACGCCGTTTCCTTTCTGTAAATAAATGAAACGAAGTGATGGGGGAGGAGAAAGAGAAAGCTTAAACTGTTTATCTCTGGACATTCCTGCACTGTTAAGAGATGTATGTCTTCATCTATTAAATGTAGAAAGCAAGCTTCCTGAAGACATTTTAGTCTTCCTTGAGGGTCTATTCAGTCGGCTTTCAACTACCTTTAGAGATTTAATCTTTAGAGGTACCGTGTACGTACCTTTGTTATGCTGTATAGAGTATGTGAACATTAGATACAACCCTGCTCAGGGTGCCTATAGAAAACCATTTTAGTCTACAGTCTTTTAAAAGTTTGGTTCGTTCCCTGGTATGTGCTGATAGGTGTGTTTTTTTTTTTTTCACCCTAGGCAGATCTTTGTTTCAGCCAGAGAGAAACATGATCATTATTTACACTGATATATCAAGGTTTCCTCAACAATCTCTGATTAGAAGGACACAGCAGACTTTTTTTGCACTCCTAACACTCAATTGCATGACGAACAGTTTCACTTAACCTGCTTCTTGCTCAGCGTACATATTGAGCTCATGCATGAGGTAAAAAAACATTAAGGAAGGTCATGCCAGCATGTTTTACAGGTTTTTTTTTTAACGGTCAAAGGTTGTAAATACATCCTTGCTCAGCTGAATATGCTGTGTGTATATAGTAATCTTGCTCAGACAAGATTAACCTGATTTTTTTTTCCAAGACTAAACAGATTTTTTTTGGACCAAGTTTTGTGGGTGGGTTGCTGCGATGTGAGGAAAGAGGAGACGAGCATCTATTATTCATGCCTGCATCCTCTACATTGCATTCGTGATTCGAGTTGTGAGCTGGGCTTGGCCGAGCTATGTGCTCACTGCTGCATAGCCAAAGAAAAAAAAAATCCCCAGAGAGCCACAGGGCGTGGTGGAAAGGTGCTGAATGGTGCTGTTTCTCTCCCCCCTCTTTCTCTGTAGGATATGGATTTGATTGATATCCTGTGGAGGCAGGATATAGACCTGGGAGCAGGCAGAGAGGTGTTTGACTTCAGCTACAGGCAGAAGGAGGTGCAGCTACAGCGGCAGAAGGAGCTGGAGGAGGAGAAGAGACAGCAGATAGTGAAGGAGCAAGAGAAGGCGCTTCTCGCTCAGCTACAGCTCGACGAGGAGACTGGAGAGTTTGTGCCTCGGCCCACGCCTACCAACAATGCTCTGTCACAGCCTAACACTGTGCCTGCTGAGATCACACAGGTACACACACACACACACTCACACTCACACACAAACTCGGATAACCTTTTCATGCAAACCAACAAAGCCACGGTTTCATCACACAGGTAGACACACACCAGAGTAAAATTACGTAAGATAAATATAACGTATTGACATGGTGATATTTGATATCATTATCTGACTGATAATACTGGCACTGTCTGTACTTTTATAATAAATGCTTTATAATAAATGTTACGCACAGGAATATGTAATTGGTTGGACACTGTAATAAACAACAGCAAGTGAGCATATCTTGAATGTAGTCAAGTATTTCCAATTATAAAATTAAAATAAATCAAATATATATTAATGAAAACTATTTAGAAACCTGTTGTATTATAAAACTTGAAAAAGACTAATTTCTCAGGATTTATTTAGAGTAAGAAGCAAAAGGATCTGACAATTAAACCTAAAGCTTGAAATGTGTACAAGAATAAAAAACAATAATATTTAAATATGAAAAGAATAATAATACTAATAATAATGATTATGATGATATTATTATTATTATTGTTATTATTACTGCAGACTTTTTAAACAAATGCTTAATTTATTCTCCTTTTCTGGTACATTTAAATTCATAGTTATGTCATGATATGGTGATTTTTGACAAAATGCATACAAATATTCATACACACACATACACGTCAAATCACCCCACGATTTGGTTCTAGGAAAACCCCACCCTCCTGTTAACCCAGTCGGGTGCAGCTGCATGGTTGCTGGGTTACTGCTGCCATAGTGTAATTATGGGAACTCAGGTGGTTCAGGTTTCAGAGTAGATGGCTTACAGCTTCAGAGAAACACCTCCCTGTAACAGCACTCCTACTGTAATATTTATTTAGGTCTGTGTTAATGCTCCAGTGTTTCACAGCTGAATTATTGATTGGAAATGGAGCAGTGACGAGGGTGTGAGATATCAGCAGTTGGAGTGATGTCTTTCTTACTCTGGGTGTGAAATCAGTCTGATATGGATGCCTCTGGCTTTGTGCATACAGAATGTGGCATTCACGGAAGAGGATGGAGACGGCATGTCATTTGACGAGTGCATGCAGCTGCTGGCAGAGACGTTTCCTCTAGAGGAGCCAGCAGAGGTAAGAGAGGATTGCAGCTTCTTATTGCCACACGTTTTCATCATAAATTCATGCCATAATTCTAAGTCAGCATAAATGTATGTCAAAGTGAACATGATTGAGTCTGGCCTCTTTTCTTGACAGTCTGCTCCCGCTTGCCTGGATCCCACCATTCCTCCCTGCACAGACAGCACCCATCTCATGATGCCTGGAGAAATGCCCATGCATACCCAGAATCCCCTGCTGCCAGGACCCATGGACCAGACCTGGATGGATCTGCAAGTAAGGCTCAGAATACACACTCACTTTTATGTGAAATTGTCACAGAGACTGAGAAAAAGTCATATTCAGACAGCATCAGATTCTCAGGGTGATGTAATAAAATATTTTATTAATAAAATATCTTTTATGATAAAGCGCTCCCGTAGTAGACAGTTATGGACAGTTCTTTTGAGTAAAGTAGCAATTTTGTAGCCAAAGTATTATCCTTGTGACTTGGCATAGCATTTAGTGGTCTAACATTTCCCAGTGCACAATGCAGAAGCAGCTCATCTATCCATGTAGCTCTAGTAAACAGAAAGCGGAAAAAAACATGCAAGAACAGAGTAGCACCTGTAAAGGACCAAATTACTGCAGGTCCCATGTGAAAGCTTTGTTGTCAGAATATGACTAAAGACACAAGTGGTAGCAGTTGAGCTTCAGCACTAGGAGTTCAGCTTACTGTTTGTCTACATGTAGTGAGAGAGAGCGAGCCATAGGTCTGCTATTTAGCACATCCCTGTGTGATCTCGTTTCTACCTCACGTGGAGTAGAGGCCTCAACCTGCCTGTTACCATAGCAGGCAACCACATGACGCCACCTTTATAGTCATACTGTTGACTAGCTGCTGTGGGAATGTTTGCTTCACTTGTTTTTGTTTTGCTTCCTATTTTTTACAGAACTGTTTCAATTAGCATGGATAATATGCTGCTTTATCCTGAAATAATGTTGGTACAAGACCCACATAGGCTTAGCGTCCTAACTAACAAACGTTTCCAGAAGCTAACAATTTGCCTTTGTTCTCACAGGCAAAACACTATGGGTGGTTTACATAAGTAACACTGTGTACCCTTATTTTATTTTGTTTTTTTTAGCACTGCATGAACATTCAGGAGATCCTGGATATGTCCGGATACATAAACACTGCCCAGACTGCCAATGTCCCGGAGTCCAACTACAGTCAGTACCTGCCGAAACTAAGTGATGTCACCACTGGCCCTGCTGATATGTGCTCTCCCGAGTTCATGAACACGTACAGTGTGGGTTTTAGCAACGTTAATCAGATGAGCCTGAAAACCCCAGACATAAACGAAAGCTTTACTCCAGATGAATTCTGCGACATGTTCTACCCTGATCTGGAGGCTAAAGTGAGCAGTGGATCTCTTCCTTGTGAAGGTGGAAACACAGACGGACAGCTGGATGAACTTCCAAATGCTCCTTTGCTGAAACCCATGGACCTGCACAGCCTGTCTCCCGGAAACCTCAGCACAGACAAAACTGAAGACATGGCCGAATTCCCAGATTCAGATTCCGGTTTGTCTCTTGATGCCAGTCCAAAAACGAGCTCTTCTGGAAAGTCCATGCACGGCGATGGCTCTGTTGAATTCAGTGATTCAGACATGGATGACATGGAGGGTGGCCCTGGGAGCATGGAATCTGATTATGCCGAGATGTTTCCCCTAATGTTCCAGAGTGACGGCACTCAGTACTCACTTCTGGAGAAATCTGGCATCACTCTGGCACAGGAGGAGACCGTTAAGCACCCAAAGGCAGAGCAGGCAGAGGCGAGTGGATATTCCAAACCACCCTTCACCAAAGACAAGCAGAAAAAGCGCTCAGAGGCACGGCTCTCACGTGACGAGGAGAGAGCAAGAGCCTTGCAGATCCCATTCGCTGTGGAACTGATCATAAACCTGCCAGTGGACGACTTTAACGAGATAATGGCCAAGCACCAGTTGAACGAGGCACAGCTTGCACTGGTGCGTGACATCCGCCGGCGTGGCAAGAACAAAGTGGCAGCGCAAAACTGCCGCAAGCGCAAGATGGAGAACATCATGGGCCTGGAGTATGAGCTGGACTCGCTCAAGGAGGAGAAGGAGCGCCTTATGAAAGAAAAGAGCAAAACCAGCAGCAGTCTAAAGGAGATGAAAGAGCAGCTCAGCTCGCTGTATCTGGAGGTGTTCAGCATGTTGAAGGACGAGCAGGGAAAGCCCTACTCCCCTAAAGACTACTCCCTTCAGCAGACCTCAGACGGCAACGTCTTCCTCGTCCCTCGCATTAAAAAGACTCTTGTTAAGAGCAACTAGCACTTTTTCTGCTTCTTCTCGTTCTTGGTACTACATAATTCTGTAGCTAAGTACTATGCAAAAGAAGAAAAAAAACACTTTATAGGCATTTTTTGCTTGATATTTAGCAGTAAAGATGGCAGAACTATTGTATAGTTTTTGCTTATTCTACTTTCTTAATATTCTTAATATCTCCTATATTTTGTACTTCTTTATATTTTATCTGAGAATGTTTTATCTTAATGGTTTGTAAATACATTTATACTTTATTTGCTATTGGAATATCAAACAACATATCGTATTGTACTGTTTTAGAATGCTACTAATTGTGTTGTGATCACTGGCACTCAAAAAAAGTCTGTTTTTATATCTTAATTTAAAATTCTTTTGCAATGTTCTCTCCTGACTTAGTGCGTTATATATAAAAATAAACCATTCATTTAATTTTACTCGAAATGTAACACTTTCTTTTGTTATTGAGTATGATTACATGTTACACCGGGTGACATATTTTGTCCCATGAAAAATAATATAATAATAATAGTAATATATAATAGTAATAATAATAAATTAATTCATTCATTTTCTTGACCGCTTTTTCCTTTTCAGGGTCACGGGAGAGCCGGTGCCTAGCCGGCAGCATAGGGAGGAAGGCAGGAACAACCCTAGACAGGGCACCAATCCATCATAGGGCACACACACACACTAGGGCCACTTTAGAGACACCAATCAACCTAATGTGCATGTCTTCGGAGTAAACCCACGCGGACACAGGGAGACATGCGGACATGCAGACTCCACACAGAGGGGACCCAGATCACCTGACCCGGGGATCGAACCCAGGACCTTCTTGCTGTGAGGCGACGGCGCTACCCACTGAGCCACCGTGTCACCCCATAATAATAATATATAATAATATAATAATAATAATTTCTTATGTATTTTTGCACACCAAATCCAAATTCAATTTCTCAGTCCCCTGTAGTTTTTTTGTTCCAGTACACTCATTTAGACACGGAAATGCAGCACAAGCAAAGCGGAGCCCCTCTGTGTTGGCAGACTGGTACTGGACACTAAAAAGAGATGTTCCTGAGGCCAAAATAGGCATATTTTATACATATTTTAAGTGTAATAACATGTTTATGAATAAGTAATATACTACACCCCTGAAAGAAAAAATCTAAAAGCAGATACAAATACAGTGTAAAACTTAAAAAGTGTAAAACATACTATATAGGCCACTGATTTTAGTTGGAGATTTTGTTGCCCAATGTATTTTGATTAACTTTATCTACAGTATGACAGTTTTATTTACATAACAATCCATTATAAAGAACAAACTGTGTGGGTGTGTTTAAAATGCCTGCCACACACTAGTTCAAACTGCTTCAAACCTGTCTAAAGCACAACTTATCTGACAGGCCCTGATTGTTTGATTGTTGCCTGTGTGAAACCTACAATATGGTCTCTCTCCGCCCTGCTGGACAAACACAGAAGAAACCCAGAGCTGTGCACACTGTAGTGGTTGCATCATCAGGCTCTAACATAATCTTTGAAAATGAAGTCCTGCCCACAGAAGCCCTTCTGAAGCCATTAGCCAAACAGAACAAACAGGAGCAGCTGCTTCAAGGACGTGCTATTGACATCACTGCTGCAGACACAAAGACTAGCAGGTTTCTGCCTGAATGAATCATTATATATAATGTACTGTTCTGTATGATAAATTACAATTTGAATGCACCTATGCACCTACAACAGCTTTATAATAACTTGATTATTACGTTTTGTTTGATTGTTACCTGCTTTAATCTGGTTCTAGTACAGCCCCAGTAATTCTAGAATGTACAGGAATCCTTGTAATAAAAATAATCACATTTACAGTTCTATATGTCTGTATACATTACCTGCTTCTTTAGTTCTTTAGTGGCGATTATGAAATATTGGAAAATTATGAAATTATTAGAAATAATGAAAGTCTCACTGAAATTCTGATTAACTGTGTGCATATAAACACACACACACACACAGCATGTCTTCACTTAGGTAATGTCACACAGGTAGTATTTGTAGCTAGATTTATGACAGTGTAATCTTTAAAAAACAATTTCACAATGTAGCTGAAGGCTGTAATATGGGAAGCCATTTTGGACATCTTCCAAGAAGTGCAATTCAGAATAAATTTGTGCAAAAGTGTGGTGTGGCATGTGGGTGACGTGTCAATGTGGGTGAGCAAACTTCATACCCTAAAGCTATCCTGGCAGACTGATGACACTGGATATTTTATTTTGAAATGCTGGTGAAATAAACACTGAGAATCTTGAACGGAACATGTTTTACGTGACATTACATTAAATTATAAAAACAAGGACTCTCAGAGATTTGTATACACCTTTATTAAAAAAATCCAGCTCATTCTTACACATCAAAATACTATAGATGTTGAAGGGTAAAGTATGTGCTGCAGAATTAAGTGAGCAAAATTTCAATTCATGTCTATGAATCTATTTCAAATTCTATGATTATTCCTGAGCAAAATATATCCTCCCATAACCAAATAAATGATAAATTAATCAATTACAGCAATACTCTGATCTACACTAATCTTTAAACGCTTAATAATATCTATGCCAAATATATTTCAAATATTTCATAAAATCTCACTGGCAAATTCTCATATTTATTAACCTATTTGGATAAAGATTACTGTCCCTTTATATTATACACTATATGGCCAAAAGTTTGTGGACACCAGACTATCAAACCGTTACCACAAACTTGGAAGCACGCAATTGTAGAGGATGTCTTTGTATGATGAAATATTACAATTTCCCTTTACTAGAACCAACGAGCCCAAACCTGTTCAAGAATGACAAAGCCCTGGCGCACCAAAAGAGCTCCATGAAGACATGGCTTGCCAAGTTTGGAGTGGAAGAACTTGAGTGGCACAGAGCCCTGATCTGAACTCCACTGAACACCTTTGGAATGAACCAGAATGATGACTGCACCCCAGAAATCCCCACAGCAGTGCTCCAAAATCTAGCGGAGGGCCTTTTCAGAGGAGTGGAGGTTATTATAAGAGCAAAGGAAACTAAATCTGGAATGGGATGTTCAGCATATGGGTGTGGTCAAGCGTCCACCAGCTTCTTTCCATATAGTGTAACTTTCTAACTGTACCTCATCAATGTTCTATACATACAAGTGTATCTATTTTCAACAAACCTTTTCAGAATCAATAACCATAGTGAGATACCTGATACCGAGTTAGCTTGAAGACCTTCAAGTAAAGAAATGTAAAATAAATGGCTTAGGACTTCAAAGCAATGTGGCTGTTTGACTGCCACTCATTTTTTTTTAATGCGCAAGACTATTATTGGTATCAAACTAAAGTGTATTGCACACTTTTATATCACATTTTGTACTTTAATTCTACACATTTTATTGTTCTAATTTTCTACGGTCTTTGTTTCTCAGTCATGGTCCTTAAGCAAGATGGTGTTATGAATTAGTTGACAGATCAGCTCAGATATACTAAAGCAGGATAACATTTAAAAAACTGTTTAATAAAATTCCCAAAGTAATTCTGAAACTTTCAACTTTATTTGCATACTGGCCTGATTGCTGAGGTGGCCTTTTATTTTTGTGGGTGAAATCATTGTTAATTTAACTGGCATGTATGGATGACAAATACTTAAGCATTCTTAATGCTTTTGAACAATATTGTATAAAAGTGAAATCTAGTAAAATATTGTAAAAATCTGATCACTCTCAAGACCAATAATTCTAATGTGTGAAATTTGAAACCAAAATGCCATCTATGAAAAGCATTTAATCTTCAGTGGGAAAGATAGTTTGTGCAACATTTAATTAAAGTCCACCATCAATATTTGTTCTGTAATAAAATGTAATAAAAAAAAAACCTCATATTTCTTTATTAAGTCTTAAAATATATCAAATGATTCAACTACAAAGCTAAAGTATGGCTATGGCTATGGGAGGATACTGTAAAATTGTCCACACATATTTTAAGGAATTAATCTTACCCATCCAGACCTTTCGCTGAAAACGTGTCATACAAGATTTGCTGAGCAGCGGCTTCAGTTTCAATCTGTAAATTAAGCAGAATGGTTACTCTTACCTGGTCCTAAGACATGTCATTTCCTTCTTCTTCTGCTGTCTCTTATTCACCTGTGTCTCAAGCCCTCATACTCACTCCCCTTCCTTTGCTGGCTAGCATTGGCTGTCACACCTCTTGGGTCCAGGTACTTGCTAGCCTTTCTTCACTAGCGTCAGCTGCTCTTGGTGGCTAGTTTTGGGAACAAACAGATGCTAGCTTTCTGGTGTGACACCTGATGGCTGTGCTCCACAGACTTGGCTCTTGACGCCCCTTTGTTTTTTCTCCCTCCTCTTTTCTGACACAACTCGCTGTCTGGTCCAGTTGAGGTTCTGTCTTATATCCACACTGGGCAACTGAGTTTGTTGGCCTTTGGCTAGATCTCGATACCCCTTTGCTCATATATACGAGTAACGTGTATATTAACACCAAAAGTGTTGAAATGTCTGGGTTCATTGGCTACACTTCCAGGAGGACACATTCAACAAACACTCAAACACTGCACTTTCTTCCAGACTCAATGATACACTAAACTTTGATTAGGAAATGTTCTACATTTTATTTAATCTGGTTACTTTTTTCACTTTTCAGAGTAGTTTAACAATCTAGACTTCTGTTTATACAAATGGATCTTTTACATGCCCTCCAAGCTGACAAGTCTATACTGCTTATAACTTTTTGCATACAGCGCAAGACAGCACAAACACACTAACATAAAATTACACTTAACACTGATGAGCATCACTGCCATAAAACCAAAACATAACAGTAACCAAAAATGATGCCATAATGGGCAGCTAATCTGTGACTTTTTAAAGTAAATGCCTATAAATCTAATAGTCTGAAGAGAAAATCATTTAAGACCATATCATTCAAAAACTTACTTGACACTTGATATATCACTCTGTAAAAAAAGCGGAGGGGTTTCGGAAATGGGCAAAAAAAAACTAGAAGGGGTAAAAAATCTAGCAAAGAAGATTAAAGGAATGTACATACACTGACATATACTAGGTCATGAGTACCTGGCTACACCCTTGCTCATTGTAGCTAGTGGAAACAGTCCTTCTTTATGTCTCCATTTTTAGTGCTCTGACTAGCAGGTCCTGGCTTTCTCACAGTAACCTGCTGCTTTCCTGACCTCTCCTCTCATCTCATCTCCTGCTAACTGTCCACCTGAAGCCTGTTGAATAGATACAGGATAAAACAAATAGTTATTCTAGGTCAACATATCTAAAACGCATTAATTAGAGTGTTAAAGAGAACTTACCATAAATATACACACATTAATATCGCCTTGAACCATAACCGCTGCCTCCGCCACCACCCCCTGAACCATAGCCACCTGGGAACATAACAAGAAAACCTAACATTCTTATCCACCTCCTACATGACATGCTACTATAGCACAGCCTGAGATCAATATTTTACCTCCGTATGGTCCACCCAAGTTCCTCCCTCCATAGTTATTCCCTTTCATGGGGCCATAGTTTGACTGCTGGCCCCCATAATTCCCAAAGTCATTGTAGTTTCCACCACCGCCGCCTCCACCACCAAAGTTTCCTTAAAAGTCAGTGTAAAAGATGCTTAGGTGACTTTCTAAAGGAAACAATGTGAACCCTGTGAATTTACAAAGCAAAGCTATACAGCATACAAAACATAGCCTCTACGTTAAGTGGATTCAGAATGGGGAAAAAAAACGTCCACTAATAATTTACATGAAAGATATTTCATCAGCTGGAATAGTTGACGTCAGTAAGAAATTGCCTTGGCTACAATAAATAATCCTGTAATGTCTTACCGCCAAAATTGCGTCCATCGTTGTAGTTGTCATATCCTCCTCCATAACCACCACCTCCTCCCCCACCTCCCTGATGACCGTAACCAGGACCTCCACCAAATCCTCCACGCCCACCACCATAACCTTGGCCACCGCCATAGTTGCCACCTGAACACACAAACAGCACACAAATTGCTGCTGGTTATCTCATCACTACCTCACCCTGCCTATTTGTACTCAAAATAGACTACATCTCAATTCATGCTGAGTCAGTCAGTCATTATCTGTACCACTTATTCCCAGTTACGGGGTCACAGGGGAGCCGGTGCCCAGCCGGCAACTCTGAGCGCAAGGG
>JAOTRJ010000051.1:15495269-15505485 GCA_028564905.1 Leptodoras praelongus | reverse complement strand
TTGCCGGCTGGGAACCGGCTCCCCCGTGACCCCGTAACTGGGAATAAGCGGTACAGAAAATGACTGACTGACTGACAATAACAACAATAATAATAATACATTACTGAAACAATTTTAGCCGTGGTGGCCACTCACTCCCTGCACTTTTACTGCAACCTTTAGATGGAGCTGTTATCCACAACACTACATTAAACAATTTATTTCCAATATTCCCTAGCTGCCAACCCATTCATTCTGTTATTAGCTTAGCACTAGCAAACAGCATCAAACTAAATTCATCTGTCTTTATCTTAACCAGAATATAGAATAACTTCTCAGATCAGATCATTTTCATTCATTCAAATCAAATCAAGAGTATGCTGACTGATAAAGACCCTCTTCTATTAACCTTAAAAAATAACCAAGGCAAGCCTGTATAACCTGTTTATGTACATCTGGCAACATGTTTAAAAAAGAGAAAATTTTTAAATCAGGATGCTGCATTCTGTGCTTAATTTAACCTTGGAGTAGGAAGGCACATGTTCGGCTTGCCCATCCTCCCACACCTCATTAACATGGTGAATGATTAGCATTTAGAGTGGCCATAAACACACAGCTACAGCTCTGGCATCAGAATCCTCTCTGTGCCCAAGACATCAGCCAGAGTGCAAAATCACAGGCATCTGTCTCTAACAACAGATACACTACTATCAAACTAAAGACTAAAAGTGGTGTTCCAGTTGATAAATGGTAAACTCACATAATGTAGCCAATATAGGACCCTATAAGAGTTGTAATAATCTGTCTCATTATGAAAGAGATAAGGAGGGATGTGTAACAGATAATGGTGCCTCTGATGTCTCAACTCTGTTTGACTATATTTAAAATAGCACACATGTATATTGTACACTGCCCAGTGCACTAGAATATACTCTATCCCACATGCTGTAATTTATAGTACTCCGCATAGGATGTGTGCATACACACTGTTTATTATGCAGCAATATAATCTGGTATGCCAGATATATACTGTAAGTGATGTGGCTACCTTTCAATCAAATTCACTTATGGGCACATATTAGGCTTAGGAAGGTTGAAAGGATTTTCACATATACTGTGGCCTAAAATGTGCTACCTTTTAGTAAATAAAGCCAAAGATTTTTAAATGAGCCAGAGAAAAAAAAGGATTTAGTCAACTAATGCTTTTTAAATTAGTTAAGCATCAAAAAACTTAAAAGCTCAGTTGAGGAACACAGCAATATTTAATGCAATACATGTAAATGTATTTATAGAAATGCATACATAAAAGCACACTGACAAAAAACACAAAATAAAATGTAAAGTCCATAGAAATATACAAGAAAAAAGCCTTTGCTTTTATTTTGAAAATGCTGTACCTGCATTGTATTATGGGATGCAGTAACATAAAAATATGACCCAAGTAGTAGGTCATACTGCTAAGTGTCTTTAGCTTACAGGAAATATTCATGCTGTTCAACTGTTGTGTTTCCTAGATGCTGCATTTCAATGGTGTTTAGTATGAGTAGGTTGCAATACCACCTTTAATAATGTACATTATTACTTCACCTGTATTTTACTGCCATTATGTAAAACACTTGGTATTTCTCACTCACTCCCTTTCTAAACTGTTCATCCTAATGGGTCTGGGGGTGCTGGGGCCTATCTGGGGTGCTAAATGTATTTCCTTTGCCTGCTCCCATTCCTTGGGGTCACCACAGCGAATCAAGTCCACATCTTGGAACAGCAGTTTTTATGCTGGATGCCCTTCCTGACACAACCCTCCCCATAAGCGGGGTTTTGGGACAGAGCTGAGAAGTGACTTGCAGACCTTGCTCAGGGGCCCAACAGTGGCAGCCCCTGTTGGGGCTCGAACACACGACCTTCATAATTACAACCTGGAGTCCTAACCTACTGGGCTACCACTGCCCCATCTGGGGTGCTAAATGAGTGAATGTAATGTAATGTACAATATTAAAGCTACAAATTTGTCAGTACTAAAACAATGTGTGTAATTGTAATGAAACAGTGACCATAATATACTCATGGAATAGGAAATAATAAGATAAGGAAATCTGAATGATTTTAATTAAATTGGCAAATGGTTTATAATGACATCTCTGTAAGCTCTTCAGATAGATGAAATATGCATACTGTCATTTGATACTTATACATGCATGATGACCTATCTAATAAATATTGAATATTAACTTATAGAAATGTATTAACCTATAGAAACCTATAAGTTACTGAGTACTTACTGAGAAGACGGAATTATTACAATAAAGAAAAGGATGATGATAAAAATGAGGGTCACTAGGCTGAGGACTTACGTTAGTAATGTTTAACACTGGAATTTAAAACTTACATATGCTACGGAATATTAAAACACTATAGTCTTGATGAAAGAAGAGATTTGAACAAACACAACCACGACGTGTAGACAGCCGAATGTGGTTTTTGCATAAGATTTTGGCGGAAAAAATCATGCTCTGGAAAAATGAGTCTGATTTATTGAGCTTAAATGATTGTCCCAGACTGCTTCATGTAGGCGGGAAAATGTGTTTGGCAAAAATAATGATAAATGGTTGATCATGTTACCTGTGAGAATGATAACTTTTCCTTCCCATATGATTAAACAACAACTTGAGAATTTCAGGAAACCCTTAATGTGTTGTTGTAAAACACATGCTCTCAACACCTGCTCTACCAGACTTCATTCAACTCCTCAGTTAAATAACAGCCCTTCCTGTATAGAAGTGTTATAGAGCAAAACACTCAAATGTACAGGGGGGGGCAGAAAATGCCTGATGACAGAAAATCTTGCCGAATCCAAGAGTTCACAGTAGATAGGACAGTAGATCATGTGTGTGGATAAAGTATGTCTTGATTAGGTTAAGCAAGATGTTACAGTTGAAACACTGAAATGTGCTGCACTGAATTTGCTTCATTCAATTGTGTAATTCTGTTAAAAGTGAATTCAATTTAGAATGAATGTTAAAAAAAAATTTGTAAACTTATCCATATATAACTTTTATCCATGCTACATGGTGTACTGTATATGCACACATTAAACTGAGTAAATGCATCACTTATATCCAGTGAGACAGGCTGAAGGCTCCTATCTGCAACCCTAGGTGGCGCGCGGCATTCACACAGGACAGTGGCGCTGAGGCATCCATGTGCTGCACGTTTCCTCTGCTCTAATGCCCACATGGACTCAGAAAAAGCGAAATGAGCTAAGTAAAGGGATCAGGCGTGATAGAGGAGTGAAAATAATAAAGCACGCAATGCAAGGTTACTCCAGGAGATCACTGGGGTAGACTAGGCCACTACAGAGCATGAAGCTTTGTTCGTAGCCCCACGTGCACATCCTGGCAAAGGGAAACCTGCGCCAAACCCCCGACACGGACATACGCAAGTGGAAACGCACAGGAAGCGCAGAAGGGCAGACGCGGAAACAGACAGTGACCGTCGGTGGTGTTGAAGCTGGTGCTCGCGTGCGAGTGCAGCGCACATGGCCGTGTCCAGCGTATGATGGAGAGCGCAGCGCGCGCGGATCAGCGGCTCTCCCAGGAATTGAGCTGTAGAATAATCCGCGCGCATCTGTTTCCTCCCGCGAGCACGCGGCGGAAACGGCACGTAAATCGCGCTGAATTAAAAATAGATACGACGGGCCTGGTCAAAAACCGTTTCACAGGATTTTGGGTGGAATTCACCTTTTTTTTTTCACATGCGCAGACATATTTGCAGAATTGACCAAATTTCCTCATGGTTTATAAATAGGCTATAAACAAAGACTAAGTACAGTTATAAGAGCTATGGATTGTAATGATCGACGAGGAAACAAATACATCTATAATCCAGCCCCTAGAACTATCAATGATCATATATATGTATAGCCCTAGTTACATTAACGTGAGAACAAGAGTTATGCACTGAAATATGGCCTGCTCTGTCTGGCCAAATTCTGGATGTTAAATCAAAAATTCTCTGCTCTGAATGTTTATGGAAACTTGAATGGCTGCACATTTGTTTCTTCCTGAGACTCGTAAACTTCTCTGCATGGTGCTCCTGCACGGCCAAACACCACAGAGATGTGCTCATATCGAAAGCTACAAGCGAGCTGCAGTTCTCCAAATCTCTGCATGTCAGCTCAGTGGATCAGACAGATCTCTGGCTGGATTCTGGGCCTCTTGCCAGGTCCTGTACTGCATATGTGCTCCCTTTCCTATTGCTCTGCCTTACCCTTTAGCCTACATGCAAAAAGGGCTGGTGTGAGAAATGCACAATGTAAGTGTATAGAAAAGAAATGATCTAATGATGCCACTTATCTGAACACATTTAGTAGTGTAGGTGTGTAGAAGTGTTATATCTGTGAAAGCTGTCAAAACATAAAAGTTTTCTAAAAAATTCAGAAAATTCAGACATTAAGGTACATACGGGGAATGGTATGGTATGGTGTTGCAGGTAAAGGTGTACAAATGCACACTGATCTGAAAGTGATGATGATGGTCCTTTTTTTTTTTTTGGAACAATAGATTCAGTTATATTGTGTTATAAACATATTGAATAAATAGTAACAAGGCTGTTTTCAAATGCAAAAGAAAATCTACCCAAGAGAGAATAGCAATCTATTTCTGATGTGTTTCTGCTTATAGACAGAAGAGTGTGTAGCAGAGGTGAGCAGACCTGGTGTCGTGCAGAGGTAAGAAGTGCGCTACTTATGGTTATGATTAGCTCTAGGTTTCATTTTTATTGAAATGTGTTTTTGGGGCAGTTTTTATGTTTTTGCAGTGTTTTTTTCTTATCCTTATCTATTACTGTGTAAATAGCTCCAGTATTCATAGACAGCAAACAAATTATGAATGATACAAAACTCATCATACCAGATTGAGGTAAAATCTAAAATTTTATAACATATCAAATCAGTTTCTAAAGAATCGCTATTGATCATTGTGAGCTCAGATGTTTGCACTGCTGAACCCTCTGTCTGTGTGTCATATGCTTTATTAGGGAATGAAATGTTAGAAATCAATGAAATTATATAAATATATGTATTTTATGGTAGCTTCTCAATATATGTGCATAGCTATGTACTAATAAATCTAAGCAAAGACCTTAGTAATTTTCCAGAAAAAAAAAACTATAGCTTCTTATGTGCCAGTGTGGCATGAGGGAGCTGTTATTATATTGATGCATGTGACAGGGGGGCATTCATACCATCATGTAATATAGCTTTATTTATTGCAGCTCATTGGGGAGCACCTATGGTATTCACCTTCTGGCATTGCCTGTATGGACTACACATACACACACACACACACACACACACACACACAAATATTTCTACATCTAAATCTAACCCTTAACCAAAAGGCTAATTTAGTTAAAATAAATGTAACAGTTTTCCTTGTGGGGACCAGCCAAATATCCCCACAATATTCTTATACTTGTGGGAACATTGTGTCCTCACCAGGATCTAAAATCTTGCCTCACCAACCTTCCACCCCCCAACACACACAAAAACACTCTTACCCACCCTGCTTTGTGCCTTTCAAAAATAATTACCTTTGTAGCTTTTCATTTAAGAATTTATTGTCTAGTAAAATCATCGCTGTTTCTGAAAAACGAGCAGGGTCATATGTGCTAAACTCCAAAGAATTGATTAATGCAGCATGCATATTATAGTTTGTGTGTATATGCTGCATTTTGTGGCTAGAGCAGGTAGCCAGGTCCCAGGCGTGTGTGTGGGGTCTTATCAGTGTGTTAGCCTCCACCTGGACAATGCATTGCCCGAGCCAGCCTCGCTCCCTTAACACCCTTGCACACAACAAACGAGCAGGAAAGTGCTGCTGTGACAGTTTTTTGGGCACTGCAGTGTGCTGATGAAGTCGTGAGGAGAGGAGAGGAGAGCAGGGCAGGTGTTTCCTGCATCCCCAGGGAAACGGTAACTACACCTGCCCGCCACGGACAGAATACATGATGGATCGATGGAAGAGGAACTGACTCAGCGAAGTAGCGACACTACCTGGGGCTGTGCCGCTCTGGACCAGACTGAAACATGCTGTCATCACACAAACAATAACAGGCATTCATCTTTTAGCAGGCCACAGTGGAGGTTGTAGCTCACCTCTGAAGCCATGTGAGACTGTGCTAGGATTAGGGAAAAGGACCATCATTGGTTTAGGAAATGGATAAACATCACTGGCCCACTGAGCCTATGTATTATTGAGCATCACTCCTGTGATGGATTGTATCCTTGTACTGTAGTTAATGTGCTTACAGAATAGCACAATTAGGAGTGGCTTAATGTATGGGAGCATGAGGTGAGTGTCTGATACAACACCACACAGAGGTATTACACAAAACTACCAAACACACACATGCTCACACCGAACAACGGGGTATCAAGGTCGTAAACAGAACAAAACGAATAAATCATTAAGGTCAGACACTATCAAAGTGGTATATAATATGCTGGTAGTGATTACGTGGCTATGAGGACACAGATGCAGCTGATGATGATCAGGTCACACTAGGGTGGAGTCTGTGCCAGGGATAACCAATTGGGAGGTGCGGGATGAAATCTTTTGAGGTGGAGCCTCTTTGGTTGCATTGTGATGCAATCCAGTTATATGTCATGCAATCCAGTTATAAAAAATGCTTGGCTACTTAGGAAAAAAATTGATTTCTAACCTTCACTGCATGTGTTAAACAAAGTACAATAATCACTGACCTTAGTTCATAATGGTGAAAGATGGGTGCAGTTCATAATATGGTCAATAGAGGGCACCTTGGCAATAAGGGTGGCACAAACCTGCTTGCTATTCCTTTTCCATCGCTAAAATGGAGGGGGAGGGGGGTGCTTTGTTGTGGGGGAAGTGGACTGTGCTACAGGGAGGTATGAAAACGGAGTATCTCTATTATTTGCATACAGCAGGTACATTCCATATAGAATTAGGAAACTATTTTTCACCCATGAAAGCCTTATTATGCAGCCTTATTATGCAAAGTCTACAGTGAATACTAAGGCTACAATCTTGAATATGGGGTAATGCAAACCAAACTGAACAGCCCTACAAAATACAAGTATCTGACAGTTATAGATGGACTTCAATATAATACTCCGAAAGCTCTGAGGCATATTCAAAATTGAAAGCATAATCTTATCTAAAGCTAGCACACTTTGAAAATGTGATAAAAGCTGCTTTGTGTCGCTGTTGTCTCTCCTCCACATAGCAATAAATCTCACCCTGGAATAATTGTTTACAGTTGAAATTAATGTAATACACATTCCTCTGCAGCTAATAAATTAGAGCGTCTCTCATTAGCATCTGAATTGACTTCCCCTTAATTCTCACACACAGCACACACACACATACACATGTGTCTCATAAGCATAAGACAAAAAAGGGTGAAAAAAGCAAAAAAAAAGACAAAAGGGACATACTTAAAGAAAGCCAATGAATATAAAACTGAAATATCATTGGTATGCAAATGCTGTATTGTAGCAATAAAAACAAATTGGTGACTTTCTCATTTATTATCCTCATTGTTCTGGGTTTTTTTTTGTTGCTTTTTTGCTTGTGTTGTTTTTCTTCACTATCTGCTAGTTTCAAAGTTTCAACTCTGGCTGAATAACTGTGTGCAGAAACAGTCCATTCCAGCATCCCAGGATCCTTTGCATCTGTGTGCTTAGCTAAGAGTGCCAGAGTGAGGCTGATGGAGTCCAGATTGGTTGGACAGGATCACTGATGATGACCCTTTGCAGTTGCTCATACAAAGCTCAGAGCAGAGGATACATAATAAAGAGCAGAATGCTGTGGGGGGAAAAGGTTATGGCTTTGGAAAGTATTGTGTGTGTGTGTGTGTATGTGTGTGCAGCCCATACACTTTGACAGTGCTCTCTTATCTTGACCTGTGCTGCTTATCTGCTCAGTGTACAGCATTAAGTCTGTTGGGAGCCCGGTGCCTACACCTCCAACCATGTGCCTGTGTGAGAAACGATTGGTTTGTTTTCTTTCCTCTGCTTTTGAACAAAATGGATATGTATCACAGTGGGGTGTGGGTTCCATTCATGTGGTCTGGCATTGGTACTGGAGCAAGGTGTGTGTGCATGTATGCATGTGCATGCGACAGAATGGGGTGCGGGTTCCTGGTCCACGGTGGTGTTGACAGATTTAGGGGATGTTGCAAGCCGTACTGGACAGCAGTTGACCGTATTGCGGATACGTGTGACATGTAGCGCTCCCTTGGCGTCACAGAGTGATGACATCCTCCCTTTAATGAGCAAAGTTAGCATGGCTATATCAGAGCTACACAGAGCTGTAAATCAGCCGCCATCACCGGGGCACTCACACAGGAAGGATTATGTAACGAGCAAACGTGGGCGGCCACTAATGGAGCAGGGTGAGCTGCAGTCTGTTTGTATTCCATCTCTCCTTAAAGAGGGGCCTTTAAACTCACACAGAGCTCCAATGGCCCTGCAGATGAACACCAGACCACTACACACTTTTCTCATACTGTGAGTCTGCTGCTGTTTCACACACGTACACACAAAACCATATATAGACCAGAGAGCTTTGAAGTTTATGGATGATTGTCATGATTTGGGAAATGCCATTGCCAAATACAGAGTGTGCATAGTTGAGGACTTTGCACTTGTGCCAGCTGACATTGTCATTATCCATCTGGTGAAATTTTGGAAGAAAGAAAAAGAGATCCAAGAATGTCCAAAGTTTTGGAAGTAAGCGCTTCTCTGTCTCAACCCCATCTGCTTGACATTAACTATAAATTCAGCTTTTTGGCTTAGCTATCTACTGTTTTTCATACTAAGCTCTGGTCCCTGAATTTTTGCTACAAGAAAGTTTGCAAGTATGCGTGTCCATTCAGAACTCCATTTGAAA
Organism: Leptodoras praelongus; assembly: GCA_028564905.1. Lineage (NCBI taxonomy): Eukaryota > Metazoa > Chordata > Actinopteri > Siluriformes > Doradidae > Leptodoras > Leptodoras praelongus. The sequence continues at coordinate 15,496,579 of JAOTRJ010000051.1, read as the reverse complement.
CAAAACTTTTGCAACCAGTGCATAAACAATTTCCATCCAGCATGTTGTAGAAGCTGTTCATGAATGTTGTTATAGTATGTTTATCATGTGTTTAACCGATAAGAGAGGTTGCTCTTGGAGGATATTTGGTAGCAGTTCTTTATTCATCGCAATGTTCTTAGGCAAAATTGTGAGTGAGCCTACTCCCTTGGATGAGAAGCAACCCCACATACGAAAGGCCTCAGTATGCTTTACTGTTGGCATGACACAGGACTCATGGTAGCACTCACCTTTTCTTCTTCAATCATTTTTCCAGATGTCCCAAACAGTCTGAAAGGGGCTTCATCAGAGAAAATAACTTTACCTTAGCCCTCTGCAGTCCAATCCCTGTACTTCCTGCAGAATGTCAGTCTGTCCTTGCTGTTTGTCTTGAAGAGAAGTGGCTTCTATGCTGCCCTTCCTGACACTAGGCCATTCTCCAAAAGCCTTCGCCTCACTGTGCGTGCCCATGCACTCACACCTGCCTGCTGCCATTCCTGAGCAAGCTCTGCACTGGTGGTGATCCGATCCCGTAGCTGAATCCTATGATAGTCCTGGTGCTTGCTTGACTTTCTTGGGTGACCTGAAGCCTTCTTCACAACAATTAAACCTCTCTTCTTGAAGTTCTTGATGATCTGATAAATGGTTGATTTAGGTGATCTTACAAGCAGCAGATTCCTTGCCTGTCCTTGCCCCTTTGATGCAAAGCAATGATGACTGCATGTGTTTCCTTGGAGGTAACCATGGTTAATTTCAAGCATCACCCACTTTTAAAGCAACCAGTCTGCTCTTCTAATTCAATCAGCATGACAGAGTGATATCAGCTCCCTTGTCCTTGTTAACACTTTACCCTGAGCTAACGAGAAGATCACTGAAATGATGCTAGCAGGTCATTTTGTGGCAGGGCTCAAATGCAGTGAAAATTAGGTTTTTGTGATTACGTTTCTTTTCATGGCAATGAATGACTTTGCAATTAACTGCAATTCATTTGATCACTCTTCATAACAATCTAGAGTTAATGCAAATTGCAACCATGAAAACTGAAGCAGCAAACTTTGTGAAAACCAAAATTTGTCTAAACCTTTTGGCCATGACTTTACAGTAAAAGTTTAGAAAACAAATTAGTTAACACAAATTAGTGATTTCTGAAGTACACCTAGCATTATCTTTCTCCACCAGAATGCCAGCACTAACTTTACTAAAGTGACCCCATGCCCGGGCGGCACGGTGGCACAGTGGATAGCGCTGTCGCCTCACAGCAAGAAGGACCCGGGTTCGATCCCCGGGTGGGG
>JAOTRJ010000051.1:15459724-15471201 GCA_028564905.1 Leptodoras praelongus | reverse complement strand
GGCCACCAGGCTGGTCCAATTTAGCCATGAAACCTCCCACACTAAAATGACAGGTGCTTCAGTTTCATTGTCTAACCCCTGTAGTTAGAGTGAACGAGTGTGCATTTCTGTGTTAGTTAAAAATATGAGCAATTAAATTAGGATCAAACTTCTGAAAATCCAAATCCTTCATCAGCAAATGAAGTGTGTAAAAGCAACAGTTCAAGCCTTCTGTTTTTTTAATATATTCATAGGTATTTGTGTGAAGGTGAGTGATGTGGCCATTATGAATTGTTCAAAATCCTGAATGATTTATTTATTAACAGTACACCACTACCAATTACCTGCAAACTACTTGAATTAACAATCGTTCCTTGAAAATGTAATCAAACTACAAGCCTTACTACTAGTAATGAAGCAACTGGTCAATAATGTTAATGATACCAATTTAATAATTGAATACTAATTAAGTGTTTTATTAAGTAATTGAGCATGAATTAATAATATAATAATTCTCCATGACCGATTTTAGATTTATTTGCGTCGTAACATTCTTGTTTTAGTGCCTCATCAGGACTAATGATTAGTTTTTCATTGGCATTGATAGCTGCATAAATCAGGATTGCCATAATAGAAACTTCAGCCTAATACTAAACCAAATAGATCAAAACCAGATTATACTGATTGACACCTCTGCTGTTCGGGCAGATGGATTAGGAGGTGGTCATGTTGTCATGAAGACAATAATGGGATTAGGAAGTGTGTTTCATGCAACACAGTGTTGCATTTCCTTTTAAACTTCATGAGCAGCCTCTTTATTAATGCAACACTTCTCTTCCGCCTAATAATCCAACAACCCGAAATAAAAATTGTGATCAATGGAGGCAAGCAGAGACAGATGAGGACTCTGTCACCACAAAGACATTGCCAATTTATCTCTTTAATGCATCTCAGCGGGGTTCCCTCTAAAGGAATGAGATTACTGAAGACTCCAGCACTGAGATTTCAGTAAGCTGTACACACACTACTGAGGAAAGACTGAGAAAAGCTACTGCATACTTAAAAATTTCTAACCAACTGTGGAAAAGGGTGGAGGCATAAAAGCCTAGTTGTGTGTGGGTGGGTGAGTGTGAGGGCAATAAAAAACCAAATGCTCCTCCAACACACTCAGTTTAAGAGCTCTCCGAGCCTCAGAGCAGAGTTGAGCACCGAACAGCATGACACAGAGCCTAGAGCAGCTATAAGCACTTCTCACTCTTTTTTCTTTTTTCCCCTCTCACTCTCTGTGTCTCTCTCGTGGATCTTCTTCTTCCCTCCTTCTCCCTCTTTCATGCTTCACTTATTGTTCTTTTCCTTAATGATGTTTTACAATTGTTCATTTATCATAACAAATGAACTCAAGTTATTATGTTTGTGCAGACACCCAGTATTATTTACTGATTTTTTTTCAGTGCCATCCAATGTGAAACACTTTGCAGTCTATTCTTTTTGCTACTTTTAAGTATCACATTTAAAGTTTTTCTTCATATATACTGTATATAATTTTTAGTTTAGAATTAGACTATCTAAGGCTTTTGTATGTACACAGTAAGGGATAGAAAAAGGGACAACCCCCCCCCCTCCCCCCAACACACACACACACACACACACACACACACACACACACACCTCTGTATGCTTCTCTACTCTGAGAAAGTGATTGTCTGGTATTTCACCAGGCCCAAGGTCAAATTTAGCTTGACTCGTAAATTGTTTTGTTTGATGGCATACATTTGCCTCAATAGCAGGGGGAAGGCCAACCTCATTAAACCATAAAACAGAGAACCGTCGACCCTGGGCTGGGCTCACTGCATTGTTGAGAAAACTCAGAATTTGCATGCTGTCTGGAAAGTATGTCCTGTTATTGGTGGATAGAAGCCAAACTGGACATCTTTTAGTCAAGCACATATCTGTGAGAGCTTGAGATGTCTCCTTCTGTCTTTCTTTCTTTCTTTCTTTCTTTCTTTCTTTCTTTTAAGAACTCAGCTAATACAAATGCAAATGAACCATATAACATGCAACAATATATCTTTTTATATCTTTTGCTTCAGCAATGTCAGCATCTGACAAGGTTATCTGAACCCTTGCTAAGAGCTGACATTTTCTCTGACAGAAGTAAGCCTGATACAGACCTATGGGATAGGGAGATTTTATTGCATTTTGGTGAGTTTAAAGCCAATTCAAGTACAGGATGAACACTGGTACATTTGTATTCGCTATTCCCATGTAACATAGCATAGGAAGAATAAGAATAGGACGAATGATAGGTGGAGACAGAAAATCTAAAGCGCACAAATTAAAACAAATTATACCACGATATGGTAGATAAATCTTGATTTATGGATGTTGTGTATCCCTTCAACAGTGATATGAAAATTATATATGTGTGTTAGAACTGGTCTAAGAAATCCAGTGATTCCAGTGAACTCTCAAATGCAAGATTTTAATAAGCGCAACAATGTGGAATCATTGCTTTACCATTTAACTGAAACAAAGTGAACAATGAGTGGATACACCGTTCATTAAATTTTTAAAAATAATGATCATTCTAAAAATCAGAGTTAAAATGAAGGTGATAAGCATTAAGAATGGATATTGTAAACAAACATGCAATAAGGTTGTTAATGCGATGACACAGGTATGTTCTGTCTTACACAGACAGCACTGCTTCAAAGTATCAGACTTAGAATATCACTGGGAGTGGCTTGAGTCATTACTGAAGCGTGAACCATGGTGGTGATGATCACTGTGACTTGGGGTTTTGAACCTAGACGCTCCTCCCTGTGGGGCCACACAGCGCCTGGCACAGGCAATTAAACTACAGGGAGCGTAAAAGCACCAGAGACCAGCATTTTAATGACTTCAGAGAGTTGTGATTAATGAGCTCAATAGTTATTGATAGTCATAAACTACACACGATTAAATGCAACCCATTAACTGAAAATCTGGGTGTCTTAAATCAAACGTGTCCCTTCTTTTACTGTATGGAAGTATAACACTTAGGAAATTTGACATACTTGTGAAAAAAATTATGCAAAATCACCGATAGAGTAACAGAGCCATTTAAGTCATTTCGAAATTGCTGTTTCAGTAGCCGAACTGTGATACCTATAGGGGTTCAAGGGGAGATTTTCACTAATCTACAGAAAAATCAATTGCATGCAGTTGATAAGCTACCTCTGGCTCTTTTTCAATGTAATTGACTTAACTGCAAGAACTGTTCAACGGATGGGTGAAATTACGAAAAAAGGATAAAAATGATTTTTTGAATGCCTTTTCCAACAATTCTTGTCTGCCCAAGCAGCCTGTGTACTATAATAATAATAAAAAAAAACAAAACATTCATTTCTAAAATATGTGATCCAATCTGTTTAATAGCTCATATTGCTTTTAGGATAAAACCGGCTCAACTCACATTGAGCCAATAATTCATTAACTTTTTAAATTAAGTTTAGTTTAATCTATAGAAAACCTATAGTGAAAGTGATACTGTTGCCAGCATCCAATTTCCAGTTGATCTGTGAGTGTCTATTGTGTGTCTATTAAGAGGGATTACATTTTGTCTCGTGTGTTAGTGTGTTCCATAGTATGTGTACACGATTCAGTTTGTGTTAGGGTACAAGCGTTCCGGTATGATGGTTGTGGCTAGTGTATTGTGTATAATGGAGGTATATGTGTGTGTGTTGGCTGATGCTGAACCGTGTTTCTATGGTGTTCCCTGTGAGAGCAGTGTAATGGTGCTTGCTGAGTGTGCAGGGCAGCCTCAGGGCTCGGGAAGTGCTGCTGTTGCAGCATCGTAAATTGCCTGCTCTACTCCCTACAGACTCAGCCTACCAATCATTGCACAGAACTGGCCAGCCTGTCACACCCGCCTTATACACCCCTCCCCCAAGATGCACCTCTCATCTTGTGCAGGCCTCACTAACATAAGGGTTTACAGAAAAGCACACATACACAGATCTGCATCTGTATCTCATTATCGCAGATATAATGAGCAGACCCACCTGAGGGTCCTGGGGCATGAGCCACAATGTGGGTACATGACATGAACAACAGCACATAACCCATGTGCTCAAAACATGACTCAAACCAGCCTGTGAACATAACATAGTATATGTAGAATGTTAGTATGGATTTTTTTCTATATCTTTATTTTGGTCACACATAGACCTGTTAGACATGTTTGCATAATGAGCAGCACTCCTGACAGCCATAGTAAAAAAAAGTCTATAGTAGACTATAAAAACTAGAGAAGCTGTACACGATATTTCCATTTTCTGCCTTTCAGTGGACATTACTGTAACACCAAATACATTTTGTAATAACTGGGCTATGCAAAGTCTACTACCAACCAACATGCCAACATTGATTATGTGCTACTTTGAACTATAGGTTTTAAAGTATATTGGAAAAAATATCTTCTGGGACACTCGTATTGTACGGTATATATTTAACATGATATTCTCTTCTGTTCTCTGTGTAAAAAAGTTCTGTTTATATACAGTACACTTCTGTACATTTGAACTTATGGAATAGGGATAGTAAGATGCAGCAATGCGTATCGGTGTACTGATATAAAGATTCACAATGCCATTGCCACGATTAAAAACAGTTTCACTGAATACAATTTGGGATGAATTTGAGATGCATCTTTTGGGATGCATCTTTGCATTGGTGAAATACTATTGATTTACATAGAATTATTAGTAGAGGCCCTGTGTCTTTACTATTTAGAAATATGACCATTCATTTGTGACCAATTTTATAATTTTATAATCAGATTTATTCATTCTTTCTCAAGTTTGCACTCTCATCTCGACTGTATTCAGTGGCCGGTTCTTGTCAAGTCTCTCGGACATAACTTGTGTGAGTTTGAGGCATGTCCAGACAAGTTGTAGCTTATCATAAAGGAAGAAGATCTAATAGCATCATATTCTTTTGCATCCCATTGTATCAAATCATGTCAAATTGCACTGCATCCTAGTAGTGGTGAATCATATCGGTCTGTACTAGTAGTCACTTCATATGTATCTTTAATGTATCGGATTGTTGGAAATGCATCAAGATGTGTATTGCATTGGCTTCAGTGATGGAGCTGCACATCCCTATTGTGGAACACGTGAACTTGTATTCTCATATCGATGGTTATTAACCAAAACAAAATGTTTTCTCCACCCTTATGGCATTAGTACCTTTAACAATTTCCCACCTGCAATTGTGAGGTCATGTAAGAGGTGTCAATATCTAAGATGTTACTTTAAACCACAGTGTGTTTGGTCTCATAAATGGTTTTGACAGAAAAAGGAATCATTAAAAATCATTACACCATATTTACCATATTTAATACATGACTGGTAATGTAATTTCACCTGTTATAATCGTTTCATTAGCAGAAAAATGAAAGTGCATTGCAGACAAAAGTATATAGAATATTGTGCTTATTTATGCATAAATACAGTATATAAACTGTAGGACAAGTGTTAGAAATAGCTGTGGAGAACAATAAAGGCAATAACAGCAATGTTATCTGTATATTGATTTGAATGAATGTGCTATCATATCATGTATTTTTCTATAGATCTGCAGATCCTGTACCTGCAGATTGGTAAACTATCCATGGAATTTGAATTAGGTAAAATTTCTACAATTAATTCCTCAATAATACACCAGATTACACCAGATATGCAAGGAAATCCAGAAATGTACTAGTGAATGGAGGTAACATATGCCCTCTGTTTGAGAGTTTGTTATCTGGATCATCACTGAGTAAGACAAATTTATCCATATTTAGCATCTGTCTGTTTGCCATACAACTCCTTCTCCTATGAAATATTTGTAATCCTCAACCAAAAGGTTTATCTTTTTAAGCTCTCACTGTGTCTGTGTATGCTAGTAGCATGTAAACAAAGAATCACGGCTTCCAAAATGGTGGCATCTTCCCATAAAGTGCAATGAGATGTCAATTCTCAAGCATATTAAGTTTACACAGGTTCAGAGACCTTTTTCTCTGCCCCCGGATGTAAACACAGATGCACACACAGACACACACTCTCTCTCTGCCTCTCTCTCTCTCTCTCTCTATCTGTGAACATAAATTATGAATGGCCAGTGTGTTGGTTGTTGGCTACACCTAAAGTCTAGGTCCCAGGCATCTAGCCTCAATCTCACACAGATAATGAGCCCCATAAAGCCTTCAGGCACTAAGAATAAATGTGAGCTGCATTAGCCTGCTATAACTCACACTGCGTGCCTTTAAATAGCAGGAAGAATTATAAGAAATGCTTTTCTTCAGGAATGATCAGAATGCTGGGCAAAAACAGCAATGCTTTAAAAACCCAGTAAATGCCTGTAGTACTTTCCTCTCTATATCTCTTTCACATTTCTTCCTTTGCTTTGTCTTTCCCATTCTCTCTTTCCCTCTTCCTTTTTCACCATCTCTCTCTCTCTCTCTCTCTCTCTCTCAATCGCTTGCTCCGACTGGAAGCTAGCCAGTGCCTGCTTGGTTTACGAGGCGAGTTAAATCCTTTTTAAAAATTGATGTAACATGCTTCTCACAACATGAATCTTACATTCTTTCCCCCGACTCTCCTTCTCTCATTCTGCATTTGCAGACAACTATTACTTACTTTGATTGTCTCTTACGAAGAGTTTCTTCGGGATGAGCTTATGATGATAATAAAGGGAATACAGAGGCAAATGTACAGTGTATGTGACAGTAATCAGCTCCCTGGCTGTGGATTTAACAGTCATATTAATTAAGTGTAATGAAATTCAACGAGAAATGCCTATTGGATCAGCGCAGCCCATTCGTCTTCCCCAGCTGCTGCGAAAACACTCTGTCTCTCTTAAGATAGTACTCACACATGCATGGACAATACACACTGGGACTTTAATGAATCGCCATCACAACTGCAGCATTTTATTAGTTTACAGTACTATAAATATGAGGTCCAAATCTAAATCTAAATTTAAATCTGATTTTGTTGGGTTTAAAGCAGTTGGTGTCGCCGAGTAGCTCCATTTTGACAAATGAACATGACAGACAGAGGAAAATAATTTGACAGGTGACAAATGTCGAGGCATGATAGCATCTGAAAGCTAGGCTACCTGAAATATGACTTATTCTATTAAAATAATTCATTGAGGATATTGAATGTTATTTTAAAGACCTTACCAATTTGATAAGAGCTCCCTGCATATAGTTCCTAATAGTGCTAATTCAGTTAAAGACAAATACTTGTCAGGATGGAGGAAGAGGGATAGTGTGTGTTGGGGAATTTTGTTGTTTCATTGCTGAGTTGTTATTCTTTGTCCGGGGTAACTTGATATGCTCATCACAAGGCGCAGATATACAAACAGCATTCATTTGAGCTGATATCTATAAATCTCTCATTTTTCACCATGGTGTTCTGGCTCAGGATGTGAGAAAGCAATCCTTCAGAACAGATGAAACTGTCAAAGGTCTGGAAAAATATTTTGTCATAATATTATGACAGGGAAAACAGTAATGAAGCCAAATGCTTTATGGTTGGATGCTCATCTTGTAGAATTTTGTAATAATTATAAGAAGGGTTTAAGTAGACACTATTAGTGGATTATAGGTGAGCTCACTGCACTCAAAACAGCTGTTTCTCTGCAGCCCAAATTACCTTAATAATAGGAAAACACAATCACCCTAATGATTTCAATATGTTCATATAAGAAAACAGGAGTGGTTGACCTTGCCCCTTAAAAATGTTCAGTATATATGCTCCTTACATCCGGTGTACACAGATGTACCGAGACGCATTGTGTCCAAGTGGCACATCTGGTGGCAATTAGTCAAAAAAAGGTGTTCATTGGAGTTCACGTGAGTCCTTCCACTCCAACTTTGGCAAGGCATATTGTAATGCTGGAACAGGTCCATTAGTTTCAGTGAAGGGAAATCTTAATGCTATAGCATACAAAGACTTCCTAGATGATTACTTGCCTCAAACTTTGTGGCAAAAATTGGGCGATGGCCTACATATGGGGGTCATGGTCAGGCATCCACATACTTTTGGCAACAGAGTGTACACCATTCACCACTATAATGCTCCCAAAACAATATATACATATATACAGAATAGGTTACATTTTGTAATATTTAATATTATGTTCAGGACGTGGTTACTGAAGTCTGATGAATGAATGAATGAATGAATGAATGAATGAATGAATGAATAGATAGATGTTCAGAGTGACAGAAAAGCAGCACAATAGAAACCCTATCATTTGGAGACTGTGAGTTTTAAGCCCTATGATGCCATAGCCATCCACAACTGGGAGTCCAGAGAGCTCTCTGGGAGGGAGGGCTGGCATATTCTCTCATATCACAATAACACTAGCCAATGATGGATGTCTGTGAGCACATGCATACAGAATAGGGTGGGAGCATGTTCCTGTAAATGTGTTACACCACCCCCTGATGTTACATAAGCAGCAGTTCAAAAAGATGCTGTCGACTAGCACACATTTGCCCTCTCTGGTCATTAGCTGTCATATGATATGGGAGAGATGCTTGATGGATGGAAATTGGCCATGACCAAATTAGGGAGAAAAATCAGGGAAAAGGGTAAAAAAAAGTTAAAAGCTTGTCTATTTCAACTCAGCAGTAAGAGGGAACATACACTGTTTGTCCTCTAGTAAGCCTCCCACTGCTCTGTATAACTCTCTTTTCAGTTTTGACATGGGCTTGAAACTGTACTACAATAAGCGATTTGAATTTCCAGAATATAGCATAGCATTTGATAAATTGCCATGCAATTGGATACAATAGAAGAGTTGTTAGTTAATTATCTTATCTCTATGGTTTATTTTGTGACAGTGAGAATAACTTTCTAGTTATGTTTTATGATCGGACAGAATGTGACAGTTGGATGAAAAAGATGCATTCATTAATGTCTGATTCAAAGAAGAGAGTAAAGGGTTGCTTTATTTCTTGCCCTGTGCCTCAGCCAACAATTTAGATCTTTTCAACGTATTTCCTTATTTCCAACATATTCTCTCTCTCTCTCTCTCTCTCTCTCTCTCTCTCTCTCTCTCTCTCCTCTCTCTCTGAATCATATATAAGTACTTTGCTCAACAACCGTGACAAGGATTTGAAGTTCAATAAACTGCTCCCATCTGATTTGCAATTTGTCATGCACACAGTTTATTTCAGAAACATTCGTGTGGCATGTACTTGTTATATTGATGCATAAACCTTGGGCACAATAAGTGCCAAGTAAAATGAAGACTGAAATGTGGATAAGGTACAAATGTTTACATTCTAATTATCTTTTATGTATTGCTTTGTTTTGTGTAGCTTGTTGTCTTGCCACCCTGCCATGGCTTAACATTTGTGAATTTATGGTGGAGAGGAAAAGCATGCTGAGGCTATAACTCATTGGGTGAGACAAAGCATCTTATTAACATTAACATCACATCAAGAGTAACTGAATACACACTGCATTTTTTCTCATTCTTTTTAACATTAAACCCTACATTTGGGAAACAACAACTTTGTTTTCATGACAGATCGGTCTTTACTTTTAGCAAAAATTTTGTGTTTTGGGGTAGTTTGTTATGATCCGGATTAAAACTGAAGTGGACTTGTACAGACTTCTTTTCCTTACTAAAATATAACACTAGAGGCTAAGCAAAAAAAAGCACACTACACAAAACAAAAATGATCAAATATAATAGGTCTAGTTCCAAAACTGGTCCCAAAATGGAAACAACAATGAGAGCGCACACAAAAACAGTGTAACTCTGGTCTATTTTCACAGACAGCCCTGCGTTGTGTTAGCTCAACTCAATGTAGCGAGACCAGTCTCTCATTCTTTCATTATGCCAGCTTCTTTTAATGCTGTGCGTGAGCCGAGCACGGCTCCAGGGCTCCAGAGTGGAGGAACACAAGGTCCTGGCTGGCCTGATCGGCTCTTTAGTGCTGCCTTTGGCTGCCAGCCCCTGCCTTCATTAGGCTCGATCTCCAAATCCGCATTATTAATGAATGGAGACGTTCGGGGGCGTGAGTTGCTCATTCTGTAAATGGCATTTCTGTTGTCCTGCCATGGGGCAAAGCTTATGGCTAATGCTTTGCACCATCCTTCTAATGGACCAGCAATGGTTGCCAGCTAGCACATCAACATTTTAAACAGGATTTGTTCCATGCTGATTGGTCAGTATATCATAGGAAGACTGCAGGGCTTTTGATATTTTTATGCACTTTGGTCTTCATGTACTTGTGTGTCCTCTTATACTGTTGTGGAAACGTATTACTTTGATATTTATAAACCCATATGACTGGCTTTTATTGTGTGCATTCAATTATTGGTAACTCAGTGGTTTGGAATACCCTTGGGCAGTGGTGTTACACTTGTAGAGTTCTTTTGCTCATACTATTGGTCCCATTATTGATCAGACATTGTGGTTTAATTTGGTCTTTGTGTTGGCTTGGACTTGCTGGAGTGAGTGAAAATCTTTGGGATATCAATAACAGGAAACAGCAGGGAAGAAAATAATGGAGCATTTCAGAGCCCTGCAGGCAGCAGAGTTACTGAGAGGGAAACTTTGGTTAAGACAGGGCTCTATGTGTGTGTGTGTGTGTGTGTGTGTATGGGTGTGCATGTCTTTATGTGTTTATTCATGCATTTGTGTGTGTGTGTGTGTGTGTGTTCCCTTCTTTCCTTGTGCTTGGTGCTGATTAGATGGGTGTAGGCTAGGTTAACCTCAGATTGTTTATCAGTTTTAAAAAGTTTCCAAAAGAACATCAAGGACCTGCTACTTTTCACTAACAAAAGTTACTGTGATGTGGTAAAGATGCTCAGCACTTTAAAAACGGAATAATGGGCTTACATGAGCTGTGGATATACAATTGGAAATGTGTGTGTATGTGTATGCAAATGTTGGCTCTACAGATTTACTTGCAGCCATCAGTATTGTTTACACACAATCAAGCAGGGAGTCATCAGTGCTGACCTGAAGATACTATTTGATCTCATGCATACACACAGACACAGACACAGACACAGACACAGACACACACACACACACACACATACATACACACATACACACACACACACAATAAAAACAACTACAACAAAAACCCCACTTTCCTTGTGACCAGCACAATGTCCTCACAAGATGAAAACATTAGATCATTATGGGGAATTTCTATATTTTCACAAGGATAGGAAAACAAGTACACACACACACACACACACACACACACACACACAGACTTTGTCTTGGTATTGTTGTGAGGACCTTCCATTGACATAATTATTAATGCAGCTAATAAATGTGATGTCCAACCCTAATCCTAACCCTAAGTTCAGTCATGCAAATGCAACCAGCAAATTGTTCCCACAAGGGAAAGATAAAAAGGAAAAAACAAGGAAACAAGGAAAACAAGGAAAAAACTCCACATTTGGTCCCCGCAATGATATAAAACA
>JAOTRJ010000051.1:15441770-15457755 GCA_028564905.1 Leptodoras praelongus | reverse complement strand
TCCTGCCCTTGCGCTCAGAGTTGCCGGCTGGGCACCAGGTCCCCCGTGACCCCGTAACTGGGAATAAGCGGTACAGAAAATGACTGACTTAAGTAAAGGTACTATAATTAGATTAGACTCAAAAAAACTTTTTAAAGCAAACCATAACCATCACCAACAATCAACCATAATCAATAATCAAACCATTTTTGAGTGGTTGTGGTGTTATTAAAAAGACAAATGTATGAATGTTGAAATGATCACATTTAACCCATGCTAGAAAGCTGATTTGCCACAGTTTAGCTTTTCATTGGATCATCTGTCTTAGATTATGGCTGGAATTAAATTCTACAGGAGTTAACTCTCCATAAGCTGTGACCATCTTAACACGGTCACTATATGACCACTGACATAAACTTGGTTTTCCAGCCAAATCTAATTAGCTGGTCTGAGCTATGATGTACTGCTTTTGCTCCATATGCATTAACAATGACGTATATGTGTGGTAGAAGTATGTCGAATATAGAACTCTATTTTGTTTATGTGAATAGGGACTGCCTCAGCCCATGTGCAGTGCCATGAATGAAAGCCTTACAGGTCTGTTCAAAATCACCACGCTGCAGTAACATAGACGTGTACCATTTTGCTCACTGTCTCTCATCGGGATCGAGGTACTTTGCTTCCCAAACATTATCCTTTTTCATTTATTGGCTTAAAATGCTTCACTGTTGCATTTTACTGGCTGATGAATAGAGAAAGTAATAGCACAGTATAGTCATATTATGCTGAGCTAATTTAAACCACATTTGATTTGATTTGAGTCTTTCCATGCGGCAATCACTGACATAACACTCTTACTCCTATAAACATCATTCCATATGATTATTGGGATTTAAAAGTATGTGAATATTTCATAATAGCTGATAATGCTGTTAATGATTAACATGGTTTTAAGCTTTTGGGGCCTATTCACTCTGATTTCCCCAAACGGCCATGGAGGAAGCAGGTGGCTTTCTTCTAAAATAGCCCAATAGAGCTCCACACTAAGACTTTGTCAGGGAATGTGTATCTCTTTAATCTAGGTTTTAGTGTGTCACATAATCTAGGTCACAAAAGGCAAGGGTTCTTAAAGTGTCAATGAAGCATAGAATTGTGTAACTTACAACCAACCTTTATCAAAGTTATATTCATTCCAATTATTATTGAGTACCTATTAGCCTATTGACTGGAATTAAATTGGTTTAAACCAAAGCTCAATAACTTATGATATTATAACTACATATATTGTCAATGTCATTTAATAATGTTCTGTTCAGGAAAGCAATAAAAAGCTCTGGAAGTTCAAGCAGGAAAAAATAACTTTTATGCATTTATATAACGTTCAATATTTAAATAAATGTTGTCAAATATTAAACAATTAAACAATACTCATTAACAACTTCTTAAGGGCTCATAAAATTTGTTTTACAGTTAAAGCAGTCCCGGGCTGCATAATGTTTAACTACTCCTGATATCATTTGCACTGATTTGATAAAAATAAAAATAGCAGTAATTCTTTTATTATACACATAAAACAGCATTATCTCTATCAGATATTGACATCATACTATAATTAAATAAGTCAGAAATGTAGAAACTCTTCTATCTACAAAGTTTCCTGTATATCATATTACACTTTCCATTCTTTTAGAGCTTTTACACCCCGAAGCCTCATTATAATAAATCCCGACTCCACACACATACAGCATATCAACTACTGTTTTAATAAAGCACACTATCAGGGAAAGAAGAGTGAGAGAAAGAGAGAGAGAGAGAGAGAGAGAGAGAGAGAGACATTCTCAGGAAATGAAATGTGTTGTGAGGTTGGGTTGGAAGTTATAGAAGCATATATCAAAGATTTATCTCTCTGTGTGTCAGACACACATAATGCAGTGCCGGTTGTATATGGCTATTTTTTTGTAAATGAAATTTAATAACTTTTTGATAAGTTACAGCCAATACTGTAGTAACAATTGAAATTGATTTCACTAATATAGAAGTAAGATTGTACATGATAGTAAATGTCAAAGGGTTGCAGTCTGCTTATGGTGTGTATTAACCGTACACAGTTCGAACAGAAACATGTCCTTCTCTGCCATGTTGCTGAGGGCAGACATCAGACCGACAAGCTGCTGTGAGTCATTTCACTGCAGGCCATTTCATAATACACCTAATGAAGAGTGTGTGTTGAATATATTAGCACTGGACAGAGTACCATCTGTTTCAACAAGATTACAGCACACTGACACCCATAGAGGGCAGAGTGATGTATCTGATCTTTCCATCACATGGGGGTTTAACAAAACTAATATACCTGGGAGACACACCCTAATGTGCAGCTATTCACCACCTCAAGGTAGAGATGAGCTGAAATTACTTCTGCTTCAGTTCTGTTTACACCTGACTGACTTTAATCTTGACTCCAGATCTTACCAACATTGTTGTAAATATCTCATTGCTCTTGCTCTTTCTCGCTCTTTCTCCCTTTGCGTGCCACCCACTGAGAGCCAGATGATGCTCATCAGCTCTTCTATAATCACCTTAGCCTGACTCAGAGTGGGTGAAATTAGATTCCTGTATTAATTATAATATAACGCCATAAGCCCCCCGCCTGGGATGAAGACACCGCCCTCACTCAGGTTGCCAGATTGAGACCCCCTGATGAGGGAGAAAATACGATTTAGAGAGTGCTCCTTCGCCCCCGCCCCTCTGTTCCTCTCCCGCTGAGCACCAGAAAAGCGATATAATATCACTCACAGACACAGAGGGGGTGCTTGCCCTATTTGCTGGGCCGGGATTAGTGTCTACCACTTGAATTTTGACTAGTCTCGTAAATTGGGTCACAGAGCAGTGGTTAGGAAAGAGACATGGAAATATATGTGCTTGCCCACACCATCCTTAACTGGTTTAAGATTAATTCTTCTACAGTCCTATAAAGCTGTAGGAGCATAATTGCATGTGCATTATCTGTGCGAGGTAAGGTAGAATTGGTACTTTGAAAGTTTGTGGATTTTAAAAACTGCAGCATGTGCCATCCTCTGGGACATAAGGTTCATTTAGCTGCGTTCATTCCGCTAATAAATAGGGGTGATATGTTCAACTCAACAGCAATCTTTTATGATAGCCTTTTGCATTAGAGCTCTGTGTAATTCTCATTAGTTCAAAAATATACATTACTTATGTTAACTATAGGCAATAGCAACACTAAGATACTAGTATATTTATCACAATGGCTATCAAACGCCAATTTGTCATCTTAGAGCTTTCATATTGTAAAACAAAAAGATGTCTTGTCTATCTCACTTAGTGAGCTAATGTCTTACCTATACATGTTTCCACTGAAGCTATAAAAAGCTGATTTCTCTACAGGTTTTTTGGCTTGGATAATTTGAAGATCACCTTCACACTGTTTCCTTTGAAGCATTTCAAACTAAAATACCTGATATATTGGGAAAAGATAAACAGCTGTCTCCAATTTTTCAACTTTTCAATAGGGAGCTGCTTCGGTTAGGAACTAGACGGGGAAATATATGTGCTTGCCCACAGTAGCTTTAACTGGTTTAAGATTAATTCCTCTACAGTGCTATAAAGCTGTGGGAGTATAATTGCATGCACGTTATCTGTGTGAGGTAAGGTGGAAATGGTACTTTGACAGTTTGTGAATTTTAAAAACTGCAGCATGTGCCATCATTATGAACTTTCCTCTGGGATGGGAGGTTCACTTAGCTATGTTTATTCTACTCATAAATAGGGGTGACATGTTGAACTGAACGGCAATTTTTATGATAGCTTTTTGCTTTAGAGATCTGTGTAATTCTCAATAGACCAAAAATATACATTACTTACAACACCATACCTTTTTCATTCTATTACCAGTTTACAATTGCAATTCTACTTGCCTAAAAGTTATACCTAAATTTACAGGGCAGTTAACAATTGCTGTAGTGTTTGTGCAAAGTGTTTGTAAATGAAAGATGAAAGATAACATTCTTACACAAATCACCTTGATCGCCTACTGCAGTTCAGCATTTAAATATAGATAGTAAGAAATATTAGCACGCCTTCCCTCTCTGTGAAATTAATGGCTCTTGTCTGACTTACAGTACAAGTTTGCTGTAGAGAAAATGCACTCTGACAGTGTAGATCTGTAGACACACAGGTTTTGCATTTGGAAATCTGATAACATCAGCAAAATGTCATTCTTTCCTACCATCCTAGTAGATAGGATCTCATGAACTCGGCAGTGCCAAGCCCATGTATATCAGTAGAGCTCCAATTTTTTTTCTTTGCATTTGCTCCAGTGGATGTAATCTTATCTCCATGATTTGCCAGGATACGTCTCTTCCGCAAATAGTTCCTGTAAAGCAAGGGATTTGGACTTCCTTTGAAATTTAAAATCCTGAAAGACAGTAACACAGGAAACATGTTTATGATTATTAGGATTTTAAGCAGTCTATACCATAAAGCATAAAAAGTATGTATGCACTGGGATTTTAAACAGTAAATCCTCATCATTCTTCTTTTCCATGTCTCTCTTCTCCACATCTTCATCTTCTAGAACCAGTTTCTTGGAATTTTGTAGAGAGAATGTTTAGAGAATCTAGCAGTAGACTATTTCAGTTCTTTTGTGCTTTGTTTCTGAAATTAGGACATTTTAGGCTTAATCAAAAAGCACTCCGATTTGGGAAAACAAAACATTCATACTGCCAATGGGAATGGCATATTAAAGGTAATAATAGTATTATATAATATAATAAATAATAGTATTACCTTTCTGGTAATACAAACCAGAATTTCTTTGTTTAAAAGAACTGTAATACCTTCATATTAGCTCACTCTTTTCAACTGATATACATCAATTTCCTGCTCTGGGTAATGAAAGGTGAAGTAGCTGCTATGATAACCTAGCCAGAGCACAGAGAGCTGACCCTAGGTTTGACAAGGCTATAAAAATGAAATACTGTTGTATACATGCTGTATTAGCTGAAATCCAGCCAGGCCGCTGGCATCCAGTGTTGCCTAGACAGTTAATTTACACTACTTTTGTTGCAAAAATAGGAAAGAGCCCTCTGTAAAATCCAGAATGTCAGGCCATGCTGTGTATTGCTGGGGTTGGACTAAGTAGAGGACATGTTATCTAATTCTATGCAATAATTATTGATCAATAAATTATTCACAAAGAACATTCGCACTTCCAAATGTACTAGTTGCCAGTTTAAGGCCTTCCTTGACCAGAAGCAGAATGAATTTATTTTCCAAATATACCAAGTA
Source organism: Leptodoras praelongus (assembly GCA_028564905.1). Taxonomy (NCBI): domain Eukaryota; kingdom Metazoa; phylum Chordata; class Actinopteri; order Siluriformes; family Doradidae; genus Leptodoras; species Leptodoras praelongus. The sequence goes on along the minus strand of JAOTRJ010000051.1, from coordinate 15,452,466 downwards.
CAGAGGAATCTGACTTAATAAGGTGATACAGTGACATGCAATGAACAGATGATGATTCATATATTATTAAACACTATCCTGGTCAGTAATGGACTGGATCCGGAGCCTATCCTGGGCACAGTGTGCACAGTGAAGGTGAATTCACACATACTCACACTGCTTCACACCTAGACAGTTTAGTGTAATCAATCTGCCTAGGTTCATGTTTTCGGACCATGGGAATGTGGAACCCGACTACTTAGAGAAAACCCACATATACACAGTGAGAACATGCAAAACTCCACTCTAGACAGAAAGCCGAGCTAAGGATCATGGACCCTGTGGCTATGAAGCTGTAATGCTACCCACCCTGGAAATATATAACTACTTCCTCTACTTCTTTACCAGACAGCATAGGCATTTGATACAGTGTTAAGTAGCATATGTCTGGATACTGCAACAGTGATGTATCTAAGTTTTTTATGCAGCCCTGATTATTTATATATTAATTGTTGTGGGATTTTCATTGCATGTAATGACCCAGAAATCTTGATGTTCTCACTCACCCTCATAACTGCTCACTCCATGTCTCTATCTCTTTTTCTCTCTATCTGACACTTTTCCATATCTCCAGTGACCTGTTATTATATTGTTTCCATGCAGATAAATAAACCAAGTAAACCACTATTAAACTGTATGGACTGTAAGACTAGTATGTCTTTGTCTCTCTAGTGTGTCATAATAGAATTAACTACTTAACAGCTCAGTTTGTATTAGATCTCTATAGAGTGAAAAGGTCATTTGCCTGCAGATTTCAGTAAATGCATCCTACAGACATGGTCAGTATTTTTTTTTGTTTACTCAAATGTGGCTCAACAGCATATAAACATTATTTATTCAAGTGTATAAATACCTTTTCTTTGACTGAGTTTCTTGTGTGGATTTCCTCCAAGCTCTCTGGTTTCTCACCCAAACAGGATAAAGCAGTTAGTAAAGCTGTCTTGAATGAATCAACTCATATTATGTATATTTTTACACAAAAGATTTCCATACAACTATTACTGAGTTACTACTGTAACCCTGTAAGAACTAAGCTTAGGTTTTGATCCAACTAAAGGAAAGGTTCTCATCTGGAGATGTTTTGCTTCATTCTACTTTATGAGATTCTAATGGAGAAGCATTGCATTGCCTGTTTGTGGATAGAAATGGATAGCGTGTGCCAGAACTGCAGTGTTGTTTATTTAAGAGCTGTTGTCACTGAGCACACACATCATCTGCAGTCTGGTTCATTTCACTGCACCATTCTGAACCAATTTACATTTGATGGTCTGCATGCAACTAGCCGCTATTCCTAATGGTCTTACTTTAAATATAGTGTCAATGTGTGGACTAGACAGTGATATATAACAAAATGATGGAAGAGACATACTGATTTCTGATAGCTATTGTGGCTGTACAACTGAAGCTATTCTAATTCATGTTTGGAATAGATATCTTAATCCAGATGTCTTCACAACTCTTTCATTGATTGACTGACTAACTGCCTGGAATTCTCTATACCACCCAAATAAAAGAATTGTAAAGTGTAGAAAAGGGTCTGTTGTATTGTTTGTCTTGTAAATACGCTGTATGTTAGATGATCTACCCTCTGATTCCTTGAACAATGCAATTTGCATCAGAGAATAATATTTATAAATATATAAATAAATCATGCTTTTACTAAAAGAGTATGTAATTTTACAGGCTTTAACTAATGTAGAGTATGCACTTTGTATTTACTGTGTCACGCTGACACCTACGAAATTTCCGCACTCCAAAACCCAGCACTCCCCACGGCCAGCGTCATTGCTCTGCTTATGCTTGCTAATTTGACCCTGGACTCTTTATATACTCTGTCTTTTTGCTCTGCCCTGTGCTAACTTTATGCTCGCTGTGGTTTGGTACCATACTGCTCATCATGACTCTTCTGCTTCAGCTGTGCTCAGTTTAACTATCTGTCTCTACTCCAATAAAACCTGTCAGCTTCTTGCACTCACTGCTGTCTTCTCTCCCGTCATGACAGACTGATATTTTAGATTTTATTTTCAAATTAAAGAAAAAAAACATTGGTCTGATTGGATGATCTTAGATCGACCCTATTTTTCAATCTAAAGACCGTACAGCAGGTTCTGAGGCATGCTCATGGATATTATCTGCTGTGTGTAATAAATGTGTCTTATTACTATACTTCTGCAAATGGGACAAATTATTTCATGTCTGACAGCCATAATACGTTCATTCTGAGCTATTCACTGTAAAGTCACACAGCACATAACTATGTGTGTCTAATTGTATATGGCTAAAATTAAACTAAAGTGTGTTTAGAAAGGATGTGTATGTTTCCAATTCAAAACAAGAGCTCGCTATACATCTGCAAGTCTTATTTATTTATTATCTATTTATTTATTACCTATTTATTTATTTATTACCTGGTATGACTGATAGATTTAATTAATGACTTATTTTTTTAAATCAATTACAAAAGCCATTTCCTAAGGCTGCAAATGTGTGGACACATCTGTGTGTGTTTGGTCCAGGAGACCAAACTCAGGACCTGCGTGTGTCTTTAGGCCCAGAGGAGGCCATGCTGAGCCAGCTGCTGTGAGACTAACGTTAGCGAGCTCCACATGCTGGGCTGCATTTCAAAAAGCTTTCAAAAAGAACAAGATGTCTGCTTGAAAGGCCTCCGTGGACTAATGACATTATTAATTGGTGAAATGACTGTATGTGTGTTTGTGTCTGCAGGTGTATGTAATGAGAGGATTAATAGGGCTATAGCCTTGCATGAATCACCCATAATGTTTTACATATTGTCAGCCAGCATAACCTAATATCTTTCAAACAAGCTCCAATTGATAGCTGTAGTCAGAGGTCACAGGTTTAAATTGCCAGCACTGTGCTGGGATGGAAAACATGGTTTGTGTCAGATGCCAGTAGGAAATGAGAAGACCTCAGCTACCTGGCCCCTTATTAGCCATACATCCACAGAACAGGACCTGACATTCAGCATTGCTCTCAAAAACATGCTTATGGTTAGTTATTATTTCCACAGGAAATAACTTAGCAACCACCCCCACACACCCCAGTGTGAACTCAGAAACACACATACACACATTCATATATATGTGAATATATGAATATATATATAAACCTTACTGTAAAAATGCAATAAAAACTAAAAACTGTAATTTGTTAAATCGCTTGAACTTTTATTTAACTACAAATACATTTTAGTTTTTTTTAAGTACAAATAAAACATTTTCATTGCTTTCATCAATAAATCTAATTGTATTTTGTAAATATATAAAAACTGTGTGTGAGTATGTGAGAATGTGAAAAATAAAACTGAAAAGTTAGGTTCCACAATTAGCAGTTTAACGGGTAACAGGTGAGGAGGTCATCAAGAATGAGTTCAAAAGCATCCACCAAGGGCTTAGTCTTTGCAAGCAAGGATGGGTCATGGTTCACCACTTTGTGCCAAACTTCATTGTCAGTCAGTTCAAATACAATGTTTCTCAGCACAAGATTGCAAAGAATTATAATATAACATAATAACATGAAAGGATTGAGGGAGTCTTGGTGCTTAAGGGTAGGAATCATTGTTACTTAACATAGTCCACAGAATTGCTAAAAGACAGGGAATCATTCTGTGGACAGACGAGTCGAAGTTGCAGCTTGTTTTTTTTTTTGTTTTTTTTGGAAAAATGGATGTTGGATTCTATGTGCCAAATATGAAAAATACCATCCAGACTCCTAGCATCTGTGATTGAATGGGGGAGCATCAGTGCCCACAGCATGGCTGATCTGCATATATGTGAAGGTACCATTGATATTTTGAAGAGACATATGCTGCCATCAAGACAATGTCTTTTCCTAGCAACTCTATGTCTATTTCAGACATTGCCAGGCCTCATTCAGCAGAAGGCACAAAAGTGTGGCTTTGTAGACATAGAGTGTGTGTGCTTGACTGCAGTCTAGATCTGTCTCCTATTGAAAATGTATGGCACATCAGAGGAGAATTAGAAAACAGTGGACTGGACTGTTGAGCAGCTCGAGTCTTGTATACAGAAAGGATGGGCAATATCTCCACTTGCAAAACTGCAACAATTAGTATCTTCAATTTCCAAATGATTAAAAAGTATAAAAAAAATACTGAAAATCTTTTCTTTGTCATTTTGTCTGTTAAATAAAGCTTCAAGTGAATAAACAAGTGACAAATTTCAGTTAAGAAAAACAAATAATATGATATGGTAAAAAATCCACTATATACTGTGTATTTTTTAGAGTACTGTGTATATATTAAATGCAGCTGCTTGTCCCACAGAGCATGGGTAATTTGTCGGAGGCAGGAGTGGAGGCTCTCTGCTTGTCTCTCAGCAGGCTGATGAAAAACATTAAAGCCCTCTAATGAAAAGAACACTCAGGATGTGCCTTATTATTCCATCAGTCTCACCTAGAGAGCACTGGCATTGCTCTGAACACAAACAGACACACACACACACATTCTAGTCTTTCCCATATATCATAATGTATTCATGTGGCCTGCCATTTTCTGTCAGAGAAATCATGAATTAGAGGATGACAGAGGTGGATGGACATAGGATGACTGAGGTGTGTGTGTGTGTGTGTGTGTGTGTGAGAGAGAGAGAGAGAGAGAGAGAGAGATTAACAATTGCAGTGGTACTGCATTTGCTTTCAGGCTGTCTGTTCATGTGAAACACACAGGAATAGACCCTCTCACACAAATACCAGATTAAGCACCAGAATGCAACAGAATATCTCTAAACTCTGTAACTCTAAATTATTATTTTGATATTAGCATATAGGTGATTCTTAAACTTTGCTTTGATTGTGTATTTACACTCTGATTGGGATAAAGTGTTTTTGTGTGTGTACTAGAACTATTTTTGACAGTATGGCTTGAACTACCGCACAGAATGTTCCACTGTTTACAGTCTTCTTCAAACAACATGCACTCTCTCCACCCAAGTTGATTTGAGCCAAATAAACAGGCAGTAAGACTGATTATTCAGAGGTTTGGCATTATCATGCCATCAGGAATGTTTCTAAGCCACTTCAGTTCAGTTGTTTATGACAGTGTATATGTGTGTGTTTGTGTGTGTTTGTTTGTTTATGTGAAATGTTATGACCTAAATAAGACAAATTTGGACATCAAGGAAATGTCAGGACCAGAAGCACGTCCTGACTTTTCTGACCGTGAATATTTGCTCACTGACAACTTTTTTTCAGAAAAATAAAAGAGCAGAAAATCTTGCTTTTCATTACTGAGGTTATGGTTAGGTTTAGGTTTAGGGTTAGCATTAATTAGCTGCATTTATATTTATGTTTATGGAAAGTCCTGTCTTTGATAGTGGAATAAACATATGTGTGTGTGTGTGTGTGATAGAGAGAGAGAGAGAGAGAGAGAGAGAGACATTTAAGAGGAAGGCTAGTCTTATGGCTGCCTCTGCTCATTACTCTCCTGTCATAGACCAAAGCTCAATTTCAAATTATCCTCACATTAAATTGTTATTGAGGTTGTTACAGGGTTAGAAATAGAAATCCAAAGTTTTCTACAGCCTCTAAATTATGCGCCAGAGAATGAAACACAGTCTTTAGTCTGAATATTTTTAATAACTCTAGAAGAGAGATATTAATCATCATCAGTAACATTGTGTATATGAGGCCTGCAATTTGCTATATCTCTAAGGTGTTGTTCTGTCCTGGGCGTATAGATATAGTAAAATGTGTCATGTTCACTGAGGCTGCAGTGTTCATCAAACGTTGCCATGTGGGCACGTTGCCAGTGCTCAGTCGTCTCCCCTCCTCCCTAGCCATAATCTCTGAGAAATGGCTGTGATTTGCTCCAGAGAAATACACAACCACTGTGTACATATATAACATCTTATTCTGCTCCAGACAGTCCTGCTGCCGAGCGCTGACCACAGCTACAGATTTATGAAGTGCATTTTGTTTAAATGTGTCGGAAATAATCCAGCAGCCACTGAATTACAGTCAACAGTCGACACCATCCACCGAGGAGGCTTAGGATATGTTCATGTTTCCTCTGCATGCTTTTTCAGTCAAATCAAAACACTGGCTAATTATAAAAAAAAATACTAGTGAACAGAACTTCTCTGATGTTCAGGGCACGTTACAGGGGAAAATATATGAGCTACTTTAGATGTGAAGACAGCGCCAGTTTGTACAGAGTCAAAATAGTTTATCATATTTCCAAATGTATTAATTAAAGTACAGTAAATTTGAAAAATGTTCCTTCTTAGTCTACTATACTTAAATTATGTAGAGCCCCTGTAGACACTAGCATGATAATAATTTTTATGTATTGTTAACAGGCATGATAATTGTTGCTTATTATGAACATACAGTATATTTAACTCTGCAACGATTCTTAAAGTTTGTGGTACTTTTCTTACCCCCCACTAGAGGGCAGAATTCTGTTCCTGGTCTCATCACTGCTGTGTAACTTGTTCTACCCTGTACAGTATTGCTGTTGTAATATAAGCATTACAAATATCACTGCTGAGGTTCAAGTGCTTTGGATATTCTTGGTCACTGAGTAGTGAATACATTTTCTGTAAACAACCAGTTTCAGTCTGCCTTTGCATAGATCCAAAAAGATCAAAATGTGCCATAGGTGTTCAGTTGAGTTGGGATCTGGTGCCTGTGAAGACCATAACTAAAAGAGTTAGTTAAGTTTCTTCCTCAGCAAAGTATTTGGTGATTCCTTGAGTCATGTTGATGGGGACACTGTAACCCTGGAAGAGACTCACTCATCAGGATACCGTAGAAATGTTTCATAGTAGGATCGAGGGTGATCACTTACAAGAATTTGTATATACAGTGATTCTTCCCTCTCACAGAACAAGTAGAACCAAACCATACAACAAAATACCCCCACAGAGTATCAGCTGTCATGTTTATCCAGTTTTCATTTAATTAATCACTGGTCTGTTTATAGTCAATACAGCATACATAACAATAAGATAAGTGTACTTAGTTAAAATGATCTTTGAATGGTTTTTAAAAGGGTTCTGACAAAAGAGGAATTTCTCTTTACTTTTCAAAACAAGGAAGAAAAAGAACAGTTTACAGTTCCAGATCTAATGTAGCCAGTATCCCCCCTGCTGTGCTAATTAAATGATTGATTACATAATAAAACAGTAACTACACAAATACAGTGCTCCTATGCCTTTGTAGTAGACTGTTGTAATTATTATTATTATTATTATTATTATTATTATTATTATATAGTAGTAGTAGCAATAGTACTAAGTAAAAATATTCATGATTCTGAACAGACTTTTGACTCTGAATCTAAGAAAACTATGCTCTCAAAAGGACTGAGAGCATAACAAAGTTTTTTTGACGAGATGATCTCATAGCAATAAGTGAGCAATATCTTTGATGCTCTCAGGGAGTACTTCTAAAAAAAACAAGCCATTAGTGGGGAAACTCATCTAGTCTGGTAGAGTCTTTAATACATCAATCATGTGTGCAGGCTTTAACTTAAAGAAATTGCCTGAAATGGTTACTATTTATATATTTATGGTTACTATTTCCACATCCACTGAGACCAATTACAGTGAGCTCTGGTGCCTTGCCTTCATTCATAAGCCATCTGTTGATCAGTTATTGATCACTTGATATGTAATGTGTCACACATGAGTGACAGACCTAAGCCACTAGATGGTGCTGAATGTAGAGGTTTGGCATTGATGGAATGGATTAGGGGTGGAGGAATGGAGGGAAGGAGGGGGAGGTGAGAGGCTCATCACATGGCCCACCTCTCTTCTGATGTGACACCACCTCGTCTGGCTTTATGTTTTCCCTTTTACAACCCAAAGTTGTAAAACTCATGCACAGATGCAGACTGGACACACACACACACACACACACACACACACACACACTCATGTACACACCTCATTCCACACAATTACAGTGCATACACAGTACATATTATTCAAGTATGATACAGCAGTGTGTTTAATCTGAAACACAAAAAAATATTCATATGCTAAAATAAGAAAATATTTGTAAGATAAGAAATATTTGTGAAAAATGTGTGTGTGTGTGTGTGTGTGTCTGTGTGTGTACTTGTGAGGACTATAAAACAGCAGGATGTGTATAGCTGTAGGCCCCTCCAATGGGATTGGCCTGGAATGACAGAGAACAATGCTGGTGGCAGTCTTGGTTAGCTTAGTGCAAGACCCCCACCCCTTCTCTATCCCTCCATTCCTCCCTCCATCTATTCCTCCACCCTGCACCTCTTCCTCTTCCTTTCTCTCCTGTGGTGTTTTTCACACCCACTCCAACCCAGAACAATTGCACAAAGAGCCAAGAGCACACCATTGGGCTTACTGCACAAGGAAGTCAATAACAATGTTAGAAGGACAGATGCCAAAAAAAAAAGATGATAATGACCTAATGTGAATATACTGCTACATTCTGTATGTCTGACACATTGAGTAAGTAAAAGCAAGTGAAACCCAGTGGTATTGTTGAGGCAATTTGCTGTCACCATTTGGGTCTACTTAAATTGTAAGGTCATGGCTAATCCATGTTCTTTTGACGGATCACCTTTATCACACAATAAACATTTTATACTTGATGGGTGCAATTTCTTCCAGGATGACCACACCCACAGGGGCCAAGGGCTGATTGATGTATATAAAAATATTTAGATGTCAATCCTATTGAACACCTATGCATTAAACAGTGATCTTCACCACCATCATGCAAAAATGCTAACTGAGGAATAACTTTTGCTAGAATCGTGTTTGTCTCTCCAGCAAATACACATGCAGAAAACATGCAGCTGCTCTTGTAGCTCGTAGTGGCCCAGAACCTTATAAAACACTTGCTCCTTTAATGTATCACAATTCCAGACATTTTGTCTGCAATGAAATATTGCATTTTTTATTGCATTTATTGAAAGGCTTTTTTATTGCTGAGAGACGTGTGTGAAGTTTGACCAGAATAGGTGATGATTTACACATGTGTGAAACCCTATATATTTTTAGGATTGTCCATCATTTGTTTTCACTCCTGAAATGTATTGCATTTTCATAAGCTACTGATGTACTAAATCTTAAACGGAGACAGTGGATGATGAAAAGGAAATCACTGCACATTTGTTCTCTGGCCTGTTTTTGGAGGTCCGAAACAGCTGGACAAAGCCTCGTCCATCAGCGTATGTTTACAGACAGAGGCTGTGTCCTGCTGAGAGAGGAACGGAGGGGACGGGAGAGCTGCCACTGTACTGATGGAGCATCAAACTTGACCCAACACTTCTTATAATACACATCTCCAACTCATGTCTGCTCCACTCACAGCACATTTCCATCAGTTTTTTTGGTCTGTTTCATTTCTGGATTAAGTATGTAAGTCAGAAAGTAAGTAAGTAAGAAAGAAGGTAAGTACCTAAGTAAATGAGCAAAACTAAATTATATAGCTTTTCACAGACATAAGCCACAAAGTACTTTACTGAGACAGTTCACATAATATATATAAAAAAACATAGCATAATTAATACATATGAAAACGTCCATACCCAGTGCAATAGATTCACTGAAATGCCTGTTTAAAAATATATGTCTTTAGCTGCTCTTTCCAGAGTAACAGCAAACCTCAGAGTAGTCGGTAAAGCGCTCCACAATTTGGGGGCTACAACCTCAAATGCTCGATCTTTAGGTTAGTGTGTTGAACATGCAAAAGACCTAGCTCATTAGATCTAAGAGACCAAGCTGGTACATGCGGACAGAGTAGTTTAGCCATATAAGTGACCATACAATGTTCTGTAAGTAATGGTAAGAATTTTAAACTGGATCATATACGCAACAGGGAGCCAGTGGAGAGATTTTAATAAAGGGATTATGTAAAAGAAAATCATTAAAATTTCATCCTATAAAAAGAATCCTCATCACACTTGAATTTTAATATCCTGGTAAAATCCTCTATTCTAAAACAATAAAAAAAAAAAACTCAAAATGTCTAGCTCAAAGGATGTATAGAATCCCCAAAAAAAGGACAAATTGTCTATGGTGGACTATGCAAGAGGAATGGTGTGAGACTCCCTCTTAAGCTCATGGAGGAGTGTCTGGGGGTTGTGTGTTGTCTGGGTTAAATGTTTGTGAACTACAGCTCCTGAGCAAGTGGAGGAGATTGCCAGTCTGGACAAACGATGCTTTCTTTCAGCCTCTAGTGTCTCTCTTTTCTTCTGACAGGCATTTACAACCCTGCTATAGTGTCATAAACACAGCCACAGGCAAAGCTGTAGCCATCTGCACATTCTGTCTGTGGTGTGTGTGTGTGTGTGTGTGTGTGTGAAATCACTTGTGAGTGTACATTGGGTTAAAGGATTAAAGCTGAAGCAGACAGTCATCTTCCATGCCGCTCTGTTTATTATGTAACCTGTAAACTATGTATGAGAGAGAGAGCAACTTATTTAATAAAGAATAAATAGTGATGTTTCAGGAAACATTACTGAATATTGAGAATGAAGAATGATCTAATTATCCGAGGTCATGTGAGAAAATTGGCCAAATTCTTCCATTATAGATAGATAGATAGATAGATAGATGTATGGATAGATAGATTCTAAAATCTATCTATCTATCTATCTATCTATCTATCTATCTATCTATCTATCTAT
>JAOTRJ010000051.1:15423880-15438811 GCA_028564905.1 Leptodoras praelongus | reverse complement strand
ACTAATTCAAAATTAATTTTAAATGACGGTGAAGTAAATGAGGTAAACAAGACAACTCAGAAGAACAATAGATCTATACACAGATGCACATTCAAGTGCAATTTATGTATTACTAGGGCTTTCTTTTAGTAGACTCCTTGTTGATATCCATAGCAGAGTTTAAAACACAGGAAGGGTGAATGCAGGCAAATCCCATATCATAAACCAAAAGAGACAGGCTGGGATCAAAACCAGGACACAGCAGAGACAAGGATCCAGGAAAATAAGTGACTAGACGATGGCTTAGATCTGCAGCAAGAACATATGAGTCCTCAAGGAACAGAAAAACAGAGCTTAAATTAATTAGTGGAAATGAAAACCAGGTGCAAATAACCAATCAGATGAACATTATGCTATGAACATTAACATTAATTAATTAAGAGCAGGAAGACCTTCTTTTGAAAGCTTAGCTGTTCAAAATAGGTCTGCAGAATGAGAAAAGGCATGGGGCAGAGCTAGGTTGAACCTGAGAAGTGTCTGAATGAGATATATGAGTATTGAGTCTTGGAGGGCATCTTACTTTGAAATGACATTTGAAATATCTTCAAGCAAATGTGAATAATGAGAACGCATGGAAAGGGAAGTGTAAATTGCATGAGATTAGATACTATAAGGAAAGATGGTGAATTGACCACATCCTTTTTCCCAAAGCTAAGAATTTCCTTAAGTATACTTCATGATTGTTTGACTTGGCCATAGTTTTCAAGTTTTCAAGGACACATTATTCCTTTAGGGACAGAGACTTCCGCTCTTGGAGCCTTTCCAGTTTATAACTTCCTTCTGTTGCAGACAGTCCATCCACTTGTGTCACATACACACATATATTAGTGCAGATGTTTGAAGACATTAAAGACTTGGTGTCCCAGTGCGACTCGGCTAGAAGCCCACTCGCTGCCTACCTAACAAACAAAGCAGAGAGCGCACTGTTTGCTGTTCATGCTGAAGTAAAGCTCATCCCCAGTTTCAATGCTGCATATTTGGACTGCAGGCTGGCCCTGAAATGAGTCCCATCTGCTCCAAACTAAAGCCGCGTACACCAGGAGAGTCCACTGAAATATCTGAGCATCTCTGTCATAACAGCAGAGAAAGGTTCAGAATGAAAGGCCAATGGAAAGACACACACGTGTGTGTGTGTGTGTGTGCACATGCACAGGTGTAGTTATGTTGTGCAGACAGCGAGTGTAAGTGTGGAGAAAACAGCTGTTCAGGCTTTAGGTACTGCCAGCATGGACAGAGTTGCACTGTACTATCACTGTCTGTCTCTGTCTCTCTCACTTTCTCTCTTTCTTTCATTTTTCATTTCTTCCTTTCTTTTTTCTTTCTTTCTGTCATTAGCAATGACAGATGGTTGTTTGTCAGACTGTTCACAGCAACACAGCAACAGGAGATAAATTCAGCAGGTTGAGACGCTCCCTGCATTTAGCACACAACTTTCATCATCGTAAAGAATTTCTTTAAAATCTACAATAAAATACTGTGTTCAAAGCAGTATAATACATTAAATGTGTTTCACGGTTTGATCCATAGCAGCCTGTCTGGATTCGTGCAAAAATATTTACAGTACCACCAGATATACCATATCATCAAACCATTCTGTATGGTTACAGTAATGCAGCTGTGACTATGTTGTAATAATATGATAGGCTCCAAAAGCCCTACCTGAAGTACCAGATTAACCTAATTGCATAATATGGTAATGTAGCCTAGCTACACAGATAACATTGGCCAAATAGCTTCTTGCTTTAAATATATAATAGATGGCCATTACCTTCCTGGTATTTAGAAGCGGGGCCATCTGATTCCATTATTGCTGTTCTTATTGTTGCTTTGTTTTAATTCAATGCTTCATTTTAGTATCTTTTCTTGTGGAACTTGATTGTTCACAGTTCCCACAGTGCCATTCAGTAGCCTGTAGCCTTATGTATCTTCTGAAATAAAAATGACTGTGATTAATGGTTAATGAAGTGAACTGAAATTACATTATTACTGTTTACAATAATAAACACATTTTATAAAATTGTTTTGTTACAGTCGTACTTTTAAATGCATTTACATTAGAGATTAGAGATTAGATTAGATCACAGTAAAGATTTTTTCATACAAATCATACAATCATACAAAAACTGCAATTATAATTAACTGGAATATGCTGTTATCATTACGCAAGAATAAATTGATATTTTATTTACAAATTACAACTATGTAAAACTTAACTTAACTGTTGAACTTGAGAGAGCTGCTCTTTGTATATTATATTTATGTATAGTTTAAGACAGGACTATTCAATTGGCGTAAATTTGGGCCAAATTTAAAACAATACAAAGTTCACTGTAAACTTGCTGTTTGCTTGTACAATGATAAGTCACTTAACATACATTATTCACATAATTTTAAACAGTTTATGAACTGATTGAACATTTCACATTATGGTTTCCTGCACAACTGTGATAGAAAGAATGGTTTTGTTATTTTTTTACTTATTTTTCAAAAAAAAAAGGTTGACAAGGCATTTGGTTTGTGTGTTTGATTAGTTCAGAATGAGCAGCAATCAACATAGATTTAATGAATGCATACTAACTATGCAGTTTCTTGTCTTCATGTCAACATAACCATCCCCAAGAGATACACACACACACACACACAACAAACATACAAACAAAGCTTTCAGAAATTACATTTCACATTACATAGTTGTAAACAGATAGCGCCATGATCAGTTTTAGTGAATGAAGCATTTGCTGCCTAAATCAGTTCATATTGTGTTCAGAAAGACTGCAGCACACATACAGCCACTGTTTATTAAAGATAAGTGAAACTATTGCTAGATTTGCATTTGTGTTGCACCTATAAAATCTATCACATGCCAAAATATTGTATCTGCAGAACACAAGACACAAGATTTTCGTCAGTGAGCCACACACACACACACACACACACACACACACACACACACACACACACACACACACACACACACAAATAAACACCCCTACACACATTAATGTTCAGTCATATTTCATCCTGCATGTTTATCTGAGTGTGTGTGTGGTCCCACCTCTGTCAGTCTCCATGTAGGGTGTCATAGATGATGGTGTGTATCTGCTGTCTTCTGATCATGTGATCTGTGGGATGTGTTAATGAGAAAAGAGCTACACCAGCAGTCTATGTGTACTCTCTGTTTATGTGCATTAGGCTTTCTGATTATGTAACAGTGTGTGGGAATGTCTGTGTGTGGACTGTGTTCCAATGTTTCTGATGTGGTTTCAGAAGATAAGTGTCCAAAGATTTAACTATACCACAGACACAATGATTGAAGACAGGAGTACGTGAGAACATGATCTATCCAACACAGAATACACAGTGGTTTTTATTTTTTATACACTGACTTACAGTGACACACACACATGCTCACACATGCACACACAAACACACATACATACAGACACAGACACACACACACATACACACAAGCATCAACCCAAGCCCTAACCTTAGTACTCGAAAGACAACTTTTTGTTTCTTTAATTAATTCATTTTTTTAAATTTATTTCCTCATTTCCTCAAATCATTTTTTTTTCTTATGCTTGTAGTCCCCACCAATAATTTTATACTGTATAGCCTTAAAACTGCCTGCAATACAATAGAAAAAAGCATGTATTAACCAATATTACCACAGAAAAGGAAAATTATCTGATTTTTTTTATGTTGGAATTTTAACATGAAAGCAGCTTAGTTCAGGTTACTTAATTATCTGTAAAAAAAGAATATATATTTTGTTTATGAATAGATATCACAATATTCAAGATATCTCAGATTCTGATATTATATCATTATATCACAGAGTATTAACTCACACTTTAAACTGACTTTAAACTGACAATCACAGTGGATAGAGATAAGTTGGAATAACAATTATTAGTATTTATTTAATGATTACAACTACTCCTTTAAACCAGTCAGGGCTAACAGAATAATATGTGTATTTTGTAATCCAGTGTGTGAATGAGGGATCTGTGCAGCAATCACAGCCCAAAGCAGACAAACACATAGATAGTATCTCTCTCTCTCTCTCTCTCTCTCTCTCACACACACACACACACACACACACACACAAATAAAAGAAAAGTTCAGATATTGGGATCTCACAAATTACATAAAGATCTTCTCTATATGATGTCTGATTCAGAACAGTATTTCAGAATGTTTTCTGCCTACATTTTTTTTCTATTGTCAAACTTTTTAATATGAAATATTTTTGAGTTGTAAAAAGTCTGGCAGCATCCTCAGTCATCAGAGAAACAGTGAAGGAACAGTTAAGGAAATAGTAGAAGAGTGATAGAGAAGCAGAGGAGGAATGTTTTGTGAACAGTTTGAGGAATGGTAGAGAATTTATGGAGGATTCATAGAACAGCAGTATAAAACTGATGGAGGAAAACTGGAAGAGTAGTGTACACTGATTGTACATTGGGGAAGGTCTGCTCAAACAGTTCCCTCTACTCTCAGACTGAAAGCACTATGGGTTATAAAGCTCATGGGCTCGAACAGACACCGTGCCAGTGCCTTTGTGGCCTTATAAACGTTCAAGTCGGCCTGTAAAAGTTTATTAAGTGCTAAAAGGTGCTAAAACTTATTCGTTTTTTTTTTTTTTTCAGTTTTTATAGAGAATTTTCTTTCTCTAGTGGCTAAGAGAATTAATTGACGTGTAATACCTGCTAAAGTGATAACGGGTGTTAATGTGAAATGCAAGCCTGGTTCTGCAGCTGAGCTTCACTGGAAACCTTCCATCTCCTTATAGCTCTCCCTGCTCGACCAGACGCATTTCACTTCTTCACCACAAGGGGGCAAAGTAGGTCCAGAAATCCTGCTGTCTGTTTGAATAAAGATTTTTGACATGATGTTGAGATGATCATCTGTAATGAGTATTCAGATTGTTCAAAGACCAGAGGGAACATGCTTGAAAGACCCCTTAGTGCTAGAAATGATAATAATTTGTTACAAAACAATTGAATATCAAAGTGATTCACAGCCGTGTGTGTGTGTGTGTGTGTGTGTGTGTGTTTCCCCAGAGTGATGTATGTGATGATGAGTATCGTGGTGCTCGGTGTCATCTCAGAGGTGAAGGGCTGTGGAAACAGGATTTGAGGATTATAAATAAAGCATCACACATCCCTTATAAACACACACAGTGCTGAGAGGAGCAGGGTGAAGTGTTTCCTGACTGTGTGTTTGAGGCTGTTTGTGTGCATGATTGTATATGTGTTTGCATGTGTATGTGAGAAAGGGGGTCTATATGACCTGTCAGTGGAAGTGAGGTGGCACTTTGCCATTTGCACTGTGTAACAGCTGCCACAGGACACTGTATCTAAGTGTGTGTGTGCCTCTGTGTGTGTGGAAAACAGTGTTCGTGTTAGACACTTTAATTGTGTTTAATAGGTTTGTATTGAGAGTGATTCTGGTGTAGTTTGTTGATTGGTGCTATATTTCCATTATTCATGTAAAAAGTTAGAGGTTGTGTGTCATGTGGATGCCACAGAGGGACACTACCAGTGCAATTACAGTAAAGTTTATTAGGAGAGATTAGGATCCTTGAAAAAAAGATTCAAGGAACTCAAACCTAAAAAATGTGCAAGAGCAGATCTTCTCTCACTAACCATTGTTCAGTGTCATTTTCTTATTATTGATTGATTATTGATTTTATTATTATTTATTATGTATTTGATCACATTATTGAGAAATCCTATGTAAATATAGCAGAGATAGCAAAGTTACAGAACTCAATGCAGCTATACTAGTATGATGTAATTTATATGAGTTACAGCAGAGGCTCACCTTAGCTAGTGAGCCACATGATGACAGGCACAATG
Source organism: Leptodoras praelongus (assembly GCA_028564905.1). Taxonomy (NCBI): domain Eukaryota; kingdom Metazoa; phylum Chordata; class Actinopteri; order Siluriformes; family Doradidae; genus Leptodoras; species Leptodoras praelongus. Next base: position 15,432,908 of record JAOTRJ010000051.1, on the reverse strand, counting down.
GCATTGTTTTAGTGTGAAAGTTAACACTTTGTAATCTTAAAAGTAGAAAAGCTCTGCTGCATCATTCTCTTTAGGTAGAGATGAATACCCACTGGTGCCACTATGAGTAGGTATTATAATACAGAAAACCATCAACCATTATTGTGAAAGTAGTGTGTCAGTAGGTCTGTCAGCAGAGCATGAGACTCTTAATCTCAACCCCATGTTGGGCACAGACCCAGCCACTGGGGGTGCACAAGTCAGCACACTCTTAAAGCAGGCCCCAAGCCCAGATGAATGGGAGGGTTGCGTCAGGAATACATCGGATGTAAAACCCGTGCCAAATCAAATATGTGGATAGATGATCCGCTGCAGTGCTCCCTGATGAGAGCAGCCAAAAAAAGATCATCGTCAACCATAGTGAAAATAGATCAACTTGTTGATTAAAGAAATAAGAATTTAGTTCCAAAATAAATGTTGGATGCCATAAATATCAATATGTCAGTTATAAATATCAATATGCAAGTAATTCAAGGTGGCATAATCCCTTTAACCCTGCAGATATTCAGTCTTTCTAGTAGACAAAATTACCACTGAACCCAAATAAGGGCTACTGCTGTGTTCCTTGTTGTGCTTATATAATTTGTATCTGGTTCTAGTATCTTGTTGTGTACCCCTTTCTCTATTCATTTCATACAAATACAACAAACAACATCTTATGACAAATGATAGGCCACAAAGCCTGCCTCTAACCCAAAAAATTCAGGAACATGCCCATAGCCCAGCAGGAGCAGGTGTGAGTGACTCAGCCAGTCTGAGGCATGTTGCCAGTTTAGCACACTTCCAGATGCTGGTACAAAATTGTGAGCCAGTACTCTCACCAGATATCAGCTGTTCAAACAGAGAGGCACTTAGCTAGCTGTTGGACTAATTATAATTAGGCCATGATAAGTAAAGTTTTTTATTGTGACCCCAGTATTATTACCTGCATTCTATTTTAGGGCATAATCACATAGACAGGCTTTTGTCTCACCTGAACACTGCTGCAGTTGACAGTGCACTAGGACCGTTACAGGCCACAAGATCTGACAAACTAACAACTGACTAAAAATCTGTATCTGGATGTAAGATTTCATGGTGAAACTAAATTAGATGGATATTAATAGTATTCATAGATAGAAGAATACTTCCTAAGGTAACAAATGTTTGGTCTGGTGTGTAGCATGTAATTGTTTAACATCAGACATTTCTAAACATTTTAGAAGTACAGGGTAGGCCAAACTGTTTGACCACTGGGGTGGCACTAGGGGATATTTTGACCCAAGATAAGTAATGATGGTGACAACTAAGAAGTAGATGGTGACAAGTAATCCTTGTTTAAATAGCCTATAAACAGTCAAAGAATTCTGACATTGTTTTGTAATTGACTATTGATTTTCCCTTCTCTTTTATGTGACACAAATACACCATCTCATTTAGTAAAGCTTTTTAAAGGCCAAAGACTGTTTAGATAGTTTTATAGTCTCAAGATTAAGGCACATTAAGGCACAACATTCATTACTGAGCTTTCCCCACAACTTCAACATTAGGAAAGTTCATTCACTTGTTCATCTTATGAAGCTGCTTTAACCTGATCAGTATTGTGTTGAATCTTGCACCTATCCTAAGAACACTGTGGCAGGAACACACCCTGGATAGGAAGCCAGGCCATTGCAGGGCATCATGCACACACACATATTCACTAGGGGCACCTTAGAGTCAGTAAGAAGTGTCTTTGTTATGTCATTACCTCCTATGAGCTAGGCTCATAACCTGGAAATGATTATTCCATGAATAATAATACTGTCATCATGTAGGAGAACCTTAAATAATTTTACTAAGGCAGGAAAGACAAATATAAACGCATGCTATTAATATTATATTATATTCATGCCTGAACCTATTTGTTAACCTTTAAACTCCCAGGACTCCTTGGCAGGCTTAGACTTGTAATCTTTCTTCTTGGTTTCACTGTACTAAATAATTAATAGTTATGAAATTATGTGCTTTAAGATTAGTATAAAGGGTTCAGTGAGGGCAGATTTCATAATAAAACATGATGTAAGAAAATGTGCTAGACATACAGCAAGTGCAAACTAGTGGTAACATGTCTAACTCGCACTTGGTACTACTATAACAGCCATGAGAGCTGTAAGATTCTCCAGTGTAAATGTGTTACATAGATGATCAGAGCTTAAATCAATATTAAAATACTGCTTGTTTATATGGTTTCATAATGAATTATGAAATATTACCCAGATATCTGTGTATTACATGCATCCTATTGGTCTGACTGTGTGCTTAGCTGTAATGGTAATAATACATTGCTGAGATGGCTGTTGACATCATTACTCAGGAGTCTCCCAGTTCGCATCAATCTCCCCCTCCACCACACACACACTCCTGAGGTGAGTGAATTTTTCATCTTGGAGTTCATCCAGGGGTCATACACACACACACACACACACACACACACATGCTCTCTGATATGAGATACGCTCAGCAGGTACACTAACGCAACTCTAGGGCCCATTTTTCTTTCTTTCATTCTTGCCATCCATTTTTTCCCATACATCTACAGTGCCATCTCAGATTACTCTGTTAAATTCTTCACAGCTGAAGAACACAGTGTAGGCACAAAAAATGGCACCACTTCGTTTCATTAAAGGCAGTTCTCAGCAACACACTGAATTCTGACAGGTACGAATACTTATGACTTGCGCCATGAGATTTCACATACAAACAGCCAAACCTGTCAGTATTTCAGTATTAAATCTGAGACCCAGAAAAAGTTTTTTTGTAATTTGTATATTATGACCACAGGAAACATTGATATAAAATTTGTATCAAAGCACTTTTTTTTCTATACTTTCGTATTTTTTTAAATACAGTAAATACTACCACTGAAACTGGTCTATGGCTAGAGGTTGTCTGCAGCCCCAAACACAAAGGCAGCCTCTTCTGTTAGCGAAGCATTCAAAAACAGATTTCAAATGCTTCGTTGGCACTTTTCCATCCAGCATGTATGCAACTGTAATTTGTCAAGCTACAAGAAGCTTGTGATGTAAAATAGCCATGCTACGCTACTAAACAGCTATGCTACCTGTCACATCCATCTGAGACAATTCACCCCCACAGCACCAGAGGGCCTGCTCCCCTAAATCCTAACACTCTTTTTCATTTGTCAAAGTCCTTTGGCTGTGCATTGTTTACCGGGACCCTGAATACTGTGACCATCAAATATATGTATTTGCTTTCATTACCTTCAGCACCTCAGATGAGAGGAACAAAAGATCTTCTCAAAATCAGGTGCACATATTGCATGCAACCTTATTCACATTAGACAAGGTGATGAATGGAAGACTGCATTCATAACCATACTGGGACATTATCAATTATTTGTCATGTCTTATGGACCGGTAAATGCTCCCTTAGTTTTCCAAGCGCTTGGTCATGAAGTTCATTTAGAATTTCTGAAGCAATTTGTAATTGCATAGATAGAAGACCAATCTTTTCTCTCTCAGAAAAAGAACATGCCAGCCATTTGCACAAGTGCTTAAGAAAGTCCTGGATAATCATCTCTTTGTCAAGCTCAAGAAATGCAAATTTCTCCAGTCCAGGAGATTTAAAGATTTTTATTGGGATTCTGATTCATTATGTTTTTCAGGGAATTCAGCTCTGTGCCTCAGCTCTGCTCACCACTTACCTTCCTCCTTAAAAGTAAACTGACTAAAATGTGGCACAGCTTTTTAAAAAGTAAAAGTTGTGATAGCTTTTGAAAAGCTCAAAAATAATTTTAGTGCCGCTATACTCTGCCACCCATCATTACCTTTCACTGTGGAAGTAGGTGCATCTGAAATTGGAGTAGGAGCAGTGCATTCTCAATGTTGCTTTTGTTGGAAATCTTTCCAAGCTGCCTTGTGTGTTCTATGATGGTGGGACCAATTATGATGTAGGGAACATTGATCTCTTGGTGTTTAATGCACCACTGGAGGAATGGAGGCATGAGGGATCTGACCAACTTTTTCCTGATTTTACAGACAGCAAAAATCTTATGAAAGACTTTCAAGTCACATCCTCTGGAAAACTGTTGTTCCTAATGCCATGAGAGTACTCTCACACACTGGATTTACACTTTGATCAGCTCTGGGCATCCTGGAATTCAATGTGTAATAAAGCTGGTAGATACCAAGTTCTGATAGCCTTCAGTGAAGTGAGGTCTTCGGACACTACAGGTTACCAGAAGATGTTGGTTTGATAGAGAATCCAGTTCACCTCAAGGGTTTTGAAAGCATTTGGCAGCATATTAATTTGCAATGCAATGGTCAGGTTGAACATCGAAACACTGACTCACTTATTCATTGAACTAGTGCATTTCCAATGTGTCCTTGGTTAGCACCCACCCCTTTATCCGTGCACTGGAAAATCCATGGAACTGTTTATGAATTGATGAGAAGAAGTGTGCAGACCTGCAAGGTGACTCCTTAGAGTGATAAGGCAGCACCACATCCAAGCAAACAAACACTGCTGTTCACACACCCAGCTGTGTCAAGGGCAGATGGTTTGGCTCTCCACCTGACATTTAAAGCTCAGGCTACCTTTATGAAAATTATGTCCAGGCATAAGTCCTTTTATGGTTCTAAGACAAAACAATCACATTGTTAACATCTAGACTTGCTGTTATATAGAATTACTGCCATTTTTTATACATCACTGAATCACTGCCATTACTGGAGATTGAAGGAGGCAGAATGATAGGAAAAAAACATTATCATGGATTGAAAGTACTACAGTCCCAAGAAGAGGTGATGGGTTCCTGCCAAAGCATCCTAGACAAATCATGTTGTATAAGCAGGATCCTTATACAATTGTTTCCATACTGGACAAATGATATATAGCGATCATCCATAACATTAAAACCACCTGCCTAATATAGTCTAGGTACCCCCTGTGCTGCCAAAACAGCTCTGACCCACCAAAGCATGAACTCCACAAGGTTTGCTTTGGTATCTAGCACCAAGAGTTTTAGCAGCAGATCCTTAAAATTCTGTCGGTTGTGAGGTGGTGCCTCCATGGATTGGACTTGTTTTGGTATTTGGAGGCAACGTCTACATATTGAACACTTTGCAATGGACATTAAATGATTCCTGAACATTTTTTTTCAGTCTTGCACGGACCATTATCCTGCTGAAAGATGCCACTGCCATTAGAGAATACCATTACCATGAAGAGGTGTACTTGGTTTGCAACAATGTTTAGGTAGGTGGTACATTTCAAACATAATGTCCACACTGCCTCCACCAGCTTGCCTTCTTCCCGTAGTGCATCCTGGAACCATCTCTTTCCCAGGTAAATGATGCAAGCACACCAAGCAGTCCACATGAAAAAAAACATGATTCATCAGACCAGGCCACCTTCTTCCATTGCTCCATGTTCCAGTTCTGATGCTCACCTGCCCATTGTAGGTGCTTTCAGTGGTGGACATGGATGAGCATGGGCACTCTGATTGGTCTGCTGCTACATAGCAACATACACAACCTGTGATGCACTGTGTCTTCTGACTCCTTTTGATCATAACCAGCATTAACTTTTTCAACAATTTGTGCTACAGTAGCTCTTCTGTGGGACTGAACCAGATGTACTAGCCTTCGTTCCACACGTATCAATAAGCCCATGACCCTGTAACAGGTTCACCAGATGTCCTTTCTTGGAAGACATTTGGAAGATTCTAACCACTGCATACCGGGAACACCCTACAAGACCTGCCGTTTTTGGAGATACTCTGGCCCAGTTGTCTAGCCATCAGAATTTGGCTCTCATCAAAGTCGCTCAGATCCTTATGCTTGCCCATTTTTCCTGTTTCGACAATTGACTGTTCACTTGCTGCCTAATGCATCCCATGCCTTGACAAGTGTCATTGTAATGAGATAATCAGTATTATTCACCTCACCTGTCAGTGGTTTTAATTTTATTGCTGATTGATGTACATAACAGGCAGTCCATTGCCCATATTTTTACTAACAATGTAGTTAGAAACATGTATAAATTAAGATGAAGATGAAAAAGAAGTATGAATAAAACCCTAACCAGCCAACATTACCTATTTTATTAACTGCTGATAATTGAGCTGGCATGAACTTCAGTATAGCTCACTTGATTAGGTAACATAATTGTTAAAAAGTGCATTCAAAAGTGCATATAGAATATTTCTGATTAGTGGTGTTGATTGTGGACATTCAAAAAATCTGAAAAATAATTATTCACCAAATGAATTGTGCAGTTTTCTTGCCACTAGTTTTACTTTTTCTCAAGTGACTTATTACTACAGTGGCAGTAGTTTGTCTTGTCACTGGGCTTTGCAGTACTCTTATAACTGCTTATACAATATGATTACATGTTTGAATTTCCTATCACTTAGCTTCCAAATGTTTCCTCACCAGCCTGTATTTTTTCCACTAAATCCTGAATTTAAAAAAGATGCTTATCATGTTACCAAGAAATCAGAAGATGGAAAATCCTCTGTTCCATGGTGGATAAAATACTGACTATTACAAAGTGCTGAAACCTTCTGCCCTCCTGACCATATTAACAATTAGATATTGTTCATCTACAGTTGTGGTCCTTGCACATTAAAGAAACAGAAAGAAAATGAATATAGACTACTCTGTTAATCACAGTGGGTTTTTTTTACATTGCATGAAAGTGTGTATGTGTGTGTGTGCATGTATACCTTGTTTAAATATTTTTGTGGGGACCAAATTGTGCCCAAAATCTGATATATTTAACCTTGTGGGTACATTTTTCTGATCCCCATAAGAAAAGTGTTTTTTGTTGGTATAGATCTGAACAAAAATTAAAAAGAGCCAAAAAGTTGCCTTTTCATTACTACAGTCATAATTATGTCAATGGAAAGTCACTCACAAGTATAGAAATACATGCATGTGTGTGTGTGTGTGTGTGTCTGTCAGGCTTTATGTGTATTTATCATCAGCTCTGTACAAGCTAACAGACATAATTATTAATGCAGCTAATTATTGATATGCATTACACCTAAATGTAACCTTAACCCTAACCTCACAACACACACACAACCTAATAAACTGAATCTCATAACCATAGATATGAACAAAAACTAGAAATAAACATACCATTTGATATTCAAGCTCAAAAATGAGTCTCAAGTATGTGTGTGTGGGCATCCTCTACTCGGATCAGGTAAAGGGAGGATTTTCTGACCCTACTATGAACTTGCCCACTGACCAGAGGTCATCTTAAAGGTCAAAGTGCAGAATTTATGCTGGCCACATGTAATAGTCAGACTTGAGCTAACTAGAAAGGGAGGACCACAGCTCAGACTGGCTGCTGTTGCATTAATCTCATTGTACTTTCCACTAAAGACAACTCTCCTGTTGATGTCAATGGCAGGCAGTGACACTAGTAAATAGCTTTTTATTTTAATCACTCTGCAATGCTGCCACCCTGCTGTCTCACAGCAAGAAGGTCCAGGATTATATTCCTGGCCAGTGCATCCTGGGTCCTTTCTGTATGGAGTTTGCATGTTCTTCCTGTGTGTCTGTTTGGATTTCCACCCACAGTCCAAAATCATGTACTGTATGCCAGGCAAATTGGAGATACAATTTGCCTGATGACTGATGACACAAAGAGAAAAAAGAGAGTGAAAAAGTGAAATACTAATTTCTACTGTCATGAATGTAACCACTGTGCAAAACATAAATCCTCTCATAAAATTCTCTCTGTGCCATGTTTTGCATCCATCTCAGGTTTTCCAGGTTGTCCAGTCCATTGCAGTTCACTCCTGTGCTCCAGTCCACACTTTACAGATTTCCCTGTGATGTCATTGCTGCCAGGTGATTTAAATAGTTACATGCTACTGCTATTCTGTTTGTTATATTTCTGATTGAGCTGAGTGCTAATATTTCAGGTTTTAATATTTGCTGTTCCATTTTGGCTGCTAGATTTGTGCATATGCATCTCATTGTGTATATATTCTGTAGTGTGATTATTTCATTGAGTGTAGGGGGTGTCTGCCATTTTGTTTGGGTTTATGTGTTTTGGATAGTAAGGAAGCCAGGGAATTGTGTCTATCTTTCTGTACTAACTACTGGTGTGTCAAAATGAGCTTGTATAGGTTTATTTTGATAAACAAGGCTGTGTTTGTCCCCTACCCTGGTGTAGATTTCCATTTGTCTTGTACAGCTGTGTTTTGTTTTCTATTCTAGTAGTAGCAGTCATAAATCTCTCCCATCAATGTAACCTTTTTTTCTTCATTTAACCAGTCTACTTTAATCTGACCCGAGACCAGGACATATCCAAATATACACAAGTGTTTTTTTTTAGCTCTATAATCACATGTTGCCTTTACTGCTCTGTTTGTGTGAGACACTAAAGGTCGTCTTTGACATTTTTCTTTTGTTCGACCTGCAGTATTTACCAATAAGACACTTTTGGAGTGAAACGTCCTTTCTGTGAGAAAGTCATCACAGCTGAATTTCTCCCCAGCCACCCATAATGGCAGCCTAGGGAGTTGAATGTCCATTCCAAATCGGAGACCGCAAAGACGTATAAACCTGTCCTTGTGGAAACGTGAAGCTATCAATATGCAGACAAGTGTACTGGAACGCTATTACATTGAAAATTGTACCTCCTTTATTTTTATTTTTTATGTTTTATTGCTGAGGTGATGTATTCTGTTCTGTACAGAATAGGGTACTCTGACTGGAGTTTCACTCTTTCTGAAGCTATTTGCCCTCAAATTCTACAAAAATGTCAGTCAGTCAGTCATTTTCTCAGTCAGTCATTTTCTATACCGCTTATTCCCAGTTATGGGGTCACGGGGGAGCCGGTGCACAGCCGGCAACTCTGAGCGCAAGGGCAGGAACCAACCCTAGACAGGGCGCCAATCCATCGTAGGGTTCATACACACACTAAGGGCCAATTTTCCCATCACCAATTCACCTACCTGCATGTCTTTGGACTGTGGGAGGAAACC
>JAOTRJ010000051.1:15404159-15417861 GCA_028564905.1 Leptodoras praelongus | reverse complement strand
ATGCCAAGAGTGTGCAAAGCTGTAATCAAAGCAAAAGGTGCCTACTTTGAAGAATCTAAAATCTGAAACATATTTTGATTTGTTTAACACTTATGTGTTCCTTCATAGTCTGGATGACTTCAGTAGTAATTTACAATGTAGGGGAAAAAAACAATAAATAAAAACATTGAATGAGAAGTGTGTTATTTGACTGGTACCATATGTCAAAGAAAAGTCCTCACAAGTATAGCAAGTCTTTGTGTGTGTGTGTGTGTGTGTGTGTGTTTGTGTGTGAATGTTGGTTTAGAGAACAGTCTTCACAGGATCAGAAATGCCATGTCTGAGCAGAACAACTGGATAAGGATTTAGATTATCATTTGCCCTGAGCCAGGTTTGAAACTCCAGGCAACATAGGAAGGTGAAGCTCATAAATATAAGTAAAAAGAACATTGAACTATGCTGAAAATTGACAGAAAGTGCACGGAAAATGGACAGAGGATGCTACAGGATAAGCAGAAGCAAAAGTATAATGCATTTGGGAAATAGAATGACATTTCTATCTGAGAACTACCTAATCTAAGATAACAAACCAAAAGGAAATACAAAATCTGTGTAATGAAATGGTATATTTCACTACATCTATTTGTATCAAAAATACAAAGAACTGTATAAACACTCTGAACATTTTCAGGATTGTTTAACTTGTTTACAATGTATAAAAGAGCTGCACTGTACACAGTACAACTGTTGGTGATGAAGCACATTAACACCTTCCTTTTGAGGCTCCTTATATCCACGCAGATTTACATGGAGCTGATAATTTAACTTTACAAACCCTCATCACATTTTACTTTAACATCTGTTAATGTTAATGCATCTTGCATGGTAGCCACATCCCTCACAACTTGCAAAAAAATATATTGATTATTTATATCTTTATGTACCTGTGCATATATAAATCTATAAATATATATCTAAAACAGGATTGTCAAACTGAATCCACAAAGGGCCGATGTGGGTGCAGCTTTTCCTTCCAACCAAGTAGGAACCACACCTCATTCCACCTGTTTTTCACCAATGGATCTAATCAATGGATCTTGACTTTCAGTAGTGAACCCACACCTGCCCTTAGTATATGCAACAAATCTCTGTATTAATTAATATGATCCAAATAGGTAATGCTGCTATTTCTAACAAAAACAATCCCCTTTTCAAAGTATTTATTATCCTCCATATACAAAGAACTTTGTCTGCCAAATTTTTTTTCAGAAACGGAAATGAAATTGCATCATGTTGTAATGATTTATGGGCAGGCTCTCCTCCTCCATTCCCTCACCACTAATCCTGTGCTCACTCTTTCCCTCCAACAAACCTGTCTAACAAACTTCACTAATAGAGTAATAGAACATCTTTTAAAATGGATTTGGTGGTTCCAGGTTGACAGGGCATGCAAAGTGTATTGAAACTAAGCCTACCTGCTCCTGCTTTTTTTTAAATAAAGCATACCATGTAACTGAAGAGCAGCATAGGACCAGACCTAATGGTTTAGCTGTTGTGTCCATTAAAACTTGAACTTGATATCTATTATTTGTTCCATGCAAGTGAGTGAGTATCATGCTCTATAGCTCTATGTGACTTGAGCAACAGTGAAGTGGCATGCATTGAGAACATCAACTTGGATGAGACATAACAATAGTAAAAAAATTACATTGTCATTTGCTATTCATTAAAATTACAATTTTGGTATGGGACCCATGGGGGATTGCACTAGGAGTCCCATAAGATCCCACTTACACCACGGGTGCCAGATGCTGAATCTGTTGTGCCAGAAGTGTTGCCATTCTTATTGCAGACAGCCTTAGTATATTGACTTGAAGCCCAACTGTCAGTCACAACATTGAGTCTGACTCTTTTCTGAATTATCCTAACCACACATTAAATAGAGATAAGTAAGGAGTGAAAAGAAAACCACACAACCATACAAAAATCTTTGGCATGTATCCAGGACTAACAATATACCTATTGAAATCATAATTTATTGTCTATGTAAAGTTTACCACAGGGTTAAAGACCTTTTGTGATGATACAAATATTCAACAAAACATACCTTCATTGTGCTACAGTAACAAGAAAGATTTTGAGTTATAATTTAGTCTTAAACATTTAGAGAAATAAAGTATCTTTCATCCCTTTTTGTCTGTCGTTTGTTCTTAGCTCTATGACACTTTAATTCTGATTATAAAAGGCCTTAAGTTGTTAATTTATTTATTCATTTTCTGTTCTATCTTGTTCAGGGCTGCAGTGGCTCCACAGCCTAATCCCTGGAACATAGGTGAGGTGGAAAAATATCCTGGATGTGAGACCAATCCATCGCAGTCTTAGGTCACCCTGCACACCCATGTTCACACCTATGGGCAATTTAGCATAGCCAGTCCACCTACTAGCATGTGTTTGTGAGGTAGGAGGAAATCACAGGATACCCACATTGACCCAGGGATACAATCAGCAGGCTCATAATCAAACCACTGACACTGGAGCTTTGAGTTGGCAATGCCCACTGAACCACCATGCTACCTTAATGTGATGTACTATGTATACATTTGTATTAGGTTATAAGTATTTAAATTAATTACATTGGCAGTCTAAATAAAAAAAATGATCTAAGGTTCAGGTAGGCCTAACTATTGTATTTTTATTTATTTTATTATTAGCTATTATTTTTTACTACTCAGTAGAGAAGAATTGCTGTTGTTCCCTGGTCTTCAGCAGGATAGTACAGCATACAGTCTCTGCTCCAAGCAAGCCTGATTCTGCTACCAAAACCATGGAAACCAGTCAGTGCTTCATCCTGTAATATGCTTTATGGCTGTAAGGGAGGGGTTGGGGGGAGATATAGAGGAGAGACAGATTGACCTTACTGTAAGCAGAGAAATACCCCTGAGTAAAACTCTACTTAATCAGGCTGTAATAACATCAATATCAAGGGCTGTTGTGTGGGCTACAGTGCAGCTTTTAGTCTGCACTGATTACATCTACAACTGAAATTCTGCTGCTCTCTAATCAACCCCTAAATAGAAAAAGAGTCATTTTCATTTTTTAAGAAAATCATGCTATTTCACTATAGATTTTTAGCTGTATTATTTTCAGTTTCTGGACTACAGCATTTTTGGGTTCTCTAATACATGCAGGACTTGAGGGAAGGGATGTGGGCTGTTATTATACAGCTTTGGACACAAATTGTGGGATCGATTTGTGGTGTAAGATGCCAGGAGTGATTGATGAAGTGCCGGGGCTGCTCACACACAGCTCTGAAGCCCACACAGTCTCCACAGTGCATTAAACTACTGTACATAGCTAACAATGACAGTCCTCATGCACGGCTGCTAGAAAGAGAGTCACACAAAAAAAATTTGACATCAATCCAGTGTTACATGCAGTTTACATAAACACCATTTAGTTAAATTTTATATGCTTATCCAATTACATTACCATTATCATTTCAATTCGTTGGAAGAATTTGCTGTTTTTGTAGGTGGTTTTATTCATTTAGTATGAGAAAGGGGAGAGCATGTGAGCTAAAGAATTGGAATGAGAGAGATAAAGAGAGAGAGAGAGAGAGAGAGAGAGGTGATGTAGTCTGCAGTCTTACTGTACAAAGCTCAGATGCTGAAGCAATGGTCTAAAAGAAATCCATTGTGGTGGTAGTGCCTCAGTCCTGACAGAAATTAAATTGTGTCCAAGGACTTTTTATATAGCAGCACAAGGTCTGAGACAATATTGCCACTGGCTTCCAGCTCTGCTGCAGACACACAGCCCTTTCTTTGTTTGCACTGAGACATAAGACTGCACATTCTTCTTTGTCTCCAAAAATCTATAAGACTTCCATTTAACTTTAGACACAGTTCCCTATACAACTTCTAAAAATACAGTATATTTAAATATAATGAGTCCGTAAGGCTGTTACTAAGGTTGCTACACTAAGGAACATGTACAATTTTTGCACATGCCTATGTTTGACACAAAATGATGTGTATGCTTCACTAACTAGCTGGTCATCATCATTACCATGCCTCTCTTTATTTACAATATTGCTGGCGATTTGCTGGATGGATGGATGTTTATAATGAAAATGTTGTTTTGGTGCACAGCATTTTGATTTCTTTTTCAGATATTGAAATAGTATTTAATGTCAGTAGGTATTTTGTGTTAAAAATCAGTGGAGAAGAAATATTTTTGTTTTTTTAAGAAGTGTACTTAGTTAACAAATGAATAATAGCCTGATGACAGATATATTTTGATATACTACGAACAGAACTTTATTTGGAATAGGCAACAATACGTGTTACAGAATATGTACTGTAACTGGTGACTAGAACATTTAATTTGTAATACCTCTTTATAACAGAAATTTCAGTTTACAGTATTACCTTGCTCACTGATCCTTGGGGAAAAAACAGAATCCAAGTCAGATGGATTATATAGTCAATTCAATGTAACTAATCTATTTTTAATAAAATAGTAATAATTATTTATATAGATATTTGGTGTGGTTATTGACGTTTTGCTCATAAGAGCTTGCCTATGTTTCTAACTAAATGACACACAAAAGACTCATAATAATACTTCACATACACAATTAGTCTAGTATTGTGTAATCAGCTCTGGCAGCTGTAGATCACAGCCACGTGCATTGTGACATATGTATAAGTAATATTGCTAAGAAAAGTACAGGAACCTAAAATATGTATGGTCTTTTTATGAAAATATAGAATAAGGACTGAACAAACTATTCATACAGAATACAATAGTTGCTAATGCAATAACTCCCACAGTATACTCAATGAACAATTGTGGGGATTAAATATTAGCTGCAATAGAGTTTTTAAAACATATGTGATTTCCTCTGATATATCTCATTATCTCTTTAAGCCTGTAGCAGTACTGAGGCAGGTGTACAGTTATTTGGAGTCAATGCAGATGAAAGCAAATATATAAAATATGAATAAATTCAGTTTTCTGTCACTGTAAACTCAAACATGTTTGTGTTTCTGTTGGTCACAGCAATTATGAATTATACCAAACTTTTATATATGATATATTTTACAAACTTTTATCTTTATCATATTGTACATGACCTTACCAAGAGCCACAGTCTGTGGTTATGTTCTTACAGTGGTGCATTCATTGGGTTGTGCTGTGCTTATCAGAGTAATGCCCAAGGCATCTCCTGTTGTAGAGCACGGCTCACTGTTGAGTGAGCAAACATGTCACGTAATGAAAAAGATCAAATGGCTAAACAGGTCAGACCTTTAATGTCTGGTCTAAAATTCATGTTTTGTTCCTAATTTTCCATAAATTCCATAAATGAAATTTGGATTTTACCACACTGTGTAATCAATCCTACTCAGACTGACAGTAGCCCTCTGCTAGCCAAGCAACACACAAGCCCCTGTGTCTAGCAGCAAGGTGGAATCAGGTTGCCATGACCAAACAGATGGCCTTCCTTACACACACTCAGAGAGTTTTGAGGCAAAAAGAGAATCCTCATGCATGCATGCCAGCACATCACCTGCTGTACGAGAGAGCGATGAACAGAATACAGTGTGTTCAGTAGTGTTACTGTACCTGTCTGGAAACAATACATATTGTTCTGCATGCTGATTAATGACACAGATATGTAAATGTTTGTTCACTCTTGTTGTTGATGTCATCTGCTAGTGTGTCTAAAGGCAGGTCAGATGCCTTTAAAGCAGAAACAAAGCTGTGTGGCTTCCAGGGCTCAGCCTGGTAATGCATTTAGACCATACCTACCTCTCAGAATGCTTCTCACAATTTCCCTATTTGATTACGGTGCATTCATTATTATTCTCTTTGGCAAGCACAATGTCATCTGCTCCCATAAGAATTATAGGGTTTCACAGCAGAAGACAAACAATTTACTGGCACTTTGCCTCAATGAGCAGCACTGGTGACTGCCAGTAGCCATCCATTTTACTATTCTCTACATGTAGTATCAAACACACATGCACAAGCACTCACACAATACTGGCAACACATTACAGGCACAATACACACAATGCAAAGCTACATTTTTAATTTATGTGTTGTAAAATGTCATTGATATCAAATCAAATTTAAAATTTAAACTCATTTTGACCTACACACATACTGCACAGATGTTTAAAAAGCAATGCTTTAAAGATCAGGAATTCTGCACAGCAGCTGCACAGGTGTAGTATTATGAACATGAGGATTGATTTACCTTATTTGTTGTTTTTGTTTAATTAACATTTTCAAAACACGGTATAGAGGTCACATCTGAATTAATAGGTTTGGTGTCCTTTAGATTTTGCATGTGTATATGCTTTTGTCTTTTTGCACCTATTACAGGTGTGGTTCTTGTTTCTGTTAAACTGTAGAGTAAATGTAATTTATAATAAGGCAAAATAGTGAATCAAAGTGTTTTATGACTGACTGAAGGAACTTTGTCTGGTTGGATCTGTGGCTATATAATCTTTCTGTAACTGATACACAAAGTGCAAAGCCATAATCACTATCTTAAGTTTCAGAGGGCAACATTCAGACTGTGCTTAATGACAACTGTCAACATTTACATGTGTATATAATAAGTGACAACATGTAAAATGAACATGCACAAACCTAACACACCACAAATGCATACCTATCTCTCTCATTTCAAAATAGAATACAATCTATGAAAGAGGACACTGAAGGAAAAAAATTACAAAAATATTGCAAGTGGATAGTGGTTTTGGCAGTGCACTGTGTATAAATTCCCTATTGGCCTCTGGCAGAAATGATTCAGCTCTGGAAAGATATAGCAGGCCTTGGATGAGCAAAGGAACAGCATAGGAGAAGTGGTATGAATGACAGGGGCATAGATGAGGAGGAGGAGATCTGGGCCTCCCTGCACCCACACCCCACCCCACCATGTCCCACACCCGTCTCTCTCCTCCACAGCCACTGCATTCTCCAGACATTTACATTATTCAAAGATAAATGCATTGTCAATTCTGTGTCTCCACTTACTAGATATGTGTGCTGCTCCAGTCCCTCTGCAGCCAAAGGTGCTCTCACCTCCGCTGCCCACTAGACACACTACAAATGAAATCAAATGGCTGCTGCTACTGAGGAGAATAATTTAACCCTGCAAAGAGTCTGTGCTGTGCTGTGCTGTGTGTGTGTGTGTGTGTGCACTGTGATTAAAATACAACCTACTGTAACTGTGTGAATTCATCACTATAGTACAATGTGAATTTATCACTACTGTACAGATATGACATAAGAAAGTGTTACTGGTGTAGGGCACTGAGTTCAAAATCAATGTTGCTTCAGTTCAGTGTGCAGTAGACCAATCCCACACTCTTGTTACGAGAACTCAGATTATTATTTTTTGTGTAATTGAATTCAGTAAACATTAAGACACCTTGATACCATGGAACAAATGCATAGTCAAGGTTTTATTCTTTATGAATTCATAATATTTTACTTAACATTCTATGTCATTTTTCAACTTTTTATGATGCATATGTTAAAAGTAGAGAGAAAAACTTGACAGAATCTGACTGAGAAAAATAAAGGTCAGTGAACTTAACATTCCTTTAGATAATTTCAGTGGCAGACAGCTTCCCTCTCTTACTCTGCTATCAGCTCAAAGAATGCAAAACACCTGTAGTGACAGTTAATCTGGCTCCTTCCTTCTCTTCCCATGGATTAAGGATACCATGTCCCTGGACATAACAGACCATGCCATCAACCATTAGGCTACACCTAAACTATTATTGTGCTCTTTAGTCTGAAAGGTTGATAAAATGATCACAATATGGTTATGATATTTATTCATAAACATATGTCATTGCTCTGAGGCATCTGTGGGTGGCTGGCTGGATAGACACACTTCTGAAAAAAATTGATCTTATGGAAAATATTTTTTCAGACCAAAATAAATATTTCTCTAGAACTAAAGATTCTATATGACTCATGGCCATTAATCACTCAGAAATTACCTCCACATTTCTTAAAAAGCGAAAAACTAAAACCATACAATGTATACTGTATGTACACATGTATGTATTTCTACTGAATGTATGAGTCCACAGAGATTCAGCGTTCTATTTTTGTAAGACCCTTGCATAGATCATAATGGACTCACCACGACTAATTGCCCATTTATCTCTCTCTGTGATGAGCACCCTTATCCCAACATGCCCTTGTCCTTGTGTGTTATATGATCTCATATGACCTGAAAAGGGCAAGGAAGTCTTAATGTGAATTTGGGGGCTTATGTATTTAATTGACCTATCAGTAGTCTTTACAAAAGCAACTACAAGTTTAAGAGCTTTTTGTTTGCCTTTAGGTTAATATGCTGTTTAGACAGTCTCACAGAAACACAGGGTACAATTCATTTTTCTAAATTGCAAAAGAAATATAATTAGGCTAAATCTATAATTCAGATATCTTACTAAAAGTAGTAGCATGAGAAATGGAACAGAAACAATTTTTATTAAACTTTATTAAAGTGAAGGAAATGCCTAGTGCTATAGAATTCTGACATACACTATAGTAGTGTATGACCAATGTCAAGTGTAATGCTAAATGTTTAAGGTCATGTGTTTGACTTATTTTCTGTAATTCCAAATAATTGTGAATGTATTTGGCTGTGCTTGGAGGTCAAGTGGGTTTATAGAGCATGGACTTACCTGGCCAAGTCTATGACTGTCTGAAAGATATTGTCAGGTGAGCATTTATATAGGACCTTTCTCATGTGCTTAAGATGTCACTGGCTCATGATAAGTTGCTTAATTACTCATTTTAAGCTCATGCTTGTAAGGGGACTGTTAACTTTTAAACCCAAACTCGCAGGCTGAGCTGTCAGCTAGCCATTTGTCATATTTAATGGTCATAAGCTACTTTACTGGAATAATGTGTCTGGGATTACAAATGAAAAGCACAAGGAATCATTCTTTATCCTGTGGACAGATTAAATTCCAAACCATGTTACTGTTAGGCACACTTTTGATTTTACATAAATTAGAAGCTTAATTGTATTACAGACTATTGTGCACAAAATAAGCTACTTCTCAGAATCCATAGTTGTAATTTATAGTAAAGCCAAGTTCATTCTCCAGAATAATCCATATCTCTGTATGAGGGAAGGCTAATATGATGATGTGCTGTGAAACCCAAAGAGACTAGATGTCTCTCATTCCATGGTGAAGATGAATGAAGATGTGTTTTATTCCGTCATAATTTCTCTGGGAAATGCTCTAAAGGATGCCCATATGGATAGGAGTGAGGCAGAGGGATGTGTGTGAGGTATTTGTGAGTGTGGCGTGGTATAGATGTCGCTGCAGTAATTGATGGCAGCTTTCCTGTGTGATCAGTTTGTCTGTCAGTTTGAAGGAGGTGGAAAGAGAGGGATGGGGCAGCAGCCTCAGAAAAAGGAATGAGCAACCACATAATGTTTGCTAGGTTAAATCTTCTAATGATAAGTATAAATCATCAACTACTGCTGAGCTGAATACATTCCAAAGGTGTTGTGTATCTTGAAACAAAATGATAGGAATGTCAGATTCAGTATAGTGAAAAATTTCTCTTCTCCATGACATCAGCATTGGTATAGCAGGCTATACAATAACAGAGCAAATGTACATGGTATCAACACTAACATTTTCTGAGTATGTACTAATTACCAATCTAAACATGAGCTGAAATAATAAAGGGTATGAATATTTCATACTGTAGATGTGAGCTTTGAGCTTAAACATCCAAAATCAACCACATAACTGGTGAACTTTTAAGAATTCCTGAGATGCATGGGGTAAGACCGGGCCTGACGACCACTTTAACATACATCAAAATAAACCTCCTTAAAATTGAATATTTTATATATGTTGTTTTGTTGATTAATATACATTCAAAAATGTATCTAGTTATGGTAAAATGAATTGCTGTGTATTGTGGGGTTAAGTTACAAAACCATTGTGTTTGGATCACCTGCTGATTTGCTCATTTGCTTTTTGAGCATAGCTGCCAAGTAGCTATCTGTATATATTAATTATCAGTGTTAGGCAGCCTTTACACTTACTGAAACATTTATATTTAATCGGGGGGATTTCTCCTTTGCTATGTTTTTAGGATTATATACATGAAATTGAAGGTCCCAAGCTGAAACCATGTTTGTTGCCCAGTCCAACCCTGAGTGATACAGCTCTGTTTTCATCATTGGCAGAAGTAGAGTTTATATTTATTATGTTTAATATTGTTAGTTCAAATATACAGTACATTGAATGTTAATAATCTAAACATAGTATCCATAGTTACAGTAAGAACATAAAAATGACATAATTAAAAAATACATTCATGGTCCTTGGAAAAAATATATTAAGAAATACAGGCTTTTAAAGGCACTGAAAGTTACATTTGGCTAATTATTTGGCAAATTAGCAGTAAGCTCCTGCTCCTGAGAGATAAAAAAAAAAACATTTAATTATTATTAATGAGTTTACTTATAAATAGTGCAAGCAAAGAACTGACAGTGTAAACATTCAGCTGAACACCACTGGGACATTTGATAGGCTGTGTGCCTTTTCGTGTAGGGGCACTTTTATGATGGCAGGAGTAGCAGGGGAAGTGAGCAGGCTAGAAGCCTGTGAAGGAAGAGTGCAGCTCTGTAGAGCGCGTACAAGGCCCTCCTCCTTCTCCCGCTTCTTCTGCTTCATTCTTCTGTTCTGGAACCAGACCTTTACTTGCGACTCGCTCAGATGCAGCGCGCTCGCCATCTCTGCTCTTCTGTGCCTGCCGATGTACTTATTGTAGTGAAATTCTTTCTCCAGTTCAGTCACCTGTCTGGTAGTGAAGCTGGTCCGCGCTGTTGAAGTAGTTAAGCCGCGAGCTAGAGAGCAACCTGTAAACATGTTACATCATAAATGGCTTGTACGCTGGACTTGCTTGAAAGCATTATATGCATTATATTCTATCAGATAAACCACGCCCGCCTGGTATCATGTCTAAAACTTACTTGCAGAATTGCTTCTTTTTGTTTTCATCCAGTTGTATCCGTTAGCTGCACCCCCCGTGTCTTCTGAACGTGTTTGTGTTATTAAACAACTCCCATGAATAGGAGTAAAACTTTGGTAACTGTCGTAAGCGAGTAAACTTTTCCCGTTCTGCGTGTAGGCATATTCTTGGTCGGTGCTGTTAAGGCAAGTCTCCTTAAGACAAAACGACGCGCTTGTTGAGAATACAGAGCTCATAAACTGAGTATGTATAATGCAGTCCTCATCTTCAGCGCAGTTATTACTAAGGAATACACTTGGCCGAGGCGCCTCAAACCCATATTGCACATCCGATTTCAGAGGTTTGTGAATAACATGGTCCACCATACCTGTCGCTAGTCTTCCCTGGGTCACTCCCTGCTGTTCCACCTGACAGGATTTAAATGTCAGAGACATGCCTCCGCATGAGTCTGAATATAAGGACATAACAATTCTTAATTTTATGTGTTCAGTTCAAAGGATGTATGATAGCCACCGCCGCTTGTCTTCATTTCTTACTGTAGTTCGAGGCTCAACAAGTAAATAATACCCACAACTAAGAGGGGCGTGGTCTCGCCCTCACAGCCAATCGAAACACAGATCTGTATTCAGACTTCTGCGCTGCTTCTATACTGTTTTGCCTGTTTATCTGCAGCCTTCATATTGCATACATGAATTTATATTTATATTTCTTTATTGCTTGTTATACAATCTATATTTCTCATTCGAATTTTATTCTTTTTTCCAAACTTTTAAATATTGTCTTAAAATAAACTTTCTTTTTTTTTTTAGAATCTTTGGATCCTATTTATTACTCATTATAGTTTCTTCATTCATTCCTGATGCTCTGTACGTTTTAACAGCTCATTAATCAGGCTAGTGAGATTAGACTACCCTTCATCGTTCCCACTCAAACGCATAAGCTATTCGTCTATGGGTTAATGTTTTCCTTAAATTGTGAGGAGAAGGGTTTTGCTCGGCCTGGAAGTGGCCATGCCAGCTTGAGCCACATTGCACAGGTTAATGCATATTTAATTTGCATATTTTAGTCCTCGCGTAACAATTACGCACTATCTGTAATTTGGGTTAAGGGGCCTAAAACAGCCCTAGGATAGCCACAGCGGTAGGACAATTTTCGTGTAAGAAATTCTCGTGCTGTAACCTCTTTGATTAACGTTATGCTATTACATTACAGCAGTTCCAGTTTGGTCATATCATGAACTGATGAGTGGAGATAGCTACTCAGTTGCGAGGCAAATAATGCTAAGTGATTTTTTTTATTTTATTATTATTTTTATTTATGTATTATTATTATTATTATTATTATTTTTTTTGCAAAACAGAATTGGTCGCTCTACATTAATTCTATTTAACTTAGTCCAACTGACTCATCCTGCCATTTTCCTTGAGCGTTCCCGAAAGTGCACTCTGACTAGTACAGATATAATTTGAGTCGATAAGTGCATGCTCATTTCCAAGTCTATATTTCAAGGTTTTTTTTTTTTGCGTCGATGTTTTCCGCACTAGAATATAGCTATAGATTAACCATTTTATTTCCCTGAGGCACAGAAGAACTCCATGAAGCCTGTTTCAATCCTTATTTTTAGCATTTAGCATTTTAGCACATTAGCATTTAATTCTATAGAACATGATAGCATCCTTTGCATGATTATAGACTGTCATACATAATAATAATGTGCGTAAACAGGTAGGACCGTAAGGTATTTTATTTCGGAACCGAATTTGTAAAAGCTAAAATGGCTTTTTTATTTAGGGAAAATAATATGCTACATGCATTAGCATGATTAGTGGAAGGTGTGTGCGTTAGTACTTTCAAGTAATTGCCCAACACACCCACTTAATTCCGTCTCTTTTGGACTTAGTTTGCAATATTAGACAGAGGGCTTGTTTTATTATGGACAGTTTAAGGAGCCAGGAACTTCTGTGGCTGGAAAATGACAGCAAATGTGTTTTTTCCTTTTTTTAAATTAGAACTCATTACTATTATGTCCATGTTCATTTACTTAATTTGAGCTCTAAGAAGTTAAAATATTGCAAACAGAGCTAAAATAACTCACATTTACTAAGTTACGGTTTCGTTGGCATACTAAACTAACTCCTTTTTTAAAATCTTAAAGCCAACATTTAGTTATTCAGTTATTCAGCCTTAACTGCCTGTTTATTTCAGATGAACGACGACTTACTATGATAAATCATAGTGTTTCAGATGGAAGGAAGCTCAGACTAGGACAGAGTTTATAGAGCACCATAATCTCACACGCCGTCTGGCCTAACTATAAAATAGCTCAAACCCCTGCAGATATTACGCATGCCTTGTTTTGCATTATTTTTCTATGTCTATGTGAAAGACCTGTCTGTCACAACTCGCTGTGATCATTTCCAATGTCAAAAGGCTGGCAGAGTAATTTTCTTAGCCAGAGCTATCTGGTTAAGGCAATTTATAATCACCAATTCATTATAATGATGTAGGAAAATGGCAGCCATTATTGTGCATCGACCAAAACGGTATGGCCGTGGGAAACAAAAGCCTATGAGAAAAGCCCAAATTCAGGCTAAAGTATTTCCTGTAACATTCGCCATTTCAATTCGCGGTTCTGGTCTAAACAGAAAGCATACAAAAGTCTATGCTCTGAATCTGTCTGTAA
>JAOTRJ010000051.1:15356522-15374985 GCA_028564905.1 Leptodoras praelongus | reverse complement strand
AGATATGACTTGCAGGGAAAGAAAAAAGAAAGAAAGAAAGAGAAAGAAAGAAAAAAGAAAGAAAGAAAAAGGCTTTAAAGGGACCGCAACAAAAGGTAGGCTATTTAATGTTAGCGCGCGGCACCATTTCCTGTAAAGTCTTTTACTGCAACCCGAGAAAGCCTCTCATTAAACATTACGACTTTCGGGGTTGTTTGTGTTTTATATTGGGTTTTATGATGCTGGAGTGTTCGTATTACAGCGCGACGCGATTAAATCTTTTTATTGTACCCACCTTTCGCTTCCTTGTGTGGCAATTCCGGGCTGGAGACAGGCGCCTCGGCACTGTTACTCTTCTCCTCCTGAGAGCTCGCTGTGTTGTCCGGACTCGGGCTGCGCGTCTCCTCCTCCTCAATCTCCGGCACCTTTTTTCCCGCTTCGACAAAGGACGCGGAATGCGGCTTAGGAGTCAGTCGGTTCAGCTGCATCAACGTGTTCGGAGTGCTGGTCTCGTGGCTATAGTCTTGGCTTTTAGCCGTCGTGTACGTTTGGCTCAGTCTGAAATATCCCGGGACCGGAATTTCTGGACCGTCCACCGTACACGCCTCGGAGATTAGATTGGAGTACGCGGGCATTTCGGATGAGCTGACCTTTGCTCTCTTGTCGGAGTACATGCAGCAGTTGCTCTCTTCTTTTATATTTTGGGAAAATGTGCAAGTGGGCATCTGGTTAGACGCTTGCTCTATTCGACAAGTTCTGTTCGGATCTACCCAGTTATCAAGCTGAGGTATGTACGAGTGCACGTTCATGCCAATATTTTGGTGGTTTACTTCCCCCCGTTTGCCTAGAGACGGCAAGAGTCCACAGGTTTGCATTCCATAACTTCCCAATTCTGCACTGGATGGCATATACATGTTGCTGCTGGAATAGAAATTGTCTGTTCTGCAGGCCCCAATTAAAGAATCTACCAAAAATGTATTAGCAGTGGGAGAGCTGTTGGGATAGGACATTTTGGAGAGATTTTTAAAGAAGAGACAGATGTCCTTTGTAAGCTGACATATCTAGCAAAACAATCCCGCGTAACCCGGAGGGTCTCTCTGCAACCACATGACAATCTCACCAATGAAATTTGAAAATGGCCTTGAGACGCAGGCACTTCTTTGTCACGTGTGCACACCGACACATGATTTGGAGCTTCAGACGTGGTCAACAGCGACACCTAGAACACGGACTTGAAATTGGTTTCAAGACAGACAAAGACGAAGCCTATTTTAAACAAATTTGCTCTTCATGTATAATAAAGATAATACAAAACTTGGGGTACTGATATGTTTTTTGCACTGAGTTGTACAGGGTAAATATTTCTCGTAAACACATTTCTTTGGCATCTGAAAGTTAAATACAAATTATTTGCTAGTGTACTTTAAAAGTCGCATTATATTGCAAGGAATCAATACGGAATGGATGTGGGCTTTTTACTTAATTATTAACTTTTTTGTTTGTTTACAAAATTTAATTGGTTATTATATATTTGCCCAATGAATAGGATATGAAGTTTTATTTTTCATGTTATGCCTATTTCTTTATTCCTGTTGACTAATTTTTCATATTCATTTGTAAAATACACCTGCAGCCGCTGATTCCCATACGCTCCTTCTGGAAGTATTTTGTGGAGTTATAGGCTTAAAGGCCTAAGTTTAAAAAGTAGCTTATTTTTCACAATGAAATCAGTTATGAATTTTTCTGAATAATCAGCACCTCTATCCCTTGCACTTTGAATGAAAACGGCAGGAGCAACAGCTACAACAGCAGTAATAACAAAAAGGACATACTATTATATTAGATTGTGTTCAGTTTAAAACAAAATACATGCTGCTCATTTGTCCTGCACAGTTTGTTCTGCCAGAAATAATAACATCATTAATAAATCTGGCAATGGTATTTGTAATTAAGCTTTTAAACTGTATCAAACTTCACTACTATGACGAATTAATTCTGAAAATATTGGGCACAATATTGTAATAATCTTTTGTCTAGTTCATCGGTTTATTTTGCTTTAAGTGCCGCTTGTACATGAAAACATTTTTTTTCAAGTCACATGAATGGCAAATGCTCTGATGTTATTTATGTATCATTGTGATGTGATGCATGTTCAAGTTTAACAGTTATTAGTTAACCATAATAAAATGCTTGAAATAGCACAGACTTGGAGAGAATTATTTAATTATTTAACAGTGGGCTACAGTACACTCAAGTACATTTATAATGCATTTTCTTTTCCTATTATGATTAAACGATTAACTGATGTTAGCTTAATAGCGTAAGCATAATTTTTTACTTCTGAAATATTTCGATACATTTACGTTGTTCGTGTGTTTATGTTACAGTTAATAGTAACTAATAAATGTTGACCTTAGCTATACGCAGGGCCGCAAAAGCAAAAAGAAAACAGCATGTACACATATTTAACATTTAATGCCTTAATTTTAGACAATACAACACGTACCTATGCAGCTTTATCTCTTTATTTTAAAACAGACATAGTAGTTAAATAGTATAGGCTAAATGTATAACACACGTATGTTCGATAAACATCTGAAACCACCGAAGGAAAGTGGCTCAATTTTATAATATAATATAATATAATATAATATAATATAATATAATATAATATAATATAATATAATATAATATAATATAATATTGTATTATCCATATGATTCCTGACCATATAGTAGTCAAAATTTTTGTATGGTAAAATTACTTTTCTGTCAGGCCCTCTCTAAATCGAATTGTGATTCAAGTACAAACCATATCATCTTAGACGCCTCTCAATGATGAGCACAAAAGTAGTTACTGACCATGCACAAATAAAATTTAAAAAATGAGAACACAAACACGCACATACACACACACAGTACTATAAGAACGAGGAGCAAAACCCCCCTAAAATGCTTGACGATGTCAAGCATTGACGATGAAATGACGATTTTTTTTATCTGCATTATATCGTGTAAATTACTTTCCCCATAAAATCCGACATATTCTAACCCTATTTAAAAAAACGATTGAACGTAATCTCAGAGACTTATAAACTTCAGATACAAATAATTTTCTCCCAAGATCACAGTCATTGTTACATATTGAACACTTGAAATACACAGTGCCTACTCCAAAACTGTTGTAAGTGTGCCCCCACGTGGCCACTGACTATACTAATGTCAAACGCGAGTAAGAGAGAATTAAATTATAGTTTAACAATCTGGGCCAAAAATGTAAACCTACAGATAGCGTAAATGTTAACATTAACATTTATGCAAATGTCACAAACAATTTCATTATTATCACAAGACACCACACTGCACTGTAGGAACCGCTGTTATATCACACCTTGAATAGTCTATTTAGAAAGATATATCTATATTACAAACAGAACCATATATGTACTTGACATATTGTTGGGGTAAAACTTCTTTTTAAAAAGTCAATCACTAAAAATAAATATGATTAAATATTAGCTTACTCCACCATTGACAAATAAAAAACCGAATGAAAGAATGATAGAATGAATAAAGGCTTTATTACTTATAGTTTTAAAATTCTTTATTGGCAAATTTTTCGAAACTATAAAAAACTGAGTTGTTTTATTTGTGAAACATCCACTTGCGACATGAACTTTTGTTGTTGTAACAGACTGCATATACATCTCAGGCATTTTTTTAAACAAATTGGTTTTGGTCTTCTTCGGTATAGGAAGCATGTCTTTGAAACAAAAAAGGCTTTTCCAAAAGGAAAGTTTTGTTTTTGTGAAATTTGTTATTATTTTTTCAGAAAATACAGCGTATATTGTGTCAGTAAAGTATATGGTCTCACTGCGTATTTATGTCTTCACGGTATTTTAACTGAAATTAAAATGCTATATGTGTATATGTAAATGTATATGTATATGTAAATGTATATGTATATGTATAGATAGATAGATAGATAGATAGATAGATAGATAGATAGATAGATAGACCATTGCTCTGACCGTGTAGCAGGCAGAGTAATGCTAGTCTTGAACGGAGGGATAGTGTAGTGCATCGCAGCCATGTTGGCTCATGCGGAACTTCTTTATTTCTCGGAGGGCGTAGTTTCTCAACGAAAACAAGATGCCTATATTGTACAAACGGGTTAAGGGACAATACGGGACCTTGACATCACGGAAGTTCCAGCCCGATTTTTTCATTCATGATTTTTTTTATTTTAATGTTATTTGTACTTAACCATAACATAGTATAAGAGCTCCATTGTCAATTCCAAGCCTTACATTTGACACGAAGGTTACTACTGCAAGACCGATGCACTGTGTCAAAACGTAGCAAATATATTGTCAAGTTTTTGTCTGTGTTACTGATTCACTTTGAGAATGCAACTTTCTGTCTAAACCTATACGTCTTGTGTATATTCACATCCCATTCCGTACAACGTGCAGAGTTTAGGGCCAACGTCGCATTTGGGCTGGACAGAGGGTGCAATAGCCCCGAATTTAGACCTTTACAGCTAGACTTTATTGAACTGTCTAGACGCGGTTCAAGGTTTGGTAAACAACCATAGTGTAAAAGAACAAAAAACTCGAGGCGTCGGGCGTTAGTTAGGCCTATAAAATCTTTCAGGCGTTTAGTCTACGTGATGATTTTGTTTCTGCACCCTTAAAGCGTAGACAGATTAAAGTATTATACCAAAATGATAGAAGAAGTGTAAAGAAGTTTATTTAAAGAATGTGCCTAATTTACATGCATATTTCTCCTGTTAATATGTATGAAACGTTTTAAAAAGAAATATATTTGATTTAAAAGACAACAGGAAGCACATCTTACACAAAAAGCAAGCTATTACTTAAAAGAACCTCAAAGAATTCCTGAATATACATATTTATTTAGTACACCAGTACACTGCATGCTACCGAAAGAAATGCATACACAATTTTACACTAATGGAAACACTCATTGATTATTGTAATCAAAATTTGTTTTGCTTACTGCAACTGTAGTGACTTACGTAGCCTTGTACCATGAAAAATGCAATAAATAAAAATACGAGAAAGATACATTACGATTACGTTACTGTAGCAATCACACTTTAACAACAGAACATGAAAGGATTGTCGAGATTCGGTACCATTCTTTTTTTGAATGTTTACTTGTTGTGGATATAATTTTCACAGAGATAAGAGTTCATTGTTTTATTAGGCTACCATTTTTTTGCATAGTTAAAAGTATACATCAGACCTAACAGATTATCTTGCGTATCTGTTATGGTTGAATGCATAATGTCCCAATGACATACATAATCATGACTCGGTGAAAGCCATGAACGTGGTCTGTTAAAATAGAATCTAATGATTTCAGAATAAAGGATTTCCAGTGAAGTACTGAAGACGATCTCGGTTGAGCTTTTTTTCTTTCATCCTTCTGTTCTGGAACCAGATCTTCACTTGTCGGTCTGTAAGGTTTAGCATTCTTGACAACTGGAGGCGCTTCTCTTTATTTATGTACACGTTGAAAAAGAATTCTCGTTCAAGTTCTCGGATCTGATATTTTGAATATGGGCACCTCTTTTTTCTTGACTTCGTACCTACAAACAGAAACATAGCTTAGTTAACAATGCAATTAAAATGTAGCTGTGCGTAGCTTAAATATACAAACACTTAACTGGCTGACATTGAATACTTTAAGATCAACGGAAGCTGGAAGTTGGCCTTAAAGAAGGCAACAAACTTTTTTCATATACGGATACACGTTTTGTGCTTGCATTTATCGTCTAAAAATAGATGGCCATATATACAACATATTAACGACCTACAATACCCATATGCAAAAGAAAACACATTCATGTTGCACGGACACGAACATGTGCGCGAACGCAAAAGCATGCAACAAGCTATTTTTGTCTTTGCTTTTTATACGAGTAGCTAAAATGTAGTAGTATACAAAATCTACCCGGTTAATCCAGTATTCTATTAAACCTAAATCATGAACACGGAAGTCCAGAAATAGGCAAGGGTTTAATTGCAGCTCTCTAAGTGCACTTCACTGGCCTGACTTGTTGTGTCCTATACAACACACACACACACACACACATAAACATATATATACATATATACATACACACACACACACACACACACACACATATATATATATATATATATATATATATATATTGCTACCATCTTGCCTTTGGCCCCGAAACTGCTTACCCATCATAAAAATTGTTTTACAATAGCAAGGCAAGTCGTATTGGGTATGTAAAAACCTTTGTATGCTTATAAAGCTGCACATAAAACCGGACCGACAAAGTGGTCTAGCAGCTTTAAGTACTATTTAACGTATGTACCTACTTGAGCCGTTGTTCTTCCCTTCCTGCTCGCATGTTGATAGAGATTCTTCCTCTGTGGTTTCAGCGTCTCCTTTCGTCTGATTCGGGCTGTCTGAGGACACTTTATTACATGCGACATCTCCGGGGACAGTAGGCTCAGTCTTTTGTCTGGAAGACTCGGGGTTGGGCTTTCCAGCGTTAATAGTTTCGAAAAATTGGTCAAAGCCTTGAGGAAGTACTCCGTTTCGGCCGACGTTAGTGAAATAATTGCACGCGGAGTTCGTGCTGCCGTGATGGCTGTACACAGACTCGTTTTTAAATATCATTTCAGCCCTGTTTGATGACTGGAGCAGATCTCGGTGCATAATCTCGTCCGCTGAATAGTAGGAAGCGTAATTGCCCCTGTAATGCCATTTGCTCGGATGATCCAGTCCGTAGTCTCTAAAACTCACTTCTCGAACAGGTTGGACTTGTGCTATATTGGAAGAGTATGGAAAATTAACTTGACACGATGTAGACTGCGGTAAAAACGGCGACACAGTCGTGAAATCAGGCGCGGACACATAGTACGTGCAGTTCGGTAAATACATATTAGACGCACAGTTATCGCGATCGTCGTAGTCCGTCATATCTCGGTTTGGCGTTAGAGAGCACGAACAGGCAACTCGACTGTGTTAAACTTTGAACATCTATTGCACCATAGGCGTGTGGACAGGAGTCGTGAGGGAGAAAAAAATCGGAAACGTAGGCTGACGTGCAATTCATCTTGATCGATTCTTGAGGTAATTGTGTCATGTGATCTGGTAAAGAAATTACCATATATCAATATCAGTCATTAGGAACTGACTCGAGGAGCTCATAGGCAAAAACTCACAAGCAAATTATTGGTTGCCTGCATCTTCTGAAACTCCCCATGTGCACAAACAAGGCATTAAGATAAACAATCGCTGAAGTGCTACGTTACCAAAGACACTGCTCCAGAAATAAGAACTGCAGATTATAACAAATGAAGTACAGTTTGTAATATTTTCGTCAGATTATTGTATGTGCGTCACTGAGAATTCAATAAGGCTCAGTTTCATGACTTTTAGGAATATCTAGTTTTTCTCAGGTACCCAAACCTTTCACTTGACGAGGATCTATGACTAAAACAATCAGGAAAATATTTTATTCTTCTATCGGAGATAGATTTAACATACAGATTTACGATCAAACTGATGTTTTGTTCCTTTCTCAACAGTTACAATAATCAAGTTGTACTGTCCTTCATCTCTTTTTCGCATCGGGCATTGGCTTTAACAGCTTTAGCAGTTCACAGTACGTTATTTTTCTATATATGGCACTTTGGCGGTAGACCGAAGCAGACTACTCAACAACAGTTATTTACTTAAGTAAATTTACTTTACTTAAGTAGGCTCTTTGTTTGCTAATGGTATCAAATTGAAAACAGAAGTAAGTTTTTTTTCACAGGGCAAACACAGGTTTATTCAGAAAACCAACTTGTAAAAAATACTGTTGGATGTATAGCCTATACATCGCCCAAGAATTTACTACCACTACTGCCACCACCTGCACACAAATACTATTTCTGTGACTATTACTACTGCTAATTATTATCATTATAATAGTAGTAGTGACAATAGTAATAGAGAGAAATACTGCATCTGATTTGCACTTACTTTCGAACTGGAGTAGCAAATCCACGCTCCGGTGGATGATTAGTTTTTGTCGATTGTTGCATCCTTGCAATTAAACACAGTAAAATGCCCTGAAACAGGAGCTACGCTGGATTCACACTGCCAAGTCCAAAACAACTCTTCTGGCTTTGAACGTCTGAGGCGCGAAAGGCAGCCGGCAATCTACAATAACCGTCAGCACTTAAATCATTTTATTGCTAAGACAAAAGGATGAGCCCTGGTTTTACTGTCTTGAAAGTGAGTTGTGTTGTGTGTGTTGACTACAATGGAGCCAAGAAAGCATAACGTATCGTTGGATTATTTCATAAAATGTTAACATTACCATAGGTTACTGAATGTCTAAAATATGCGTTATAATTAAAGAAGTAAATTATTTGGGTTTTACTGAATCCAATATATTAAATCTTTCAGTTAACTTTGGTGCTGTTTGTTGCCAGTTTATCGAATTCATCTCAACTTGAATTCTCTAACCGTTTAGCTTTACTCCTTATGCAGCTTAGTGGAAATTTCGAAGCTAGCCAAATCACATGCTTAACAAAAGAAATGTATATTTCTTACACATACACCTAGACTTTTCCTTTCAATAAGAATTATCTGGAAAATGTGAGAATACAATCTATGGAAGCAATGGCTACCTAGTTAACAAAATAAATAAATAAATAAATAAACAAATCTACCATTAGTATAAGCATTTACGTGCATAGACCGATGTTGAGACTAATTATCCCAAAGGACGTTAAATTGTATGTTCCACACAGTTTTTTAAGTAGAACTAAATGTTACATAATGTAACTGATTCTAAAATTATTGAAAATAAAATAAATAAATAATAAGACAACTAAATTAATAATGAAATAAATCACATCACAATCACAGATTTGGCCCTTAGACTTATTCAAATTAATGCAAATTCACTACTACTGCTACTACTACTGCTACTACTACTATCACTACTACTGCTGCTGCTACTACTACTACTACTACTACTACTACTACTAATAATAATAATAATAATAATAATAATAATAATAATAATGTATGAAATGATAACCTACGCAATTTCTTTTTCTTTGGAGATGTGTGTATTTGTGTGTTTTAGTGTAAGGCTGAAAACTAACTTGACCTTAACTTTGTTATGTCGTCCCAGTATTTCCCGCTCGCCAGCAGAGACTTTGTCCCACTCCATTCGCTTAATGAATAAATTAATAAATTACATTTAGCTTGGACCTTTTAAGTCTTTTAGGTTAACAAACTAGAAGAACACCGCAGTTTAATTAATGCTGCATGTATTGCTTTTGTATAATCTATGGATGGTATTATTTACTATTAAAGAAATAAAAAAATATATTGTCATGTTGTCATGATATTCTTAAAGTGATGAGCCAGCATGGATAATAGCTTAAATATTCGCTTAACCGTCTTGGCCTCTTAATATAAAAGAAAATATTTCTTTTTTTCGTGCAAGGTTGAGATTCATAACATAATCAATACCAAAATACATCTACGTCCACACTGATACAGTTTAAAACAAGTACTACGTTGTACACTTTTTCTATAGACTTTCGCTCAGTCAGAAATTAAATTTCTCATACTGCACATATGTTACATAATACTATAGTATTATAATATATTATAAGATATTACTAAGATTAAGATATGCACTGAAACTTTACACAACAGTGTGATCTAAACAATGTCTCAAAAAATACCACCATTTAAAGGCCTAGGTGGGAAATATTAAACACACTCAAGATTTGTTTTAATGCATTACAAAAGCAAAATAATGCATTTCAAGTAATTTATATGTAGGCTATATCCCACTGTGAACAAGCAATAAAATGTTCGACAACAAACATTGCCTATACGTATGCAGTCTATTTCAAATTAAGACACATTGCCTGCCTGTACAATAAATCCGCGCTTTCATAAAATGTAAATAACCTTTTGTTATTTTGGGGTCTGTGTGAGGACGCTTAGATATCAACCCAGACTTGGAATTCACCTGGCGGTTTACTTAAAAACCTCAGCTTGTACTCGCAGACTGACGCTCTCCCTCCAGTTCAAGGCTTGTCATTGGAAAACAGACGTTTAACACAATCCCGCCACGAGAAACTCCAAACACACACACTTATTTGAATAGTATACAATTGACATCTTACTTTACAATTTTAATAGAATCGTTGGATAAATCAAGACAGAAACACAGAAGATGGCATGACATAACAGGCAATGTTGCATTTTAAGTTTACTTTTAATGATTGGCTTCATGCAAAATGTTTTCTATTTTCGCTTACTTCAAAAAGTGTTATTATGGTAGGGGCTGGTTTTACGTTTATTCTCGCAATCATTTAGACAAGTATTTGACGTAAATATATGTAATAAATTCAGTTGGTTTCTCGTATCTTTCCAATCGTATAATAAAAATGCATGTGTATTAAACTCCTTAATTCACTTGGTAAATCATTGCCAAGGCCAGGAGCAACGTGAATGCCGTGCTCACCAATTAGAGGAAGACTAATTTTTCTTCAGTGCACGAAGAAAGCATGCTCACGCATTAATAAACGTTTCTTTTTCATTCTTCGGTTTTGAAACCAGATTTTTACTTGCTGATCACTTAAGTCCAGCCTGTCCGACAGCTCTTTCCGTTTCTGTCGGTTTATGAATTCGTTGATCATAAATTCATTCTCAAGTTCAGCCAGCTGTGGCTTCGTGTAAGGTTTCCTCTTCTTTCTGGCTCTCACTTGTGCAGGACACCAAGGGAATCCTAGAAAGAAAAGGCATCAGTAGTTTTTGTTTCCTTATGTTGAAAACTGTTGATCCACACATTTAATCCTGAATATGTTGCACTATATTCATATCACGTATTCCTCCTGGAAACAACGAGTTGCTAGTGCAAACATTTAATAGTGCGCATGTAAAAAGGCAATATTCTAAACGAAAAACTTAAATTAAATAATCATATTAAGTTAGGTAGCTTGGTGTATCCTTTGCCATACATGTAAAAGAACAAAATGATATAGTGTACCAGTTGATATTGCGTACCGTCCGTAAAAGCTGCACTGGTATTCTGGGAGCTCGTTGTGGGCTGTACTGGGACAGTGGAGCGTGCAAGCTGTTCAGTACCACCGATTATCGCATGGCTGTTGGAATTCGCCCCAGCCTGTGCCACCGTGTTTTGCAACCGTTTGTCCAAGTCTAAAAAGTCACATTTGGTAAAGCTGGCAGTTGCTGTTATCCCATGCTCACCGGTACATGCTGTCGAGTGTTTGTCCGGCAACTCTGCTTTGGGGCTTGCATCTTGGACGTCGTATTTACATGAGTGTCCTTTGCTATGGCCAGCCACAGCCACTGGGTTAGTAATAAACGGTTGAGAGTAGCCACTAAAGGCGAGGCTCTGTGTCGGGCTTGTGCAAGAACTTGGGGAAGTCCACGGTAGTGAACACACCTCTCTCCTGCCGTAGAACTGCGCGAGTCCGGACGGATGGGCGCCATTGGGCCAGTTGGAGAAAGACAACGAATCCGCAGCTGAATAATTCAACATAGGACTAACATAGCCAGAACTAAGAAAACTGTGCTCACACATTTCTGAGGAACTCGCCCACGCAATTCTTACAAGCGATTTTATTTTACCCCTAAAAGAATAAAAGTCAGTAATTGTTGATTTGTTAATGCATAGTCACGTGATGTTTAAACCAACGGCGTCCGGCCCCGCCCTTGCCTCAGCTCACTACACAACATAATACACAAACTAGGTCTTTTCAGAAAAGTCTTTAAATAGGCAATTGGCCGTCGTTTTTTGTCTAAACAAACGCCGTTTTACATAACAAAATTATGTCTTTCAAACGAAAATTTATTGGTAAGGTTTAAAGGTAAATGTTTCATTACAACGTCTCATATTACAGTAACAGTACGTGTAATATAGCCTGCGGCTGTAAATTGCTTACGATAACGTAATAACGCAGACGTTTACTCCACTTTTTCTAGCTTTAGCTGATTGATTATGAATTATAGCCCGGCCGATTTATTTAAAACAAGTCTTGAAGAAAAAAAACGAGAATTGCATGCAGACTTATTCAGACAATACATTAGAATGC
Source organism: Leptodoras praelongus (assembly GCA_028564905.1). Lineage (NCBI taxonomy): Eukaryota > Metazoa > Chordata > Actinopteri > Siluriformes > Doradidae > Leptodoras > Leptodoras praelongus. The sequence goes on along the minus strand of JAOTRJ010000051.1, from coordinate 15,362,855 downwards.
TGAAATCTTGTTTCCAGTTTTTAATATTTAGTTTAGGTCCAACCTTATATGTAGTCTCTTATAGAATTTTAAGGGTAAACTGGCTAGAAGCTAAAAAAAAACTAAACAAAATGACCTGCTTCTTCTTCTTCTTCTTCTTCTTCTTCTTCTTCTTCTTCTTCATCTTCTTCATCTTGCTGTTATTATTTTTGTTCATTTTTCATTCAGATGTAAAACACCGAGCTTCCTACACTATTATTCTTTCAGGACCATAGAATGTTGAAAAGGGCGCTTTTTAAAATAAGCTCTAGCTTTATCGCACAATTTTTGAGAGGCTTAAAATATGTTTATCTCTATTTCTGCAGACATTTAACATAGTTGTATGGTTCCACAGACCTATGTACAGAGTGTATTTTATTAGTCTTTTCGACGTGTTCGAAAACAAAAGCTAGGATAACTAAAGAAAAGAGGACTACAGGCCTATAAGAAAAATTCATTTTCATCATTCAATCTTTAGGTGAGATTTCGTTTCTCCTTTTTTAGTTAGGCAAACTAAATTACACAATTCCGTGTAATTTAGGCGATCTATAAAGTGATCAGTAAAACAGGTCTCATTTTTTCCCTTAATGTTTTATTACAGCGTCCTCTCAAAATATTATTAGACTTTATTATCATATGGTTTGCGCGAATTTTCAAAGTCAGAATTATTTACAAATAATAGTACAATAATTATAATTATTACCAAGGCAAATTATTTCCCCGACATGATGTACAGAAATACAACATTTACAAAGTCACGAAATACGCCATCCATTTGAAATATCTGATATAATGGCATAGATTGCTGTCTACTGTGAAACAGGTAAACGTATTTAGGCCAATATGATGGCAAAACCTTAATCAACAAATAGCAAGTTCAGTCATTGTCAGCAGTTTCAGGTAATGTAAATGACAGAGCAAGATTTTTACATGGACACTGTACAACCACTAGACGTCAATATCTAATATGCAAAATATTATGGATGATAACAAAATATTTATATTTTTGTCTTACCTCAGGTAGCTTTTTCCAAACGTTACAAATTATTGCCTAAAAAGAGCAGACTGAATGAATCGTAAACGCGCCGGAAAGAGAAGAGACGGTTCAGCCTCCCACGGTTAACGAGTCTAGCAGTTACATAAAAAAACATTAAAACAAGACTCCCTTGTTTGCTCGACATTCCGAGGAATGGCACAAGTTATCGTGATTATTTAATGGAAAACGCGTCAGATTCACTGACAATACAAAAAATAAGTTCAAGGTCAAAGTCCATGCACATTTAGGCTATTTAGCAAAAACAAGTCCAAGTGCATTTAATCGCAAGGTTGTTTCGTAGTTTCAGTCTGACGTACTTTTTAAATGGATAATATAGTCTATGCAGGACACAACGGGGTAATTTTTACTTGCTTTTGCGGACGATCGTTGATTGAAAAGATAAATGAAGCTTGTTTAATATTTTAGGCTTCAGTTCAGAGCCGCTGTTGTTGTTTTCGCATACACATACGTGTATTCAGCCTGCTTTCGACCATTCTGGTTTGTAAGTGGGAAGTGCCTCTCATTTTCTTAATACATAGCCCTTTGGCTCCTTTATCAAACAAAATTTTTAATTGCATTTTCGTTAAACCACTATTGAACTGTAATTACGTCACACAGCCAGTAGATGGAAACAAACTTCCACAAACTGAGGAGTTTTCTGTGCTTATAGGGTACACAGACGTTTCAGTGAAGGTCGCCGCTGAGAATGCGTGTCAAGGTCAACGTTAAAGACAAGAGTCGCTACTTGAATGGAATTTTTTGGAGGCGGGGGAGGGGGTACTAAAATTCAATTACTTGGACCTTCATAAACTACTGCGACTTGAAAAGTACGTACAATATGCGTATTATATTAGTCATCGGAACATGTTACTTGATATTATTGATATCGCGAAAAAGTGTTTCTAAACTCCACTGCTGGTGGCTCAACGCTTTCTCTACTCCAAATACACTTGATCCAACGCATGAGCTTGTCGTCAGGCCTTCCATAAGTTGGATTGGGGGTGTTCATAGCAGGTAAAACACAAATGAGAAACTACAATGAGCCTTCCTGACGAACTGAACCACGTAAACCAATGGAAAATTTACAACGATTTCCAAATCACTGCAAATGTTATTTGTCTTGCTTTATGTTTTTCCAAAATAAAGACACAACAAACGCTTCGTTTGTATACATGACTGAATGTTGGGAGTATAGTGTAGTTCGCATTCTGGGGTGTGTTTTTCGATCACGTTTAATCTGAACGATTTACGAACAACTTTAAGAACTTTATCGCATTTTAACATCTAAAATTATGAATGAGTTTTACGTTGTTTTTTGTTGACTCCAACTCTGCACCTGTGCTGGAAAAGCACCGCCAGTCGACATCCGAACTACCGAATAACATACGTTTTCTTGTTATCATACCACAAAAGTTTTATTATTAAAGCAGTTATATAAAAAAACAATAATTAATAAGTATTTAAACGAATATTTACCAAACTTTACATTTGAAATTCCTGCCTGTCGCATATCAAACCTATAAATAGGCACCTTTCCTTTTCTGGTTGCACAGGTCTTGCGCACTCATTGCAGAGAAGCCTTAATGGCACATGCAGATAGGGCTCAATACTTTTGGTGTGTGCGGTCTACTCCAACAATTCCAGGAATGTTTACAATTGCCTGAAATCTATTTGGTTTCATGCAATGCATCACTAGTGCATGGGAAAGCTATATATCGTAGTGTTTGGCACAACAGTGCTTTTGTGACTGCATCTTGGAGCTAATGGCAAAATTTCTCCTGGTTCCTCTTCCAGCTCCTCCTGCATTAGGCCAAGGAGAGCCATGATCTCTCCCCTAGGCAGTCAGTGTCGTACACACAGCACATCATCATGAAACTGAAGGGGGATCATTTTAAACCGTGAGGAGCAGTGAAGCGAACTGCTTGGTCTCGTGGACTACGCCGTCGTCTTAAACGGCGTGTCGGATTTAGAAACAAGATAATTTGTAAAAAAGATTCTTTCCTAAGAATGCATTTATTTATTGTGATACTACTACACTGGGAAAGGCATTTCCTTTATTTGATTTAAATATGTACATTTAATTCGGTGTAGTACTACCAACTCCACCATCAAGCATGTGTAGAAATATAATTTAATACTACATAAACGTCAATACATACTCCAGTATTAGATTTAATCAGTTTTAGTACTGATTGTAGTACGCGATGCAATTACATTTTGGAAAATAAACATTTTGGTGTGCTTTTATATATAAATAAATGTGTTATTGCCATGCTTAGAACCAGTGAGTCAATAAGTTTTTTAAAGTAAAATTAGACTCGTTAGTCCATTTTGACGTAGAACTGCAATCGTACTTATTGTTTTACGAATGGGACAGAGTATACTTTTAAATTTACGAACAAGATTAAGTAGTACGTTAGTTACGAAGGGTTCCGAGAAATCGCTCGTAAATGCAGGAATGTTTTTAAGTATGAGATTATGAAACCCACCCGAGAGATGCCTCATTACATTCCTCATGTTGTGTATATCTCGATAGAATCACAGTCATTCACAAACGACAGGAAAACATTTTATTTGGAAAACATTGAAGCAAATCATTGTTAATATCTGTATAAACAAAATATACAGAAAACAGTGTATATAGCCAAACCGGCTTGATTTTACCATAGAATAAACTATAATATCGTAGGGTTAATATAATGTCTTTTCAGTAGTTTCTGAAAAACAATAATTTTGCTTGCAGAGTAACATTTTTTTCAACAATATATTTAAAGCTGTTAAAATGGATACACCCATAAAACTTACAGCACGTTAAGACACATTTCTATAAATAAGGAGCGTCAGGCCACTAACGACGTCGAACTGAGTATAAAATCATGTGGTAATTCATTAAAAGGATTTAAAATCTTTAGATATGTTTGAAATGATCTTCTTGTCCTTGACACGGCGATTCTGAAACCATATAGTGACTTGTCTCTCTGACAGGTTAGTGGAGGAGGCTATCCGTCGTCGCCTCTCTTTGGTAATAAACTTTGTAATGGTGTATTCATGCTCGAGTTCCTTCAGCTGCACTTTCGTATATGGAACCCGTTTCTTCCTCCCGCGCCGAAGAAAAGGGCCGGTATCAAGCGCTGCGTCTTCTGCAAATATATACTAAAACAATATAGTAGCCTACTACTAATGACATACCACTAAAATAATATAATTTAGCATAATGCTAACTGTATTTTTTTTTATCTATAAACATGATATATTGTTATGCATGCATGTTGCATGTATAGTTATACATATGTACAATTTGCATATTTCTAATCTCAGTGTAAGTGCAATACTTCCGATATCGGACGGAAATCTTTAATTTGCTGTACAAGCAAAATGCTTATACATACAGTGTAATGCAGCTTGTTGCTTCTTGCAAATATGGCCTATATCACCATAATTTATTTACCGAATCAACCATTTCAAACATGCAGCGATCATTACCAGGCGTGCTAGAACTTAAAATGCATAAATAGATTTAAATGTGGCTTACAGTATACACCGTACCTGTTAGTGACGATTTCCAGATATGCGGGCTGGCCGTTTGCTCTTTCGGACAATAAATTTGATTACTCCAACTTGTCGACCAGTTCCAGGGCTCGTAGTCCTCGGTTACGAAAGGACTTTCATGTTTGTGATCTTTGGCCTTGGTGCGCTGAACTACAGGGACATCAATATATCCAGGGATCCTACAGGGTCCTGCATAACCCTGATACACGCCACCGTCCCAAACCCGCGTCGGACCTTCACCGCAATGTATTGCGGCTCTACTAAAATCCACCACATCTTGTTTATCAGCCAAATGTCCATATATTTTCCCATTAACACTGTGGTAGTTTACGACTCGTTGAAACTCTGTGCTTGGAGGAGCTTTGCAACTGTAGAACCTGTTGGCGAAGTGGCACCCAAAAGCAACTTGCGAGTTGGTACAAGACGCTGCGCTAGGAAAGGATACGTAAGGAGACAGAGGCTCGGGGCTCAGAGATCTCGGTGCATCAGACAGCAAATAAGACGAAGATCGACTCGACTGCGCTCCAAACGCACACGTGTAAAAACTTCTAGTGCCTTTCTCCCCGCCTAGCTCCTGCTGCTCCATATTTACAGGATATCCAGTACCATTAACTTTACAGTAATTAAAATCATCATCGTCCTGTCTTAATCCAGTCCATGGAAGTAGGGCAAAGTATTAAAATCAATTGGCAGCAAGGCTTTTTATATTTTCTGGACTAATTACAGGACTCGGACAACCTGAAACATGATTGGTTAGTACTATCCACGTGACATGCAAATAACTAGGCTGAGCATGGGTAATATTGTACGCTACAAAGAATTTTTGTCGTTCAGAAAGCCAAAGAAACCACGTTCAAGTTATAGCATTTGTTACTGACCTGCTATTTTTGGAGATACAATTAAACGTGTGTAATTCACGAATGCCTTATCCAACTGGTGACATTAGTCTGTGTGTATGTGTAAAATGAACAAATGTTAGTAACCTCCATAAAAAGTGACGTGAATCTTAAGAATTTTTGATGCTGTAATATAACGGTAGCACATACTGCAAAGTGGAATCAAGCAGTGGAAAGAGTATACATCGGTAAGCTTCTTAAAATATTATGAGCACCATCTTATACACCTAAACCATGTATATAAATATACAGACCTTTACTACAGGTGTACAGGACTTACACAGGCCTCTTTTGCGCTTATGCTTGAGTAGGCAGTCCGCTTTAAACAATGACTTGATGTACATATGTAAATTCATACGTCACCCTATATAATACAGCTTGTTTATTTGCAGACTAATGTATTAAATGCCTTTCCAACTGTGTATTTGTTTGTTTAGTTTTTGTTTGTTTGTCTGTAATTTGATTGACAAAGCATCTTCAGTGCGGTATATAGATGTCAAGTGAATTTGTACATTTCAAACACTTTTCTCAAGAGACTCGGATGCGTCCACCGAGAGAAAGCCTGTGATAAATTGTTGCAACAGATAATATAGTCATACGCAACGCAAACATGGATAATGGGAGATGTCTTAAAATTTGGTATGTATTCTTTACAAAGAAATAATGTTTGTCTGTACATGTAGAATTACGTACCTATGCATACATATTTGCCTTTATAAACTTTATAAGTTTATCTTGACAGAGACCGCCACCGTGCCGCAGTGGATAGCGCTGTCGCCTCACAGCAAGAAGGACCCGGGTTCGATCCCCGGGTGGGGCGACCTGGGAAATTTC
>JAOTRJ010000051.1:15331978-15344189 GCA_028564905.1 Leptodoras praelongus | reverse complement strand
GAAATTTCCCAGGTCGCCCCACCCGGGGATTGAACCCGGGTCCTTCTTGCTGTGAGGCGACAGCGCTATCCACTGCGTCACCGTGCCGCCCTGGTCTGATTTACATAAGGCTAATTTTCACTTTGATTTCAACTTCTGCAACTTATATTACTGCAACAACAATTCCACAGTTGATTGCAGACTTAACTATCTGACACACTAAAGATCTTGTCTATAGATGGTATGAGAACTTCAATCAAGTCAAGTCAAGTCAAGTGAGTTTTATTGTCATTTCAACCATTTACAGTGTGTACAGTACCTAGTGAAACAAAACAACGTTCCCCCCAGACATATAGTGCTACATATAAGTACAGTACTACATAACATTCACATGTGCAAACTAGTGCAAAACAATGCAGGACAATCAGTGCAAATGGTACAAACAGCACAGACGGTACAGGCAGTGCAAACAGTACAACAGGTGAAATGAGGTATGTGCAGGTTAAAGTTATGTATCAATTCTCAGTGCTGCATGGATATGATCTTGAGCCATTGTACCTGTGAGCTTTGGTACAATACTGCATCATTGCTCTCCATGGTAGTTTGTATGTATAGATTCTCAAAGATATATTGTGATCAGGTTCTGATCTGCACTATTTCACAGATGGTGCTATTCCTGTCCCTTTTTCCGTTTTCAGTCTAATAATACACCTGGCACTCACAGCTTGCCCTGTAAACCTGCAAATTTCACTTTATGTATTGATATATGATGACATACACACAACATGCAAATCACACACTGTTCTAGCAATAATAATAATAATAATAATAAGAAGAAGAAGAAGAAGAAGAAGAAGAAGACACTTGTTATTTCTTGTTGGTTGTTTCTTATTATACAGTGCTTTTCTCTTCTCTCCCACACAGTGAGCTCTGTTTTTTTATTGTAGTCATTCCATACTGCACTTCTTTTGGTATTCTTTTGTTATTCTTGGTGTTTTTGGGTTCAGCCAGCTGATCTGGGGTGCATTTCCCAAAAGCTTAGTTAGCTAACTAATTAGATATCTAGACAAACACAATCAGATAGACAGCACAGTATAGTGCTAATTGACAAAATCTTAATTAGCCAATGTCTTTTCTAACAATCGTTTGCACAAAACATTAAAAATACCCATTTATAGTGGTTTAGCATGCAGTAACAGATAACAAACCACAGAACCATTGATGATTCATGATAGAGGGGAGTGGATGTGTATTTTATCACCTTTAAATGACTTAGCTGTTTATTATTATAATATTATTATATTAAAATAAACTAAAGTTGTTCCATCAAAGCTTTCTTTTTAAAGCTTAATTTTCCATCCATTCATTGCACAGTTAATTTATTTCCTTCTGTACAAGTTTGTCTACTGTTGATTGAAATATTGAGAGTTAACATCAATTAACATCTGTGGCTGAAACCTAATCCAATGTTTGGGGTTTATATGTAGTGTGCTATAAATGTAGAGTACGCTCCTTCCCCTGTATGCTCCTTCCCCTGACTGGCACTTCAAAAGCAAATACACATATTCCATGAGCTCGACATAAGCAAGAATTGCCAGACTGGAAAAAATAAAGATTTAGTAGGTCAGTACAGATAACATAAACATATCTGTGATTGCAAATGTGTAAATGGTTACATTTAAAAGTTAAATTTATTCACATTTTAAGTGAAAGTGGAATATTGACCTACTGTGCACACAGAGGAATTTGTCCTCTGCATTTAACCCATCTGTGCAGTGAAACACATGTATACACACACACAAGTGAGGTGAGCACACTAGCCCCGAGCGGCTAGAGCAGCACCTGGGAGGCAGTTGGGGGTTATGTGCTCAATAACACTTCAGGCCTGTCATGTTTGTTGTGGGGATTGAATCGATGATCTCCTGGTCACAAGGCTGGTTCCTTAACCATAAACACACAGCTTCCCCATAATGAATTTTAATTTTAAACTTACTTGAAATATGTTACATTTGCTATTTTTACCTTACTTTTCTTGAGTAAATCGCACTCCAACATTTTTTGTGCACTTAAAATTACCGTATGGAGAATGTATAAACAAAGGAATCCAGCTCACTTAAACTGTCCCAATATAATTTATTTTGTCACACACATTCAGTTACATTACATACTAAACAATAATAGATGACATCTCTGTGACATACAGGGTGAGCACAAAAATAGTCCTTGATTTCCAACAGATATAGCATCATGGTGAATTTGCTAGGATGTAAAAGTAATGGAATAAAAGAAGTGGCAACCACATAAATAAAAAAATGGAATTAAAATGAAAGATGACACAAAAGAGATGCAACAACAAGAAAAACAAACAAAGAAGTGAACTCCATGCCTCTTGCCAAATAAGTTGCTTGTCTTTGGCACTGTCTTTGTGTTATGTTTATGCATTTTCCTTATGTGGCACTGCTGTTAAGTTATTCTGTGGCTCTTAGTGGTTTTTTTTTTCATTAAATGATACTGATAGTTTGGCATGGTATTGTATTCACATAATAACACACGTGTACACACACACGCACACACACATATCATAACAAAGGGACCAAGATGAAAATTAAGGAACTATATCTAAGGAACAAACCAACCATAACATAAAAAAGCTCCTATTATACTTGCAATGTTTTGTTTTTATCACCTTTGCCTTCTTTTACTTTTAGCTTTCATCAATTGACAGGTGTGCATGAGGTTTTATAGCACTACTGTAATATATCCTATTTTTTGTTTCTCAAGGTAGAAATAGGGAAGCAAAAATGAGTTGGGTCCCATGGTTTAATCATTAATGCTATAATTATTTTTCAGTTCAACTCATTGTAGCTCATTGTAATTTGTAAAAAGCTTCTGACAATAGAAATTGTCACATAGCAGCTGTATAGAAATCCAGATGCAGATCTTTGATCCCTAATGAGCAAAGCAGAGGTGGGAGAGGCAAGGAAAAACACCCTGAGAAGTCATGATAAAGAAACCTTCAAATGTTCAAGGAACCAGTTCAAATGGGAACATATCCTCTTCTAATACTGTATAATGTGATTATTGATCATTACTTTTCTACAAATGTAATTATAACATAAAGTCAAACAGTGCTAAATTTGGTTCCTCTAAAAGTATCAAAATAACCTGCACCAGTTAAATGTGTTTGAAGCTTAATCTCTCCCAGTTACTTTTTTTTAATGAAAGTTGTGCAGAAAAAAACAAACAAACAAAAAAACCCAGAGATGTTATAAGGAAGGAGACATTTCACTTAAAGAATCCTGAATAGAAATTTATGGGAAAGAATGGCGGTTGTATGTCACATATGCAAGTGCACAGTTGAGGTTCACGAGAGTTTTAGCTATTGTGGTGGCAGGACTATATCATGCCAATGCACAGGATTATCAAATGTGAAGTTAAACAAATAAGGCAAGCAAGTTAATCATTACAAATGTTCCATTTTTGTGGCTGGTTTTCAAAATGGAAGAGAAGTATAGCATTCTGGATTGAACCATAAATGAAGCTCGTGTTGTGAAACCTTGGGCATACGGAGTACAACTATAACCTATAGAGAAAAACTGTTTAAATCTTATTTTCGGGCAAAGCCACCAAACCCTTTCAAGTGTTTCTTATATATATCAGGTTTGATTTGAGGAAATTTTCTACATGCAGTTTTTATGTCCCAGGTTCCATTGAAAGTGCAGTTCTAGCTCTCTTCCCATTCATTTAGATAGGGGCATAGTCTTGTTAGCCTGAATTAACAGCCTGGGGGCAATAATCAAAATGGCAAACTGGATTACAGACTTGCTTAGTATTTAGAGGCAATTACTTTTGGGAGGCAGAGTGAAATAAAGCATTGTACTGTGACCTTCAACACTAAGATAATTAATCTGATGGCTGCAAGTATGCTAATGCATTATGATTGCCAAGCATGCCATTGATGAAAGTTTAGTAAAACCTTGATCACATTACTGACTGATACATCAGTTTTACATGCATAAAGTACAGAGAAACACACCAAAACCAATTTGGTTACCTGCTAACCATCTTATTTAGAAGATGTTTTTTTTTTAATAAAAGAATTAGAAATAAAAGCAACATATAATTTTCCACCAAATTAGAGAGAAAAAAAATCCTGCTCTGTAAGAAAAAAAGAAAAAAAATCAGATTGCCTACAGCTTCTACCTGTTACCATGCAGCCATGGCATCATGCCATCCAACATATCTGATGTGGTGTGTGATGTATGAGGATACTTTTCTGACCTCACACCTCTCACACTGCACTGACTGTGAATTTCCTTCAGAAAAACACTGCTTGACCAGAAAAAATACAGCCAAGCTGCTTGAACTAGTAGTCCATCTTTGCCAGCTAGTAATGTATTTTCCATTTAACAGACTATTTTGATGTTATAATTGCCTAATAAACTGTTGCATTCTTCTTCTTCTTCTTCTCTTATTATTATTATTATGTTAGTATTATTTTTTAATAAGTGTTTCTTTTCAGCAAGGTGGCTAACAACAGCTCAGGAACCTCGGATTATAGAGTACATTTACTTCTCTGACACATTTATTCAAGAACTTTAGCTTTGACATCACTTCTTATAAGGACAAGAAGCCCAACACAACACTTTGCTTTCGCGCCCTCTGTGGAAGTTAAAATCACGTGACCACCCAAACCACGCAGAAGCCTACCGCAGAGAGTTATGGGTACTTGATGACGTTTATTAAGCCAGTTATCCGTTTTTTTATCCTTCGGATGAAATTTGTGCGGTAAAGTACCAAAAAAATATATATTTTTCTTTGATATGGTACTTTTAGCAGCGTTTCATACTCTAAAAAAAGTTATCGCTGTAAGGCTGTTTTGCGTTATGTCCACTAGTTAGGTTTCCTAGTTTGTCTTGTATAGTGCATGTTGGTGTATCTTAGAGTTAAGATAGTTTTTCATGCAAAATATTACATTTTGCTGGTGCTTGACAACGTGATGATCTTGAATACATGTATATGTACTGCGAAGTTTTATTTTTTTAATTCGATGATTTAATTTACACAGTTTTCGTAACTTGGAGCACGGAGCGACTCGTATCCATTGGCATGTTTATATCACATTCGTCGTGGTATATGTTTGTATCACCATCCAAATGAGCTTTCTTTCCTGTAGCAGCTTAAAGTTAGTTTTGTTTGTTAAAAAGTAACGAAATGGGTATGACTAAATTGGTAGGTTTAGTGGAGCTGAATGCCTCTAGCAGTGCAGGTAGAAAGCGAGTTTGCCAAGTTACTTGGCTGTCCAAACACGGTGCTTCACTTAATATTTGTTCCGTTGAAAACATTGCCTAATTAAACTCCACAGCTTCTTCCTGTATGGTCTTGTGGATGATCTGTAAGATTAGCTACAACAGATCTTAGAGTAGTGTACTTATCATTGGAGTGCCTGGAAGTTTAAAATAGAGAAGGGTATCAGGTTGTCGGGTTTACTGTTGAACATCTCTTTACACTGGTATTTTGGGACTCGAACATGCTGCACTTGTAAAGTTTATTTCACCCAAACAGACTAACTTGTTTATGCCTTCCTGTTTCAGACTTGTCAGGTTATATACCGAGTGCATTATTCAGACTCTTGCACTGACTCATAACTTCTGCTTTTTTTGGTAGGTGGTGAAGTTTTCAGCTGTTTAACAGGACTACACCAAGACAGTAGAAGTGTGGATTTGCTCGCTTAACATGGGAGCATTGGTTTCTCGTTGGAGGGTATGTACTACACAAAAGCTTAACCTATCTCATTTGATTAACAGATACCATTTAGGCATATCACAAGTTCTTTATGTTTAGCAATATAAAAATTTGGCTTGCTCAGTAATGTGTGTGTATTTAGTAGCTAGTAAACATTATGCAGATTGTTTGTGTGAAATGTAAGGGAGTTAAGCAAGCAAGCAAGCATAGAATCGGCCCTTAAGGCAATTTGTCTATATGCCAGAAATAAAATTTGGTGAAATGTATGATTTTGTTCAGCATAATGGACTGTCTTGTCTTTCAGAACAAGCCAACAACTGTGGAGGTACTGGAGGGGCTCGATAAGGTAAGACGTCACCTGCCTCTAAGGCCACAGAGCTCATTTCTGTTGCTAACATTTAATCTCATTGATACCATATTTATCCTTATAGATTATGTGAATAGTTCCAAAACATTTGTGTAAAAGACACCTTTTTCAACATGGAGGTAGTTTTGAGCTTACAGCACTATCCAGTTAACTACAGTAGTCCAGAGGCTGTCAGAATCAGACTTGCAGTTGTTATTATTAGACTGACACACACATGTTGCTGTATTGCCTTTGCTCTCTTTAAAGCACTTCTTTGGCTCAGACTTTGTGATCGTTCATGGCTATTTTTAGAATGAGGTTATTTAAAACCACTTATGGTGGTCCTTGAGAATTGGCTCACCAAGTAAGACCCTTTGAATAAGCATTTCCCATGACTGAACTGCTTATCATCTGAATAAAATCATACTCCAATGAAAAGCTCAAGTCATATTATTCGACAGTTTGTTCCGGTCCTCTAATTTGATTGGACGAGCAACGTTCCAAAAATGTTTATATTTAGTAAAACAGCTCTGGGACGTTTCGCTGTTCATATCACTCTGCTTGTCTCCACAGTAAAATTCTATTTCCTTGGTCGAAATGGTTACAATGGTTTTGTTTGCAACATGGCAAAAGATATTTTTCAGGAATATAACCTTTGAATTAAAATATGAAAGCTCATCTAATGAAGATTTAATAAAAAGGAAGGAGGGAAGCCAGTTTCACAGGAAGCACCTTTAATGGGAATGTATAAATCAATATGAGCAAAAATAAACATAATATTTAGTCAAACTGTGTCTGAAATGTCAGCTATCCTATATCAATTTCTTGTTTACAACGGAGGTATAAAAAGCAACATTAGTTTCAGTTGTGTGGTTATAATGAATATCGCAAGGTCGTGATATGCTATGGCAGTCATCCTGCATTGCTGTAATTATTAAAAACTCATTTAAGGTTTTGTTGGGACACTATCTAAAATTGCTAATTCACTTGAACCTTTATTTAACAGACAAAAGGATTTTTCAATGATAAACATAATTCTGTTTTTAAATATAAACAAATTTAGAAATTGATGCCTGCAACACACTCAAAATAGCTGGAACAGAGGCATGTTTACTACCGAGTCACATCACCTTTTCTTTTAATTAAGCTTTTTTATCATTTTGCCCATTCTTGCTGTATACAAACTTCAGCTGCCTAACAGTCCGTGGGCACTGTTGTCTGATTCTCCTCTTCATGATGCGCCATATATTTTCAATAGGAGACAGATCTGGACTGCAGGCAGACCAGTCAAGCCACACTGTTGTAACTCATGCAGAATGTGGCCTAGCATTGTCCTGCTGAAACCAACATGGAGTTCACTGGAAAAGATGTTGTCTTGCTGGCAGCATATGCCTCTCCAAAATACCAGTATAAGCCTCTGCATCAATGGTACCTTCACGTATACACAGATCATCCATGCCGTGGGCACTGATGCGCAAAAGGTTTTTGCACTTTTTGTTGGGAACAGTCTGGATGGTCTCTTTAATTTGTTGGCACGTAGAATCAAACGTCCATTTCCACCCAAAACAAGCTGGATCGACTGTCTTTCATTCCATCTCAGATGAAGGCTCATGAGGGCCCTGAGAAGTTTTCTTCTTTGTTGACTGTGTTAAGTGACAATGATTTTCCAAAGTACTCAAACATTGAGCCTGAGGGCTCAATGGTCACACACATTCAGCAGCAGGTTCTGCCCTTGGCCTTTACATACCAAGATTTCCCCTGACACCCTGAATGTTTTCATATTATGAACTTCATATTATATATTATTATGTAGATGGTGAAAGACTTAAATTCCTTTACAGTTTTATGCTGAGAAACATTGTATTTGAACTGTCTGACAATTCTGTCATGAAGTTTGGCTCAAAGTGGTGAACCACTAGCAATCCTTGCTTGCAGACCTCACATGTTACCAGATAATGACTTCACCTCTTGGCAGTGTTACTTGTATAACCTTTTTAGTCTTATTTTGCCTGTCCCAACTTGTTTTTTTGAGTGTTGCAGGCATCACATTATATTGTTTTTTTTTTTTTATATTTACAAAATGCAATTAGTGTCTCAACTTTTCTGGAAATGTGGTTTGTATTATTATTATTATTATTATTATTATACATTGCCATTAAGCTGAAGGCTATTTGGTTCTTTCAGGATATCCAAACCCTTGAGGAGCACAGAGAAAAGAATCAAAAACGACTGAAGTTATGGGTCTACCGATTACTTCTATATTCAACTCTTCTCTACCTGCTGGCCTGTGTGGTTGTTTATATGTGGTACATCCCTGAACAGCTAATGGGGAAATTAATATTGGCTTCACCGTTTATAATATTTCCACTAGTGTAAGTACTTTTATATGAATAGATGTTATGCATCATTTACCAAAACCCCAAAATACATTTGCTTGAAGCATTACAGACTCTATCACCCTTATTTTCATAATTGGCTCCTTACCGTTTATGACTAATGCAGCAGTGCTGGCAGTGATAGGGTGTAGCCCCACATGTCTGGCATAGAATATAAGGTTTGTGCCCTAGGTGTGCTAGCACTGCAACTCTAACCCTAGACACAAAGCACTTTTTGGGCAGTAGCTTGAAAAGCATTTTGCCAAAATTATGACATTTTTATGGCAAGTTGGTCTCTAGGAGCTGCATTATCCTAGCTCATTGTGATTATTCCATACCACTATGCAGTACGTCTAGTTGTAGGGTTTTTTTTGTGAATTTACTGTCAACTGCAAAAGAAAGAGATGTTTGGGTTTGCCCATTTTTTTTCTGGCTAGTCTCTTTGTCAGAACCACCATGATCAAATGCACATTCATCTAGCATTTTAAAAATCTTTATTCCTTTTTTAACCCTGTTTTCAGGGTTTTTTGTGGTCATAGTAACTCATCATGCTGATTGTCTAGTGTCTTTTACACCTTATACTTTTCTGTTTCTATTTTAACTTAGTCACTGGTTCTGATCAGATGTGATTTAGTTACATTGTAGCTGAAGTTTCTATTTTTTTGTCCACTTTGCAGTTTGTAATTATTGCAGTAAAAAAGGTTGAGCAAATTTTTGCTTATCTCTCTTTATTATTATTTTTTAATCCACAGAGTATGGTTTCTGAGAAAACTGCTAATTCTGTTATATTCAAGAAGGACAGAAAGAAATGGTAAAATGATCACTTTGTTCTATCGCATCAATTTAAATTATGCTTTTAAATATTTCGACTGAAAATGTCACCAGTTGAATCGTATCATTTTGACATTGTATGTGTTTTAATTTCTAGCATAATTCTCTTTTTGTGTTTCAGTTGAAAAATTAGAGGAATTGAAAGCTGAAAAAAAGAAAATAGTAAGTGTTCCTCTGGATTGTCTATTCTTTCTGAACAGTGCATTCTGATAATTGTAGTCTGTTTGGTCAGGGAGGCAGTTGCTGTTGTGGCAAGTTGTACCCTCTTACCTGTGTAGAACACTTAAAATCTAGTTATTTCATGAGGGGTCAAACCAGAGTGCACACCTTCTCAGAAATGTCAGGCTTCTTTGCACCTGTAATGTGAGCGTTAACCTTAAATGCTAATGTGCTGGCTTTGCCCTTGCAGGCCATTCAGCTTTATTTTTTGACAGTAGGCTAGCACCATGCTAATGCTAAAACAAGAGCATCCTTTCTCAGCACAGTTATTGAGCTTATGCTCTTAGTAAGAAGAGAAATGTCTTCTTCAAATAAATAATCTAAAATCAATAGAGACAGCGGTTAATTGCACAGACTTGACTTGGTAAAATGCTTGGCCGTGGGCTTGTCTTTAAATTAATAGTGTTTAGCGCTGGGAGGAAATAAATCTGAGAAATTGCTTGTCATCTGCTGTCATGTCTAATAACTTTCAATAATTACAGTTGATGGATTTTTACACTCTCCATTATCAGAATAGATCTTGTAATTATTCTTTTCATTAAATGTAAATAATTAGCACTATCTGCTCTTCTTCTAAAATGAGTTTTAAAAAGGAGCTATGTAGAGCAAAATGTAAAAACTGTCAGGAGATTTTTCTCCCTAAGTAACTGCCTTAGCAGCACATTTGTACTCTTTCTTTTTACATTACTAGGAAGCAATTTCCCCTTCTGTCAATGGGATTTTTAATATCTGTTGTTCTAGATAGCTATGTCATGTTTGTGCCAGTTCAATCATTATGTTTATATTCAGTACACTGAATGGTTTAATCTGTTTCAGCTTGAGCGGGTGATGGAGACAGAAACCTACAAAAATGCCAAATTGATACTAGAGCGGTTCGATCCAGATTCTAAGAAAAAGATGGTAACTATTTCTACAATATAGACAGACTGCTAACATAAGGGATCATTGCAGAACTGTTTATCAAGTTCTTTCACTTTGTAGGAGCTGGACGCTACACCTGTAGGACAACCTGCAACACCTCGGCAAGGTCAAGGTTAGAAGAAAATTGTATATGTGTTGGGTTTGTAAGCAAAAATGATTATCTGCTTCAATAAGCAAACAGTCTGTTTTTTTCTTCCCTCAGAGCTTCGTCAGAGGCATGTGACTCCTCGCCCTCCTGTTCCTGTGACTCCAAACCTAGCAGGAGCAGCACGTCCTCCTGCTGGCCCTACTGCTCCTACTGCCCTGATCTCAGCCCCTGGTGGGCCTCCAGAGAGGAACCTGTCTACTTCTGCCCAGCACCATAACCTACTGAGGAGAAGTGCTACCCCTACAGGCTCCCCAACCCCTGGTGTGGGTGAGTGATGCCCTCTTTTTGTTTTTAGTCTTTGTAATGGAAGTTATGAGGTTTCAGTGGAGAAGCTGCCAAACAGCATCAAACAACATACTATAACTAATGTTGTGTTTTTTCCTTGATATTATCGAGTTGCATTTAATTAAAATATGACCACACTCATTGGCCATTTTATCCAATCAGGCAGCAGCACAGTGCTTAAAAATCATGCAGTACAGATCAAGAGCTTCAGTTAATATTCACATAAATGTTCATAAGTGTGAAATGCTAATGTGAAAATTCAGACATGGAATGGTTGTTGGTGCAAGACTGGTTGATTTTAGTATTTCAGAAATTGCTATTGTCATGCACAACAGTCCTTAGTTTTTGTTAGTTTTCATACAAATGCCATTTCAGGAAAAGTTGGAACACTTTTCACAAAGATTGCAATAAAAACTGAAATCATTCACTTGAAGCTTTATTTAACAGATAAAAGCACAAAGAAATGATTTTCAGTGTTTTCAATGATGAGCTTAATTCTTTTTGTTAAATAGAAACATATTTAGAAAATTATGCCTGCAACACACTCAATACAACTGGGACAGATGCAGAATGAGACAAATAATACAATTAAAACTGTTCTGGATGGTTCCACAATTAGCAGTTTAACTGGTAATCTTGAGGTCATCAAGATTGAGTATAAATGGGTCATGAGAGAATTGTCAGTCAGTTCAAATTCAATGTTTCATGAGAATTGCAAAGATTTTAGGTCTTTCTCTATCTGCAGTTCATAATATTATGAAAAGATTCAGGGAGTCAGGGAAAATCTTGCATGTAAAAGCCAAGGCCAGAAACCTCTGTTTAATGTGCATGACCCATTGTGCCCTCAGGCAGTATTGTTTGAAAAACTATCATGCTACCGTGATCGGCTTAGGAGTACTTTGGAAAATCATTGTTGCTGAACACAGTCCACTGCTGCATCAAGAAATGCAACCTGAAACTGTGTGTTGTACAACGAGGAAGCCATGTATTAATAATGTGCAGAATTCTCAAAACATTGGTGAATTTTCTGGGCCCAAAGTCATCTGAGATGGACTGAAAGACAATGGAAACTTTCTGTGGTCAAACAAGTCCACGTTGCAGCTTGTTTTTGGAAAAAACAGATTCAAAGATGAAAAAAGACCATGCAGATTGTTGCCAACAAAAGTGCAAAAACCAGCATCTGTGATGGCAAGGGGGTGCATCGTTGCCCACGCCATATACGATCTGCATATATACAGGGGTTGGACGATGAAACTGAAACGCCTGTCATTTTAGTGTGGGAGGATTCATGGCTAAATTGGACCAGCCTGGTGGCCAAGCTTCATTAATTGCACATTGCACCAGTAAGAGCAGAGTGTGAAG
>JAOTRJ010000051.1:15303426-15313579 GCA_028564905.1 Leptodoras praelongus | reverse complement strand
ATTAGCGCCCTGTCTAGGGTTGGTTCCTGCCCTTGCGCTCAGAGTTGCCAGCTGGGCACTGGCTCCCCCGTGACCCCATAACTGGGAATGACTGACTGACTGATACATTACATAACATTATAAACTGTTCTGTTATTCAAACTCTCAAGCATATAATTTTAAGTAACATTTTGCACAAAAATCAATACTCATGTAAAGTTTATTACTATTTGTTAAAAGTTTTATTTATCACCATGCATTAGTGCATGGTACACATTTAAAGAAAAGCTGTTCTTCAGAGTTTGTTGTTTGTTTTTTTGCTTTTTTTGTTCTAAGGTTATTCATAGAGTTCCCGCAGAATGAAAAAAAGCTAAGAATATTTTAGACTGCTAGTTGACACATTTTTATACTGTTGTAATCAGTATAGTTGTAAAATTGTGTTATAAGTTAAATTTTATCTTACATACTTCAATACTACTAGAAAATTTTAATACTAAGAGCTGGTGGTAATCATATTTAAGGGCATAGTAAACAGTAATCTGGGACTTTTAACTGAAGGTATTCCCAGGGGAATGGAGAAACTATGTCTCATTCATGCTTTCATCTCTAGCCGCCTAGTTTACTGCAACTCTTTCCTTCAAGCATTAGGTCTTCATTACTCCATAAACTTCAGATGGTTCAGAATACCGCTGCTCACACCCAGTCACATCAACATATTACAACAGTTCTCCAAAACATCCACTGACTTCCTATAAAAAGTTTAAAATCCTTCTGCTCACATATAAAGCTCTCAACAGTTTTGCTCTATCCTACCTGCTTGACCTTCTTCAACCTTATAAACATATGATCAGCTTCAGATCTTCTTCACCTGTACTGCTTACCATGCCCTCTTCCAACCTCCATAGCTCTGGTGACCTGGCACTCTCCAGACTTGCTCCATGCCTCTGGAATTCTCTCCCAACACAAATTTCCTATTGAAATCCAATCTCAAAGCAGATCTATTTTCTCTTGCATACAACCTTCCTCTGCCTGGAATCTATTGTAACTCATTTCCTACGTTGTTATTCTTGTATTTTTGTCATTTGTTTGTGTCATCTATATGGTTTGTCTGATGCTAGTCATGTACGTGTTCAATCTAATCTGTGAGCGTCTCTGGGTTTCTTTGAAAAGCACTATACAGATGTCATGTATTATTAGTATTATTATTATATCAGCAGTTGGTCTGCTGATAGACATCAAAATCCAGATTAGGCTACTTTTTACCAAACCTTGGCTAAATCAATGCTCATTAGAAACAGAGGGCTGATTTCAGAGCTCTTTGTTTTCATTATGGTTTGAACAAGGTTTTCTGTTGTCTAAAAGTCCTCTCGCAAAGCTCCCTCCTCATTTAACAAAAAGACTTTTTCTCCACCGGCTTAACAGCATTGAAAAAAAAACAATACAATAGCATATGTTTGATCCACATTGTTGCATTGCACAGCGTTTCTGTTGAGTGGCGACACCGTGTGTATGATGGCGGCACATGTGTGTGCTTTGACGGCTGCTTGCGTGTTATGTTTGTCACTGTTTCTATAGCCTCGTGTGTATAAATTTGCTGTCTGCTTTTCTGTTTCTTCTTCTTAATTCACTGCAGTCGGGTTGTTCTGTAGCCCTCCTCGCCAGTCCCCTGAACAATCGGAGTGGAGACAATAGCTCTGCAATGATGGAGCCGTACAGCAGCCATCTGCAGCAGCAGCTGCCATGCTGCATCTGCACAATATGCTGCAGTGCCCAGCCCCAGTAATCTGCATAATAAGGAGAGGCCTTATCCCAGTCTAGTTAATAATCACAAAACAATCGATGCACTTCATTCCCTTACTGGAGCTGGTTAAAAAGCCACACACACACACACACACACACACACACACACACACACATTCACATATCTAAGATACACAAACACACACATTCACATACCTCTAGAGCCATGAAAACACACACGCACTCATGAAAAGTTTCATTATGCTTGTTGTGTCCCTGAGACAGCTGGAGGTCATGCAATGTAATGTAATGATGTTGATTTTGCCGGAAGCTACAGATTTACACAGGTCTCGATTTCATTTTTTCATGAATACCATAATTAGGACACTCTGGATTTTGATATTGGGCCTGGTGTGAAGGGAATGATAGGTAGAGGATTGAATTGCTCATGTTTGCAGTTTAAAGAACAGAAGTAGCGGAAATGAAGTTTCCATCACCCCTACAATCATGTGGGAATACAAGACTGGTTTAATGGAAAAAAAAAACCTTAGTTAATCATGCCTTTACGAGCATCTTTTTAAGCGTCTTAATCCCATTAACTGTATGTCTTGTATGCACTATTAAAACAAATATTCAGACTGTAGTGTTCTGGGTATAAACCAGACTGAGTCTGGATGCATAAGAATAGAGATAGGGAATGAGAGAAAGGCTAAAAGCCATATAAAACACTCATCATAGGAATGAAGCAATAAGAAAACTTCCTAAACTAATGATTTTATTTTTTGCTACCTACAAACAGAGACTTTAAAATACAACTGACATGTAACACTGTATATATTATTTGTTTAGGAATAGTGATTATTGCATAAATAAAAGTCCATTATTAAATAAATACAAATGCAGATGACTTTCTGAGAATCATTATCAATGCTGGTATAGAATAACAGTAAAGTTATCAGAATTATTCTTTTATTACAGTGTGCTGGCATAATGTAGAATTATCCCTTATATAAAAAATACATTAGACCTTGCACAAATAACTTATATCCCTCATTATGCCCTTACCTTTAACCCTTAGTGTCAAAAAATGTTTTTGTGTATTTCTGATGTTCTGCTAACTCCAGGAGGCTCTGCTGTGGTGTTGTACCTCATCATCTGTGGCATGATTTGAGCAAAGGATGAAACACCTGCTTGGCTTGCAGTCACAGAGACTGAGTTCTGCTCTCAGCTTCATCAACCATGCACCTTCATTTGCATAATTACAAAGAGCAACCAAATGACTTCTGGGTTTTACCTCATTAAGACTGAACCTCAGCTTCTACCCAAACAGCTATTATCACATGGAAATTAACTTTTAATGGTACAACAGGAATTATGCTTTATACATAAAAACACATGTTTTCAATTATTAGCAACTAGTATATTTGTTTTAGAGCAAAGTAGTGGTCATGTTGAATTTGATTTGAGCAATCAATTATATCCTGATGTTAAAGTTAGACCGTTTTTGTTAAACTAATTTCAAGACAGCATTTCCTTTGGTAAAGAAAAAAACAGCCAAAATGTCAATAGGCATGGTTTCTTTCTTTGATACGAGAAGTCATTTTCCCCTGATGCATGGATATACAGTGAAGTTGATATTGAGAATCGTGTGGCATAAGTGTGAAATTAATAAATACCATTGAGTAAAGGGACTGTTAGTATATTCCACTTTTACACATTTAATGTAAGCCAGTATATTAAAGTGGATAATGAACTCTTAGCAGACAGTAAATTGATAGAGTAGGAAGTGTGCAATAATATTGATTAGTAGCACACTCCCTTTGGTACTCCTCAGTTAGTAGCATATGCTGATTGAATATAAACAATTTAATGTACCGGGTGTTATGAAAATTGTGATATAACCTTATGGCTCTGTTTTACTTTCCTAAATCTGGTATAGTGTTTATCCCCCATAATATCACATTATGCCAACAGGCATGAGTAATAATACATTTTCCTTGTGGTATTACTTCCAGTACGTGAAATGCTTGCCTGTGGTTTGTTTATTTTTAGCTTGGGAAATCTTCTTACTTGCTTTGGTGCTCAATTTATGTTGCTTATTGAGTTTGATTTATATTACAATGGCATTTACTAATATGATATAAATTTCTTTGACTATACAGTGTATGAGCGTGTATTGTAATCACATGCTTATTCAGGAGCTGCTTACTATTAGTATATATTATATAATTAATGCAAAAAGTCTTTTTATGTCTCCCAAGGAGGATATGTTTTCAGTGTGTTTGTTCAATTGTAGCAGGATTACTGAAAATTCTCAGGGCTGATTGTCATGAACCTTGGTGGAAGGGTGTAGCCTGGGCCAAGTAAGAACCCATTATAGCCCATATAATTTTTGCTAGATGAGACTAAATGAACTGGGTTTGTCATGCATGCACAATCCTGTCATTAAAAAAAGACTTGCCTATTGGCCTTGGTGGAGGTCTGCAATCTACAGGTACACTTCTTTTTGATCTTATGTATACACAATGTTTGTAAAGGTATATAAGTATCATGTTCAATATGGCTTGTTTCAAGGCAATAATATAATTTATAGCACCTTTAACCAGGCATCGGCCAACCATTTAGGGATAAGTGGCGTAGAAACTGCAGACTTGACTGCCACACATTAGAGGCTTGGTTTCTGAACAGAGACCCTTCTCCATTTTTCACCAGGGCAGATTTGGATTAAATTGGATAAATTTTATAGAATAGAATTTATATAAATTCTATATTTTATTAAACTCTTTTCATGTAATACAAGTTCAGAATTGCTTTATTTGAAGCAGTCAAACTGGTGAATTTAAGTATATGATTACTTTCTTTACATTGTCCAACTGATAAAGCCTAACCTAACTTCTCATAGTGGACTCTCATAAATGATAATGAAATTAAATTTATGCAAAATATCAATTATTATAAATCATGCAGTTGGCATGGAGGTAGCATTGCTACCTTACAGCTTCAGGCTCCTGGTCTGATCTGAAGATCAGTTTACTATATGTGTCCACATGGGTTTCTCCAGGTTTTCCAGTTTCCTCACAAATTTCAAACTCATGATGAAAGGAGAATCTGTTACTCAAAGTTACCCCAGGGTTTGAGCGAGTGTTCAAATGTGTGTGTACCGTGCCTTGCAATGGACTGGCATTCCTGGGATAGGATCCAGATCTGAAGATGAATGAATAAATAATGTAAAAACTTTGCCAATGCATTTGAAGTCTTTGTTTCAGTTTTATCCATCATCCCCATAATGTCATACGATCTGCGAGTGAGCTTATGATTATTAGAAGGAATATTTTTTTGCATCTTTGTGCCTGAGTTTCTCGTTTCCCGAGTTTGTGTTCCCCAAGTGATGAGAGATGAGTATGGCAGGTGCACTGCTCTCCTGGCGATGCGCTGGGTAATGGTGAAGGCACACAGGTGTGATGTGTTGCTGTGACAATGTGAGCCAGGTGTTTATTGAGATATCAGAATGTGTCAGGGTGAGAGAGATGCGCTTGTCAACTGGGGTTTAGATCTGTCATTCTCTCTCAAGTACATTACAAAGAGTCTAAGACAAAATGACAGCACAGGAAACACCTGTAGATATATACAAACCAGGGATACCTCCTTTTTATTCCACCATCCTTTAGCTAATAGAGTTGAGCATTGTGCCTCATGATGCTTTTGTGATGCTTCACAGAGTATAATGATGATTTTACCTCTCCTTATTTCATTGTATGTAACCACAGGACCAAGGACTTATTAAAGTACAAATAACCAAAATCACATAAACAGAAATCTATGCATTTTTATATAACCTTGATTCACCTCTTGAGCTACTGTTTAGTTTTTTCATCTGACTGGTACTCATTCTCACACTGCTCAGAATTTATTTTTCTGCTATACTGAGGCCCAAAAAACTGACAAATGCCACTGCTAAATGCTTCTTCCTCATGATGACACACACTGTGAATGAAAGCTGACTCTAATAAAACTGCTTGCACTTTAATCAAAGAAACACTATTAATGTTATTTATCATAAACAAGCACACGTATGCAGTATATTATATGTATTTGAAATAAATGAAAGCCGTCTACTACTACTACTGTCCATGTAAATTACACATGCAGCACAACATGACTGACTGACACTCTATTCAGAAGTCACATGAGATGAAATACAGACATTAATATTAGGTAAATACTCCCGCTAGCACCATTTACATTTATGGCATTTGGCAGACACCCTTATGCAGAATGACTTACGTTTATCTCATTTATACAACTGAGCAATTGTGGGTTGAGGGCCTTGCTCAGGGACCCAACAGCAGCAGCTTGGCAGTACTGGGATTTGAACTCATGACCTTATGATCAGTAGTCCAATGTCTTAACCACTGAGCTACCACTGTCCCAGTTTACTATATGTGTCCACATGGGTTTTTTCCAGGTTTTCATGTTTCCTCTCAAATTTCATCAGTTACTCAAAGTGTTCAAGTGTTTAAATGTGTGTACACGGTGCCTTGCAATGGACTGGTATTCCTGGGATAGGATCCAGATCTGAAGCTGAAGATGAATGAATAAATAATGTTTGTTGCTGGGTGCATGTGTGGCTAATTAACTTTGCAGATAAGATAGCTATGATAGCTATAATGTTAGTGACTGTTGTTTGATTAGCACTTGCAAAATGACACATGTTCACCAAAAATATTTGCTTTCACTCCATGTGATTACTGACACTTTTCAACAAAATATTATTATTTCCACAATTACAGTAACAGTGCAAAATGATGTACTGACATTAACAGTACCTTTTCATGCAACCCCACTTGAAGAAACCGCAATCAGAACTGCAGCGCACTGTAACAAATGAGCAAGTGCTAATTATAATGGCAATTTGTTAAGTGATTTATGATTATGATTGCATGATTACATTTGGCAATGATTATTTTGGTCGGTGGTGCATGGTTGCCTGTCGGCAGTTTTTAGGTGCAACTTTTGTTATTGATCTTTTTTTTAAATTCTGCTTTATTGAGTCAGTACAAAAAGATTTATATTTGCAACAAAAAATGAAGTGTTACCCAAAACTTAATGTGAAAGCAACACATTACATAACAGACCACTTTTCAGACAAAAAAAAAAAAAAAAGAAGGCTGTTGGGTTTGGAAGAGCAAAAAAAAGAAGTAAGCACGATAGTCAAAGTCTCCAGAAGAGCTGTGGCAGATTCTCCAAGGTGTTCAGTAAAACTTACCAGCTAATTACTGTACAGAACGATGCACAAGTCTCAGGCACATGCAAAGACTCGCTGTAAAGCAAAGATGCCTTCAAAAATAATGGAATGATGTTTCCACATAAAGAAAACTCTCTAAAGTGTAGCGAACAGTAATGAACTAAAGGAAGTCTATATTCAGTGTATATTTTTCTTAAATAGTGTTCCTAGGTACAATGTGTGCAGTTTTATAAAGAAATGAGCTTTTAAGTTTTACTGAGTGTCTTGATTATTTTTGGGGGGTTATTTTGATCAGATTTTCATTTATTTTAAATATTGGGGGAATGTGTTCCCGCCACTATATAATTACAGCCCTGCTTTAAATTAATTTATTGATTAATAAGGTATATTAGGATGTCTCTGATATTTTATTAACTTTTGCACTACCATTGGTGACATATTTTGTAGGATTATAGTCAGGTGTATGATCAACCAAATATACCAAACAGGTGCTAATGATCAACAAATTCACATGTAGATATACAGTCATTGGGTCAAACACAGTGAACTGGGTGAGGAACAGCCAAACTCTGCTACCAAGGTGAGGCTGTGGAAGACAGTTTCATGTCACAGGGAATACACCATGGCAAGACTGAGCACAGGACTGACAAGAAGACACAAGTAAGTTATACTGCATCAGCAAGGGCTAACCCAGACAAAGATTTCAAGCAGACTGGGTTTTCAAGATGTACTGTTCAAGCTCTTTTGAAGAAGCACAAAGAAACTCACAACATTGAGAGAAGTCTGGCCAGAAGTGGTCTTCATGGAAGAGTTCAGCCAAAAAGCCATACCTCCAACATGGAAACAAGGCCAAGCGTCTCAACTACCCCCAGTTCCTATGTGCAGAAAAATGGTAGATGGTGCTCTGGACTGATGAGTCAAAATTGTAAATATTTGGCTGTAGCAGAAGGCAGTTGTCCGCCAAAGGGCTGGAGAGTGGTACAATAATGAGTGTCTGCAGGCAACACTGAAGCATGGTGGAGGTTACTTGCAAGTTTGGTGCTGCATTTCTGTAAATGGAGTTTTGGTCAGGATTAATAGTGTCCTCAACTCTGAGAAATACAGGTAGATACTTATCCATCATGCAGTACCATTAGGCAGGCATATGATTGTCCCTAAATTTATTCTGTAGCAGGACAACGACCCCAAATATACAGCCAATGTCATCTTCAGCGTCAAGAAGAACAAGAAGTCCTTGAAGTGATGGTATGGCCTCCACAGAGCCCTGATCTCAACATCATTGAGTCTGTCTGGGATTACATGAAAAAGGATTACATGAAAAGACAGAAGGATTTGAGGAAGCCTACATCCACAGAAGAGCTGTGGTTACGTCTCCCAGATGTTTGGAACAACCTACCAGCTGAGATCCTTCAAAAAATGTGTGCGAGTGTCCAAGAGTTGAATATTGATTTGATTTAGATTTCTCTTCTGTTCATTCCCTGCATTTTGTTAGTTAATGAAAATAAACTAATCAATAAAATTAACACTTCCATTTTTGAAAGCTTTACAGCATTTTTTCCACACCTGCCTAAAACATTTTGCACAGTACTATATATCCCTGAAGATTGTTAGGAATGTATTCACTGTACCATCTTTACCATAGTAAAGCCATCTTTAACTGACCTTATTAAAATAAGAGTTCTAGTTAAGTCCTCATGTATAATGTATTTCTGTTTCTATCACACAATGCTTGCTCACTGTTGCTGTTCTGATTCCACTCAGCTAAAATGCTGATAGATAGGGAGCCAGTGTGTCTCCTCCAGCACATAAAAGGCTGCTAGATTTATGGCAAAGGTTTTTTATTTCAAACCCATGTTAGTCTCATCTGATAAACAGGCACTTTAGCTGCAGGCTAAATGGGTCTCTTTGAGGTCTTGATTTTAATGCTGTGCAGGGAGCCATTTTGACTGGCTTTTTCCCTCTCTGATTAGCAGAGCGTGAGTGAAGAATTTGGACTCAGATCTCTGTCTTACAAGGCAGAGCCCTTCTAAATGAAAAGATCCATAAGTGAAGGTAGTTTTATTCCCAGTTAATAGATGAGGAAAAATGAACTTTTCACAGATGTAAATGATTTCGTGCTCGAAGCTCAGTCCCATGGTTACATAGGAATAAGGGTGAAGCTTAGCTCCCATCTCATTTCCCTGCCTTTTTAGAGAGGAAACACGTCAGGGTATTGCACGCGTTCCTATGAGATGTGATTAAAGGCAAATGCCATGTTGTACCCTCATGTTTTCAATAATAAATTAGGCACAGATTTCAGATGGCTGGACTTGCCTGTCCAATGGCTTGTCACAGTGCATGCAGAACTTCTGACAAAATTGATCTGTAAAAGCAAACTGTTGATTTAGAATAAAGCATTTCAATGAAATTATTGAATGTAACACAATTTAAATTGACTACATTGAAGTCTTTTTTTTCTGCATCCAGCTGCTTCTCTTTTTTTCTCTATGACATTAGCACACCATTGTAAGACCTCAGACAATGTACCATTATTTCAGCTACATTTTGATGCTATCTAATTCCACATCTTTGTAATGGGGTAACTAAACCCTCTCTGGCTCTCTATAACACTCTGTCGCCTACATATAAATGAGATGCCTGTAATGGTTGAGAGAGAGAATGTAAGTAACTGAAACGATTGAGTTTGCATTTGGATGAAGGCAGGCTCAAGGTCATATCAGAAGCTCTAAACCGCTTTTGTCGCAGCTCATAAATTTGCTCTTCTTTATGCAACACAGGCTAAGATGTGGAGTGAGATAAGTTTGAAGTTCAAATTTGCCAAGATTCCTCTGTTTATGTGATTTCAGTGCATGACAGGAAGGCTGCTAGAATATTTATTGTTTGCTATGCATGTGGATCTAATGATTCAGCAAAATAAAAAAAACATTATTAAATTAGCATCATCTTGTTTTACTGACACAGTGGTAGCCTGGTCATGGTTTCCCCTATTAGCTACAACTGCAAGCATCTGTAACTAGCTGTAAGTGCAGTTCAATGCCTTCAACTGAAACTCAAAATGGACTAAAAGTTGTGTAAATAATGCTATAGTACAAAGTCAGTCAGTCATTTTCTATACCGCTTATTCCCAGTTACGGGGTCGCCGGTGCCCAGCCGGCAACTCTGAGCGCAAGGGCAGGAACCAACCCTAGA
>JAOTRJ010000051.1:15283320-15303326 GCA_028564905.1 Leptodoras praelongus | reverse complement strand
GCAAACTCCACACAGAAATTTCCCAGGTCGCCCCACCCGGGGATCGAACCCGGGTCCTTCTTGCTGTGAGGCGACGGAGCTATCCACTGCGCCACCGTGCCGCCCCTATAGTACAAAGTGTAATGCTTAATATTTCTTTAATTTATGCATAATATGTAATGCTGTTTTTTTTTACACATAATTACATACAAGGAAAAAGCGCCTTTTCTTTCCTGATGGACACAACCTTAATTGTGTAATTTAACTGAGCTATGTTGCCACAGTGGATGCCAGTGTAATATAATGTAGTCTCCCCAGGTGTCTCTAACTTTTAATCTCAAAAACATTGTAAGTTCTTTTGTTGTTGTACCATTTTACTAAAATAAAATGTATCATTCTAAAAATGCACAAGTGAGCTAATTTCTGCAAATTATGAGTTAAGAATTAGAAAGAATATTTTTAAAAATAAGAATCATTTTTCTGCTTCCCAATTACACTTCAAACACATCACGATTTGCCCTTGTACACTTGAAATGTGCACAAAAATTGTCCATATTGTCTTTTTTTTCATACTTTAAAATTCTTCTAGGATTCTTGCCTAAACGGGTGATCAATTCACAGCGAGTGTTAGACAGGCAAATACAACCTCCATACTGCAGGGTTAGTGTTATGCGGCATTACAACTAAGCCACTTCATAATAAAATGACAAGAAGATAATTATCTCTCATATAAAATAAAAATAACAAATGTCTGGAATGAGACACCAAGTAAGAAAACCTTTTGTGTGCAAATGCCTGGCTTGTCAAGCATTGCAATTGGTAGGGACCAATCACCCCAGTATTACATATTGGGAGCAATCAAGATTTAAAAACATTAGTTCATTTAAACTACCTGCCTTTGATATGATTGCTTTAATAATATTAAAATGTTTTTTTGAACTTTTACAGTCCAGAACTGATATAAACACTATAGTTAAATAAGGTGGTATTCATTCATTCACTGCCCAAGTATGCCAATTTCATTTACAGAGACTTTTGAAACCTTTTGAAGCTTTATATTGTGGGACAATATTTAATTATTCCAAATTACAAAATACCTCACGATTTCTGCCTCATTCCTTACAAATTCTGTGGTATTTACTATTACTCTGCACTTCCTGCTATTTTTTAAAGTAATCCCCTGTAAGCAAGTCATCCATAGCACTAGTAGTTTAAGGGCCATTTGTGTAATAAAACAGCGACTTGCGACATTTCCTACTCTTAAACTTCCTTACACTAATTGGCTGAGGGCCCTCCATCAAGACTTGCAGAGATAATGTGAGATTTAGAGAGGCTGATGTGGTATAATCAGTCTGATTTACCACTTTAACTAAACTTCAGTAAACATACACTAAAAGGCACAACTAGAAGAATAATACATTGGATGCTGCAGTCTCATAAGGATTAATTAAATAAATGCAACAATAATCAAGTCAGGCACAGGTATAATTCAGGAAAGTCTGTATCAGGCTATGGAGCAAAGTGTATACCTTCAATGTTATCATGTAGATATAAACATCCATTTAAATAAATAGTTACTGTCAATTAATTAAAGCTAACAAATTAAACAAAGTTATACCTAATGTCAAAACACATCTGGGTTTATGACATAGTCTGGACAAGGACAGAAACTGGTGGGAAGTCTTTTGCAAATCACACCAACAATTTGCCAACAAATTCAGTCAAGCATCTCCTGTACATAACTACATAACACTGTGGGATATTAACTGTTAAATCCTCCTTCCTTTGTGACTTTATTGGTTCATTCAGAGGAGGCTTGTTGACATTCTGTGGGCTGTTAAAAGGCATGTGTGTGTGTGTGTGGATTTTGAGGGCTCTTAACACAGCCCTGTGCCCTGTGAGACCCTGCTCCCTTAGGAGTTGTGATTGTTCTGATTTAAGTGGAGATTGTCAGCTCTAATTTGTCCCTCTCCACCACGCCTCTCCAGCGGGGATGCCCTCTTTAAAATATTATGAACAGATCAGCTGTAAGGCTCTGCTTGTTTAGTGGGAGGGTGCGAGCTACAAAGGGCAGGAGGGATAATAGGTAACTATTACAAGGCCAGAAGGGAGGTGGTTACGGAGCAAACAAAGCTGAACGCTTCAACAGCTTTCAGAGAGATCAGAGAGTAACGCAGAGCATGCCAGCCAGTATTGTATGGTTTAGCAGTGGTCTTAATGAATTTGAGCTTACAACTAATTTGAATACTGGCTAGAATCATAATAGCGAAATGCTGGTTCTTTTCAATAAGACCAATATTAAGACACTGAAACGGTGCAGTATTTTAAACATGCACATTTTTCACTTAATTCTAAATTGTCATATCCTAAAGCAAAATACAGTGGCCGACATGCATGCATGCATTTTTTTTTTACTCTCACAGAGTCATGAGAACAAATGACTGGACTGTGGTGACCTCTAACTAACTCTGGCTCTCTCTTTCTCTGTCATGCACATGCAGAGAAATACATGTACAATTGTTATTTTAATTTCTTTCCTTATTATTCTTCTCCAAAACATTTCAACTTGAATATGAATTAGTGAAGCGGAATTCAATGTGAAAGGGCAGTGCATCGACTAGCACTCTGCTCTGTGTTTGAGACATAATACAGCCAGCTTGTGCTCTGCATTTCAATGAATCCCTTTGCGACTCTTGTCCAACAATTTATTCATTTGCACGCCAGATTAATAAGGGTGGCATGATTGCAAATAATAGTTTGTGACATGTTATGTAGGCTGTGTTAAAAGCTCTAGTTGCAGCCGGGTAAAAAAACAATTGCTGTTTGATTTATCTGCCTTTGATTTGTAAAGGAAAATCAATGAAACAATTCGTTCCATTTTCCTTCTTTCTCTCTGCCTTTTCCCCCCATCCATAACACTGATAAGCCATTGGACTCTGGGCTCTGTGTGTTTCTTTTCAATTATCCAGTTTACATTTGATTCCCCAGAAGAGTGTTGCCAACCACAGACACTCACATAGCTTGTCCTTTTACTGAACAAGCTAAATAGAATTTTATATTTATGTGGGGTATCAACCATGTTGGAAATTGTAGAAAATTGTGCAATATCTTTGTTGGGGCCAATTTCTCTGCCCATAGGTTTGGGAAGCATGATAGCAGAGAGGCATGGTAATATAATATGCATAATTCATATGCCCTCTTCATCGCCCATTCCACTGTCCTGTCTGTTTATGTGGGTAAAATAGATATTCCAGTGTCCATTAAGCTGACATAACATAGGGTAGACATTTTGGCACATTTTATACAAAGAGACAGGAAGCCACACCTGATCTGCTGTTTAGATTGTTTATTTTAAAGGAGTTATTACCTTTGGAAACTACGTTCATACAAAAGAAATTCTTGTAACAAGTATATTGAGATTTTCCATTGTTTATTATGTGTTAGCTAAGTGTTACGGTTAAAAAAAGCAAGATGATATTCATATGTATATAGTTTGCTTTTATTTATAAGACTGAATAGATTTTTTAATCTCTTCTTTGAGTGCAAATTAATTTTCAGTATTTTAATAGTCAAAATATAATAGTTTTAATGTTACACTTGAATTCTACACTGGCTTTATCATGAAAATAAACATTTTTATAAATCTATTGTCAAATTTGTTCAGTCAATTACCGTCAAATTTCACCAAATTAATAAGGACTGGACAGTGTTCTTCAATGAGGACGTGCACAAGACAGCTCTGATGCATATTTCTCCGCAGACCTTAGCCATTCCACCCTGCTGAATTATGTTTATGATCAGGTGTGTCAGACAAAAACTATTCTAGACATACAGAATAACCTTTTTAGCTCCAGAGGGATGCATTTCTTAATTCATTACTGCATTCATCACACCAGTGACACAAATATCCTCCATTATTCGAGACCCTTAAGATGATCCATGTGTTATATTGTGTATATAAAATGTCAGGGAGCTCATCAGCTCTCTGGCCTGATCTGAGATCGGTAATGGTACTCAAATGTGCCTGGGCTTCTGTGCTGTCAGCAAAAACGGACACATACACAGTGGAGTGCTTAGTGTTTACTGTCCTAGTAGCAACACTGCAGCCTGGAGGAATTGCCCAGGACAAACACTTTCATCTTTTTATTTATTTAACATTTTTTTTAATGGATTTCTATATTTTAGTCAAGTTGAAAAGATAAATTTCAGAATGTACTGAAATATTCAATATCAAATTCAATCGAATGCGGCATCAAATTCAGCATCCATGCTGTCCAACAACAATGTTCTTTCTGCAACATTGTGACAATACTGCAAGTAAGGAATTAGACACAACAAAGAAAATCACAACATAATCAATCAAATATAATCTAAGTGGTATGATTCCTAATTCTCCAATAACAGCAGCCCCCAATGTGTTTTGTTGTTTTTATAATACAATTAGCCAGGGATTGCAATTTTTATTTTTTAAAGAATGACACATCATTAAATTTAATGTTGTTGCATGGCACTTACATTAAAGCAGCTATTTACAGTTCCTCCCTCGCCACAGCTTGTTATGTTACTGAGAAACCAGAAAAAGCAACATCTTTGTTCTGATGACTTTCTCCTGATGGAAAACTTACAGACTGTTACAGAAAGCAGAGAGTGCAGACTTAATCATGTTAAGTGAGCATCAGCGCACAGAGGTCCCTGTGAACGAGCTGTTACTAGAGAAATGATAACATATTAGAGCAAAATATTTGAATTACAGACCTACTACTGCAGGAGCTGTTGAAAATTAATCAGCACCTTCTGACGAATCAGTATTGAGACTTCAACTGTAATATAAACCATGACAAAAGATTGGACAACTATTATAATGTGTACATTTCCCCTCTATGCATGTGCTACACAATGGTTCACTTGTTATTCTCTGTTGACACACAGGGCAGTAAATTCAAATCCCAGATGTTTTGTAAGATGATCACAGCATTGTAGCATGTTTGATAATGTGTAATGGAAGGCTTTACTTGGCACGGACAGCATAACTAAGAGAAGCAGCAGTAATGGTGACCTCCAGCAGGCCTGCACTCCCAGCAGGGAACAGAAGGCCCAGACACATCAGGCCCACAGTCTGCTTTACTGGGTCACTCAGAGGCTAAGCAGGCCTATTAGAGCCCACTCATCGATGCCAAGAACACACACATACACACACAAAGTCATAGAAAGAAGGCGAGCTGAAGGCAGATTTACTGTTATACTTTAGACATTTTACTAACTTTTTTTGTTAATAATTTTCATTATGGCCAAATTCTTTTTGTAGTTTTGATAGCTGTAGAAATATAGCACTAATAATGATTTTTTTACTTTTTTACTTTTTATTACTGAACTTTTTCTCCTACAAATAAACATTATTTTCTGCAGTAATAATAATAATAATAATAATAATAATAATAATAATAATAGTCAAAGCAGATAATTAGTCTTTTAAAATCCAGTGGTAATGGATTCTCGCCGGCTGCACTCTCTGCCTCCTCTCTGGCTTATTATATTTAAATTCTGCAGCGCACACTGTTTAAAATTCTCCCCTCACACACTGCACGGTCTTCGCTCATGTAGAGGGTGTGTGGAATGGCCTGTTTTGTGTCAGCTCTCTCCTTTAGAGCGCAAGCATGCTTAAATGCTTAATAACAGCCGCAAGATCTGTCTGTGAGTTTGAGATGTGTGTATGTGTGGGTGTGGGCTTGTATTTGTTGAAGAGGAAGGGGTGGGGGTCGGGGAGCAGGTTTCACCTATGTGTACTGAAGCAGGTAAAAAAAAATAGCACCGTCTCTTGTACGTGTGTGTGTGTGTGTGTGTGTGAGAGAGAGATT
This sequence comes from Leptodoras praelongus, assembly GCA_028564905.1. Classification (NCBI taxonomy): domain Eukaryota; kingdom Metazoa; phylum Chordata; class Actinopteri; order Siluriformes; family Doradidae; genus Leptodoras; species Leptodoras praelongus. The sequence goes on along the minus strand of JAOTRJ010000051.1, from coordinate 15,297,492 downwards.
TTGTTTTTAGATGAGGCCAGTCTCTGGGTAACTGACATGACACGTGTATTCAGACATAAATACCAGCCGTCAGAAAATATGATGAAGTGTGAAGCGTCTGCTTGCTGCCATCATTTTGTATCTAACCTGGCATTGCCCACTTCACCCACCTCACTCTCTTCCTTGTCCTTCATCAGATCTTCATTATCCTATAGTTATAAAGCTTGGGGAGAAAAGGACGACATGGAGCCGCGTTATTTAATTAGGATACAAAAAAGAAGGTAACTGCAATCCTTTACAGTTAAAGGGGGGGAAAAAAAGTCCCAATTAGATTACCGATACATTTTGTTCAGAAAATGGTATTATTCGCAGGTATTATTACGATTTTTAAATTAGTTCTGTGAAACTTGACATTGATATTTTTTGCGTTATTTAATGTAGTGCATACAGTACAGTTAGATATTCATTTGAAATATTTAACACGTGAAAATGAACTGGGTATTGTTGACTTCCTGTTGCGGCTGACCTGTGACCTGTGACGATGTCTGCCGTGGGATCGAATTCTCCCAGCTGAAGATGGATAAGGTCACGGATGAAGTTTTAGGCGGAAAGTTTCGCTTTGCAAACTTATCCTAGGGATCCCTGGGGAAAACCAAGGCAATCTGCACAGTTTGCAAAACCGAAGTTAATTTCCAGAGTCGTAATTCGTCGTTGACGCATCACCTCGAAGCAGATCACCGACTCTGACTACAGAGCCTCGCAGTGTACATTACAGCCGTGAATACAGGCGAATAACCAAACCTTTAAGTGCTTTGCTTAATTAGAGGCCACGGAACACGTTTTGTTGTTCTATTATAATTTGTGCATATAAGAAATGATTGCCTTCTAAGCCGATATCTAATATACCTTGATGATTTGATGATGATTTTGAAATTCGTCTTGCTCTTTATAGGCCTGGATCTGGTTATTATTTCTGTTAGTGCATATAAGAAACACAGCTTTCAAACTGACCAGCCCTGATGCCTTTATTCGAAAAAGTTCATCTTAAAAAGATGCTATTAAACAACAGTATTTGAATGTAACTATTCTTCCACTGTTGTTGTATATTCTACGTTAATTCTGTGATTTTACATTCAAATGTCCATTATGACAAGAGTCAGTGTTAGGAATCAATCGACGGACCTTTTAATTCAATCCATCAACAGTAAAATATATTTTTATATTAAAGATACAATGAAATATGCACACGTGTCCATATTACACCTCTCAAGTCGTCCCAAGTGAACCCACAACTAATCTTACAGTTGACAGTTTATCATTATGACCTCTAGTGGAAAACAATGCTTTAACTGGGTGGAAATTCTACCATTCTTTTTGTTTTTAAAGCAGAAAAAGTGAAACAGATCACCGAAAGTAATCAAATTACATCACAATAATATTGTGATCCTCAGATTAGGTTATTGACTACAATTCTGACAGATAATTAGCAATTGCATCAGAATGCATTTTTAAAGTAACCTTCGCAGCTCTGGGTACGATAGGGATAACAGCCTGGAGCTCAGATGCTTTATATCAAATGCCCAGTGATGCTGGTGATAGTATTGATCTGCACCATAATGTAAATGTATCACTTTTTATATTCAGTATAAAATTAAGACACAAAGACAGGGAGAAAGAAGTGTGTGTCAGAGCTTGTAACGATTTTGTGTTGGGGGTTTGGGGGGAGGGAAGGGGGGCTTCTAATAAGCTGTTTAAAAGGCAGTGTAAATGCCTCAGATTGGATAACTCTTGTCTGTTTACTGAGCTTGGCGTAATTGAGATGGGTGAGCCTGAGCCTAAAGGTGTAATTAATGTAGCATGGCAAAGTGACAAAGTCACAGCATGTATGACAAAAGAGTGAACAAATATACAAGTAAATCAATAATCTGCTTACTTATAATGAACAGGGGTTACTGGTCTGTACAATACAGAAAGTGAAATGAATCAAGGGTTTTATGCATTAATAAGCTTATGTTGCTTCTTTAGGTTAATATTTAAGTTTTGTGGTCAACTTGTTTGTTGCTATAATCACATGTCATCTGTTTAATATGATCACTGCACACCAGTGCATTTCCTAGCTTTACCCCAAAGAGTGTGTGTTCTGAAGCGTTGCACAATAACACTTTGCATATCAGTGGTTGTTCTCCCTCATAATCAGAATCTGCCTTTTGGGAAAGCAGCCTTCTGATTCATAACCATTAAACATACGAAACATAGAAATTTAAAAATGACATGCGAGAGAATTTGCATAATGCAAAATTGAATCCCCTTGAATGCATGTGTTAATCTGAATAGTAAAAAGCAGTAGTACTGCCGCTGACACTCTGTAATTGGCATCTTGTGGTTTGCCGTCCTGAGGAGAGAGTGGGTTTTTATATGCGCTTATAATAAATAGCATATTTAAGCTTGCAGGAAATCACTGTGAGACATCTATCCTGTACGGTTTCATTTATTCTACTGCCTTTAATTAAAGCCGCAGAAACCGCCTGCAATTTGTTTCTGAACACTGTCTAATGTCTGAGGCTGCTTATTAGATATTAAATTGATGCATAATTCAGGCAATTAAGAAAGTAATCACACAAAGTAATGTAATGGAAGTTAATTATTACAGCATAAGCAAACAGTTCATTAATGCTAGTTAATGCTGTGAGTGCGTCCTTAATATGTGGGCCCTGTGTGTGCTCTGCTGCACTGTGGCTCAGGCTGTTAGTTCTGCCGCTGCCTGTTCACGCATCAGGACGTGGGTATTACTCTCTTGAAGTTATAGGACGGGTCTGGGGAGTAAACATAGGGAACAAGGAGCAAGAGACTACTCCAGGGAGAGATGGAGAGAAAAAGAGGGGCTAGTAATGGGAAATAATAATAGGTTGTAGGAAGGATGTATATGTTATAGTGGAGGAAGTAGTGAAAGGACATTTTAAATTGAAGTACACGAGAATCAAGCCAGTCAAATCAATCATCATCCTTTTTCTTATATGTACAGGTACCCAAAATAAATCTTTGTACAATACACAAGACAATGTAGACCCTACAGTACTGTATGTACCACATTAAATAACGGAAGGAAATTAAACCTTGGATCAAAGTTTAAAAAAGATATAAGCTGTATTTTGTAGTTGATGCAAATTGTTACTCTGATCCAGAGTTTAATTTTTCTCAGTATACATATAGTATAGGATATATAGAATGTGACAATATTTTAAAGTTCAGGTGACAATATTTAAAGGATGCTTTAGATAGCGTAAACAGCTTTTCTAATTCAGGTTGCCTCTCATACAAATAAAGCTCTTTTATGCCTCATAGTTTATTGTGTATGGGATGTAACCATATAAATACCCTAAATCATCCAGCAATCTCTACAAAAAGCCATAAGAGGAGATTGTGCAGCTACGCAAAAGCGTCTAAGAAAGGCTTGGTCTGCCGTACATTTTATATCTGTGTACCTTTGCCTTTGAAGGTACAGGTAGCTGGATTTGTGCAGACGGAGTGAGCTGATGTTCAGACAGACTCCTCTACAGGAACAAAATCTCTCTCTCTCTCCCTCTCTCTCTCTCTCTCTCTCTCTTTCTCTCTCTCTCTGCCCCTCCTTCCTCCTTTTAAGCTTCCTCATAAAACAGGGCTCTCCAATCTGATCTTGTTTCTCTGAGTAAACATGCATGTCACAGTTGACCTTTGCAGGGGTCATGAGCTTTTTATATTGGCTGACATGTTTCAGAGTTAATAGAAGCATTTAGCTGCGCTCCCTTGGGCCGAGCGATTTATTAAGCTGCAATGAGTTGCATCTGTCTGAACAGAATCAAGGGGACCTATCAACCAGGGTCAGACATGCACCAGTACGCTCCATCGACACACACTTATCGCACTGCACACACAGTGTGTGTGTGTGTGTGTATGTGTGTAACTAACGCAGCCACACACAAACAGGCTTGCGGAATTAGTTTTTTGGACTAACGATGGTTTGTTCGTTTTAATCAGAAAACGTTGTGATGCCTTTGGCAGCGCTCCTGCTGTGCATGCGGAGCCACCGACTGGCAGTGGGGTGTTGTTTCTCAGCTGTTGTCTTTGCTGTATTGATCGTGATTGTTTATCCACTGTGCTCCTTCCCATAATGCCGGTCACTGTGTGAATCGGCCTCTAAGCTGCCGTCTGTAATCACGGATAATTGTCAATTATCACACAGAGCCATCAGATCAATTACTGTGCAATCAATACAAACCACAATGAAGTGAAGTGGGCTGTTCTGTATCGGGTAAGAGTCAGCAGGGGTAGTACAGATTGCTGTTTTATTGGTGAAAATATCCTTTTAAGATCACATCATACAAAGACGGCTTTTTGTTTTGGCATTTCATGCACACACACACACACACACACACACACACACACACACACTAAAGCGATCTCATGATTTAAGAGACAGACACAACACAAACACACACACCAGATGGGCTTTTGGTGTTGTGTCCTCAATATTAGCTAATGGTGACAAAACTACTGTTATCTACTGTCAGCGGCTGTGTATTACTGCCAGTTCTTTATGAATTAGCTAGAAAGACTCTGTGTGGCAAGATATAGCATGTGTGTGCGCATATTTGGAAAGACTGCAGTGATGGAAGTTGATGTTTCGGCAACTAAACACCCTAATTTTACTTGTCGGGCTTGGAGGTTTTGGTCCTGCTCACAGTAAATCAGATAGTACACCCCCATCTGCCTGTCTCTGTGCGTGTGGATAGAAATAAATGCCCCCCTGTAATGGTGGCTCACTAGCCAGCCTTCTGATGTATTATCTCCCCTCGGCATATTTATTTACACTCAACTTCTCAGCAAATTGTGTTGTCATCTTAATGGGGAAAGATTAATCTGATGTCACATAGGTTTAGGTGACTGAAAGAGATGGACTTTTCTCCCAAGCTTTTGTTTACACACCAATAACACTGGTTAACTCTTTAAATCCTAGGGTTCTCTGTAGACATGGCAAAAAAGCCTGTATTTTTGAGTGGACGGATTACAATTCCATAGGTTTGCAATAATTCTGCAAGATTTTTATTTCATGTTAGTATACTGTGTTCATGTAGCTCTACTAGTTTACTAGCGCAAATGTTTATATGGGTTTGTTTAGGATGGATTATAGATAATTCGGTCAATTTCGTTCTTATTTCTGAACTTGAATTCCTCATTAAATAACCTTTAAAACGAGTGCCTATTTTTATCCCCTCCAGTCTGCTTAAAAACTGTTTGCAACAGTAATTACTTTCCGTGATGATAATGAAAAGTGTCATTTAGCTTGTGTCCAGTGTGGTCATATTTCATCTTTACCCCCCAATCACATACATACACACACACCGGCAGTCCAGGAGAGAACAGAGTGTGCACTTTGTGCACAGCTATTTATATCAATAAGTCCCGTGCTGAGAGGCACAAAATGAGCGTTTAAGCTGCAGGCTCTGCAGGCCAGCCTGGCGGGTGGGCACCAGGACCGACACACAGGGGCAAATGAGTGAGCTGCCCTGATGGTTGCGCTGGGATGTGTTGTATGGTAGTTTCACAGGGCAAAGACAGAGGGTTGGGGGCGTAAAGACAGGCGGGAGGTATGAATGCAGACAGACGGAGGTGTATGTCAGCAGGGTATAGTAAGGATTAGAGGGAGGAGTGGATGAGGGGATGTCTATCATTTTACAGGTGTTCGCAGTCTTTACTGAGTGGTAGACAGAATGAAAGGGGACACAGACAGCAGGAGAGGAAGTTAAGGACAAATCAGAGAGATGAGAATATTGTAAGTACAACGCATGAAAACAAAACAAAACAGCGTTGAGCAATGAGAAGACCAAAGGTGGTAGAGAGAAACAGGGGGAAATGCACGAGAGTGAGAGTGAGAGGACACGGGGGTGAGCTGAAATGAGTGATAGTATAATAGTGGGGGTTTTCTTCCCTCTGCTGGGACCTTCTCAGGTCAGTGAATCTCCCCAAAGACACGGCCAAGCGAAACGCCATCAATTCCCAAACAAAGAGCAGCTCCAGCCGCCGCCGCACTAACATATGTGGTAGGGCCCTTGCTCTCTTTAACATGTCACGCACACTTAATTAGTTGTGTTAACTCCCTCTACTGTCTGCTCTCACAGGAGGGGTGGTAATAGCAGATTGACACCTTCGTCTTAAAACCAGCCAAAAAAAAGCAAACAGATGTACGTTTATATACCATGATGCCTAATAGGTAATGACAGCCACATAACATCATTTTTTTCAGTAGCTGCTCATGAAACACATGGTTGTGTTAAAATATAAACAGTGTTTTTTTGTATGACTTGTCAGTGAGCTGTGAATAAAGGCAACTTTGATTATATGCAGGGATTTGCATGTTGCGTTCACCACTGTGTGTGTGTGTGTGTGTGTCTGTCTGTCTGTCTGTCTGTCTTTTTTGGGCTGGCAGTGTCAATGCCTGTTCCATGCATTACAGAATTGCACATGCATGCATCCACATGTCTGCTTCCAGTACAAGACTCCCTGTGACCCCTGCTGCTCCACTTGTGCCAGTGCAATTTAGCCACCTGATGACACAGCTTTTTTTTTTACTTTTTTAAATATACAAGAACACTTTCTTAAAATGCAATAAAATCTGAAATCTGTAATTTGTTAATTCTCTTGACACTTTATTTAACAAACAAAAAGACAAAGAAAAGACATGTTTCAACGAACATGTTTAAACTTAATTCTGTTTGTTAAATATAAGCAAGTTTAGAAGTTGATGCTTGCAACACACTCAAACAGAGGCAAAATAAGATTAGTAATACAAGTAAAACTGTTATAGATAGTTCCACATTTGGCAGTGTAACTGGTTATGGGTGATCATGGTCATCAAGATAAATGATGACTTAATAAAAGGAGTATCCACTAAAGGCTTTGCAAGCAAGGATGGGTTATGGTTCACCACTTTGTGCCAAACTTCGAAAAGTTTCAGGGCGTCAGGGGAAATCTCTGTGTGTTAAGGCCAAGGGTGGAAACTGCTGCTGGTGGTACTGGTTGAGAAACCGTCATGCTACCGTGATGGCCATAGCCACATCAGCTCAGGAAACTTTGAAAAATCACTGTCGCTTAACACAGTCTGCTGCTGCATCTGGAAATGCAACCTGAAAATGAATTATGCAAAGAGGAAGACATATATTAATTTTGCCCAGAAACACCAGCAAGTTATCTGGGCACAAAGTCATCTGAGATGGAACGAAAGACAGTGGAAACGTGTTCTGTGGTCCGATGAATCCATGTTTCAGCTTGTTTTTGGAAAGCCTGATGGTGGATACTATGTGCCAAAGATGAAAAAGACTAGACAGTTACACAGTTGCATCTGTGATGGCAAGGAGGAGCATCAGTGCTTACAGTATGGGTGATCTGCATATGCATGTGAAGATACCACTGATGCGGAGGATTATATTGGTATTTTGGCAAGACATACTGCCATCAAGAGAACATCTGCTGGGCCTCATTCTGCCTGGCTTGGCTTGACTGGCCTGCCTGCGGTCCAGATCTGTCTCCTATTGAAAATGTATGGCTAATCATGAAGAGGAGAATCAGACAACAGTGACCGGGACTGTTGACCAGTGACCGGGACAGACAACAGTGAACAAGGACTGTTGAGCAGCTCAAGTCTTGTACATGGCAAGAATTGTCAAAAAATCCACTTGCAAAACTACAACAAATAGTATCTTCAATTCCCAAATGATTAAAAAGTATAATTTAAAAGAAAAGGTGATGTGACTCAGTGGTAAACATGCCTCTGTCCCAACTTTTTTTGAGTGTGTTGCAGGCATCAGTTTCTTAATTTGTTTAACATGAGAATCAGAACATAACATTTTACATGAGACTCAGAACTGGAGCTTCATAGTCCTCACCAGGTAATTGCACCTTAAACCTTTGCAAGTTAAAAATATAAGAAATGGTCTGCACTGGCACATATTTGGGCGACTGAAGTGACATTCTGCTCATATACTGCTCAAAAAGTCACACTTTTTAGTAATCTTTTTTTTAAACACGTGAAATCTAAGAAACCATCCATGTAAGCATTAAAACGGTCTTAGTTCAGGCAACAGTAACATAACAGTAACATAAAAATAATAATATAAAAATAATTAATAATATAATTTGTGTAACATGGCTGCACTTTCAGTGACCCCATCAATCAATAATACAGAATAACAACTGAGAACACTTATTTTTCTTTTTGCCCTGATCTTTAAGAAATTTGGGTGATGCGTTTTCTATTGAATGTGACTTGAGGAACATTCTACATAGTTCACAGGGGTGAATCTTTTCAGGTAACAGCATGAATCTTGTGGGGCACTAACATGTGCATATTTCATAATTATATTGATAATTATATTCATAAATATTCATAGTTATTGTGAAGGACATTTTCCCTATGCTTAAAATGTTGGTGGGGCACAAATGGCACTCCAATTGTGGAGGAAAAATGCATGTGCACTACTTACCCTTTAGATGCCTTTTTAAATATAAAAGAGCATTCTCACAATTGTTTTGGAATTTATTCCTCTTTTAGAGCTTATTCTGTTATTGTTGTAGGATGTTAAGAAAGACCACATTGCTTAATTTCCTGTAGGTAAACTAATCGTGTTGTTTAGATAAGAAATAGATTGGAACTTAATGTTTGAAAACTGACTTTACTGATAAAAAGTATTAAATTTAATGTCTTTACATGCCCTATTGTCTTGGCTTATGGTATATTTATATCTGCAAATTCACAGCACTGCAAAGTCTGTCTCACTGTGCAGTGGGAAAACATTTTTGCAAAGCTCAAGTGTTGCATTTACCAATCACATAATTCCCCATAACCAAATCAATGCAACAGTGATTTTTGTATGTGCAAGTGAACACGCAGTTACAATTGTCACCTAATAGCCTAAATTTATCAGCTGCCAGCTTCAGTAGGGAGTCACCCATGGTGACATGCACCTGCCCTTGGCATGACCCTGAGTCCCTTTTATGAGAACTGATTATACTTTTATTTTACATTTGTATTGCATTTTGACATTTCCTAAAAAAATACACTGGATGCATTGGTGGACTGGCTTATTAATGCTGTAATTTATGCATTTATTTTATTATTATATATCAATAATTATAATGGACATGCACTCAGTAAACCTTTCATCTGAGATGAAAACAGTTTTTTTTGTATTTTCTTAAATTGGTCATTATGAAGATTTAAGCAATAAACCTGTTCCACCCAACTATTGCTTATGGTGCCTATAAAACTGTGCTCTGGTTTTATGAACGTCTGCTCTGAAGGATTTGGTGCCTCCTGTTTTATTCCGTAAACAGAGCTGAGGACATGAAAGAGCATGTCAGTGATGTAAAAGGCCTTTCTATTGATCAAACTCGGAGTGCAGATTAGGATCTACTGTATGTTCATGTTTATGGTCTTGTCAAAGATTTACTACACCCCCTTGGGTTAAAGTAGTAAATATAATCTCTCCCTGTTACTGTCTAATTTAGGTCTTTGAAGTTCACTAATGTACCTTTTAATAGTTCATTTTAATGGGTACATGTTGTAGCAACCAGCCTAGATGAAACATGTTTGATTTTCAGGATACATGTAGAGGCGCCAATGATTGCATAGTGTAGTTTTTGTCATAAAGGAAACCACTGGTAGGCTACTGTGTATAACTGCAGACCTAATCCATTCTTACTAAATAAATAAAGGAATTGTATAGTGGTACAGCCGTGTCGGTACTTCACAGCAGCAGGGTCTAGGGTTCAATCCTTACTGTACGAGTTCCACATTCTCCCTGCATATGTGTAAGTTTTCGAAGGAATCTCTGGTTTCCTCTTGCTCCCAATACCATGACCAGTGGATTAGATACTTTAAATTGTTCTACCTTGTGTTTACTGTTCCAATTAATGAGTGAATAAATCAGTTAAAATATGACTTGTTAGGGAACAGCCTTCAGGAACAGAACATAATTCCTAAAAGTTGGTATTTGTGTATTTCTTATAATCATGTTTCATCAAGATGTTGTGTCTTATTGTAAATAATGTCTTATAAAGAAAGCCTGAGACTTTCTAGACTTCAGAAATAATGTGTGATGGTATATCCTTGCACCAAATTGCACTTGCCACTCTACATACAGTATCACAAGAGTTATTTGTATTTACTTATCCTTCCCTGTACTTTTCAGTGTTTAGAAAAGTACCATCTACTCATGATGTATTAAGGAATAATATGGCAGACAGACAGAGAGATACCTCGCCAAAAGGGATTTGTCCCTGTGAGTGTGAGGTGCAGGGGAGTCAGCTCTGCTATTTGCATTTCTGAATTGCTTAGCTGGTCAAGCATGCGCTATGCGATGGGATGCGCTGCCTTTGAAGAGTGTCATAGCAGCATAAACCCTCTATACAGGGCGCCTCACTGTTGGACTTTACCCAACAAAATATGGATTATGTTAACGTGGACTGAGAATTGAGGAGGATATGCTAATGTGTCCCTGCTGGGATATGTGTGGTTGTGTGCAAGGGTGAGTGTGTGTGTGCGGAGAGGACAAGAGGCTGTGTATGGCAGCACAGCTACTGTTTGGCAGGTCTATCATTCCGTCATTAAAGGCCACATTATTACTTACAACCCAGCTTGCATGACAATCACAGGAGGAAAGGCGGGTCCACTGAGAGAAGCCTGCTGTGTCCTTCACACACTTTTTCTTCCCCTCTTTCACTCCTTTCTTTTGTTTGCTACATCCTGAAGAAATAATACAAACTTATCCTGCCAACTACAGATCTCCCCATACCTTTACTTTATGTTTAATTCGTTTTTGGTTTATTTGCTTGGTTTATTTGCTATTTGCTAAGTACTTAATTCACCTAACTACAAAGAAAGAAAAAATAAACTAGCATATTTAAGAATGGTATAATAATAATGATAATAATAATTATTATTATTATTATTAGTAGTAGTAGTAGTAGTAGTATTGTTGTTATTATTACATACATAAATAAATCAGTCATCAGTTTGCATTTAAAATACATAAAATATTAAAAGGTCCATACAGTATTTATGATAATAAATATCTATGAGAATTACAAAGTCTATTTTAATCAATTATTTGACTGAATAGTTATTACTATTATAATTATTTATTAACTATAAATAATTATTTATAAATCTGGATTTTAGAATAATCAGAGATTCCATTTGATTATTTGATGTAATAAATCATACTAAACAACCTATAGACATCTTCTAGCTACAGTGGGTATAAAAGGTTTACATGCGACCAAGATTAATAATTTCAAAACTTTTTCCACCTTTATTTTGACCTATTATCTGTACAATTCAATTGAAAAACAAACTAAAAAAAAACTAACAATAACATAAATATGCACACCCTTAAACTAATACTGTGTTCAAGCACCTTTAGACAAGGAGGCTATCAGCATTACACATCTTGACTTGGCAATCTTTGCCCAGTCTTCCTTGCAAAAGCACTCCAAATCTGTGAGGATATCTCCTGTGCACTGCCCTCTTAAGGTCACCCCACAGAGTTTCATTTGGCTTCTGGTCCATTCCAAAACTTTGATCTTCTGGTGGAGCCATTGTTTTATTGATGTGGAGGTATGCTTTGGGTCATTGCCGTGCTGAAACATGAAACACTCTTCATCTTCAGAAAGTTTTGTGCCAAAATTTATTGATATTTGTAACTGTCCATAATTCCCTCCAACTTGACCAAAGCATCAATTATAGCCTCAAAGCATAATGCTTCCACCACCATGCTTCATTGTGGGTATGGTGTTATTTTGGTGAAGCAGAGTGTTGTTTTTGCACAAAGAATACCTTTTTGAAATTATGGCCAGAAAGTTAAAACTTGATGTCATCAGAACATAACACATTTTTGCCCATGCTTTTGGCAGACTTGATGTAGGTTTGTTGAAAATGTAGCTGAGCTTGGATGTTTTTCTTTGTAAAAAAAAACAAAACTAAACTAAACAAACAAATGGAATAATTTCCATCTTGCCACCCTACCGCACAGCCCAGACATATGAAGAATACAGGAGATTGTTGTCATTTAGTAGTACACAACTTGAGCAACAGCACTTGCCACTTGCCAGATGTTGCTGTATGCCTCTTGGCAGCCTGACTGATAGCTTTCAACAATGAGATCACTTTGATAGTTCTCTGCAGACCAGTGACTTTTGCTGTAAGAACTAAATGTCACAAAAATCCTACTGCAACAGCTGAACTTTATATGGGGTTAATCACAGTCACTTTAATTGATAGCAGGTGTGTATTGGCATTTATTTAATATTTTTTGTAGCAGTTGAGGGTTAAGGGCCTTGCTCAGGGGCCCAGCAGTGGCAGCTTGGTGGTGGTGAGGCTTGAACCCCCAACCTTCTATTCAGTAACCCAACACCTTAACCACTGAGCCACCCCTGCCCTGCAATTATATGAGGGTATGCACATGTGTTGTTTTTCAGTTGAATTGTACAGATTATAGGTCATATTAAAGATGGAAAAAATCAGAAATTATTTATTTTGGTCTGTTTTTTTTAAATCCCTCCCTTCTTAGCATTCAATTATCAATCAAGTCCCTGAATTCTAGCACAATATGTTTATCTAAGATTATTCTCATCCTGCTGATTTTCACAGTCATGCAAGTACACTTCAAGTCTTCCCTAGCTAGCCCACTTTGCATAGGGTAATGGATAAATCAAGTGGTTTTGAAGATACCACTGTGCCAGGAGATCTCAACTATCACACCCCTGTTGTGCAGGTGTGTTCATATTTAGCCATTAAAATAGCAACTGGGCAAGACTAAAAAGTAAAATGACATACAGCCAATCAAATTAACAATACACCAGTGTTGTACCACAAAAATAGACCCCTTAGTGTAGCCCTAGTCAGTGGTTTCTTTGATAATATGGCAGTCATTTTGTATTTTATCTTTGAAAACCCTTTTCTGTGAGGTCAGGAAAATGGGCTAGTCTTATGCAGTTGCCTCAAAACCAATTGATGTGTCACCCTACATAAGCTGTCCCTTCTGTATTATTATTGAACTAAGGCATTAGGCTTTGTGCTGGTGAAGCAGTAATATAATGGTGGCTTATGCAGGAGTATACATCTGGGAAATCTCAGTGTTTCTCTGATATAAGGAGTCATAACAGTAGCATTAAGGAGAACATCTAAATGTCTTTAAATATGTTCATGCTCTGCTGGCCCTGGCCAGAGCAGGCTCGAATTAACCTGAGATCGTACTGACTCGTACTAAAAGAGCTGACTAACAATGTCTCTCTGAGGAACTCCTTCTGCAAAAAAATCTCTTATGTTGTCTTAAGAATGCCACCAGTAATGTACTTTCAGACAAAATAAAATGTGTGAAAATGTGAGTTTGAAATATTTTGCCCTTTATATTCAAATCCACAGCCGATGGCATTTTTAAGAATATTACTTTTACGTAATCTTTAGAGCAATCACAGCTGGAATCCTCAGTTCTTTTATTGATTCCTTCTGATCAAACCCAATGAAGAATTATCATCACCAAAATGACAGAATTAAAGAAGGCAGAGGAGGATTTGTATCCTGCTCCCATAGGGGGACCTGGAGAGTCTGGGTAAGCCTGGGGGTAGCAGGCTCTGGTGGATATTTGAATTTGATAGGACCATTGTTAGCCTTAACAGCCTCCCATCCCAGATTTAAGCTAGCCTCAAGCACATGTGGGTCCCTTCCTTGGGACAGGACTCACAAAACATGGAGGAGGAAGACGTCTCTGCCCCCAGGCAGTAGGCTAGTTTAGAGAGCCTCAGATGAGGCACATTAAAAAGCCAGTGATAAATTTGGCATGACAATTCCAAACAGCATTGCTTTTGTCTGTAATTAATTCCATTGGTGCCTAAGGCCCCGGCTGCCCCACCACCAGTGTGGGCCAACAAGGATATACACCTAACAGCATGCCTCCAGCCAATACAGCACTTCACTTCTGACATGCTTGACGATGGCATAATGGCCAGTCAGCAGTGCCAATACGTGATTATAAAAAATACAATAGACTTTTCTTGGGTAAACCTACATTTGTCATATATAGAAATACAAACAATAACAGTATAGAATTATGGACTTGGAATCACCAGCAAGGCATAATGAGTAACTACAATTCTAATATA
>JAOTRJ010000051.1:15240928-15256309 GCA_028564905.1 Leptodoras praelongus | reverse complement strand
GACCCAGACCGCCCCACCCGGGGATCGAACCCGGGACCTTCTTGCTGTGAGGCGACAGCGCTACCCACCGAGCCACCGTGTCGCCCTGGCTTTTAGCAGTTGCAAAGCCAAATTCATGATAACAGCCAGTAATGTAACTGTTTCATCAACCTGATAATGTCGGTTCGGCACCGGAGCTATGTTACATTAATTGATTGGATTCAGGATTTGCATTTGATTGGAGTGCAAGTAAGCTCTTTCACCTCTCTCACGCTCTCACACAAGTGTAGCTTCACTACAATATTATAATTATAATTACTACTATACTCTTAGAAAAAGAGTTCCTTAGGGGGTTCAGGCATGTTAAGTATTCTTAGCATGATAAAGGGTTCTTTTAAGGAATTTTTGATTTGACACTTGTTTTAATCTAAAGGGCTTTCATTTCAAAACGATAACACATTCATTCATTAAAAGCTATTGTTATCTGTTGTGGATACACATTTATGATTACAGCTAAATGTGTTTATGTTGCTAAGGCTGCTGTATTGTGTATTTTTGACAGAAAATAATCAGATGATATTTCAATACCATTTTGATGCCAAAACTGACAAATGAGGAACGCTTGTCTCGCCACCCAACCGGAACTTGTTTCAATCACACTTCCATCATATGGGTGTTGAGAACTCTTTATAATAACATATAAATTAAAATTGTACAGTTCCATCATAAATGAGAGACTTAGAACTCCTCCACGTCCTACATCCTAGTTTAAACCCTGATCACATTTATGATTACAGCCCAACTTGTTCATATTTGTGTATATGGAGCATAAACACAAGGCTAATTTGCATAGAAGGAAGTAAGAATTATTATGTGATGCAAATGAATGCATTCTTGAAATTTCCGTTATGATTATTTTCCATAACCACATTATGCTGCGCGGCAAAAAGAATGTTATTAAGTAGTAAAGACGAGACAGAAAATCCAATGGAAATTATTATTCGACATATCTTTGCATTTCATGCGACAAGATAACTTTATTGTAAACCACTTTTACTCTATGTACTTGGGTATATTTTCCTAATGCCCTTCCTATAACGGTAGGGCTTTAGGATTAGATGACATGGGAAAGAAGAACCATGGGAGCTGAGTACGTCTGTGTGTTTAATTATGACTAGTTATCCCGTTAACTTTTCTTTGACTCAAACATGTATGTAATAAGCGCATTTCTGTGGGCTGGGAGGGTAAATGTGAAAGGTCAGCTGTCAGTTTTAATACAACTAGCTCGCTTCTAATGAAACGCTGCTCGCAATATGTGTTAAATAAGAATGTATTAATTCCTTAAATGTCTCTCAGATTTTTGTGTGTCTAAGCCCTTTTTAAAGGAGATAATTTGACAGCAGCCCCCATTGACAGCTCGGAGCAGAGCGGACCAACACCTGCGTCCAGCCAAGCATCACCGCCCCCATCCCTCTTTGCTCTCTTCTTCTCATCCTCCATTCCTCTCTTCCTCTGCTTGTTCACAAATGAACTGTCACATCATTACTGTGGCTGATGCAAAATAATCTGCCTCCAAATTAGCATGGGTCAGGCCACTCAGCTTCCTTTCTCTCGGGCTCTCTCCTTCTCTCTCTCCACCTCCTCCTCCTCCTCTTCCTTCTCTCTCTCTCTCTTCCTCTCTCTCTCTGTTCACGCGGTGTGCTTCTGTGAAGGTGCTGGTTTGAATATGCATCTCTGCACACTTCCATCAGGCGTTCCACAGGGACAGCACGTGGAAAGCAGCAGCTCTCTGCATTAGCATGGAGGGTTTGGGGTCCCCGTGCAGATGCCCCATCCCACTTGTTCATTACTACTGAATTTCATCAGCCTGATGATGTCCACATGTCAGTTGAGTGAGAGGATTTTACACACAAAGGAGCCTGAGGGAAAAGGACTTCAGCAACTAATCAGCTGATTATCATAACTCTGACTCTAAGTAAGACAGGGAAGGGAGAGAGAGAAGGAGAGAGACAGGATGAGGACAAGCCGATCGACACCCCCATTCCTCCTCTTTATGAGCATACGGTGCGATATGCAAAGTGAGTAAATGAAATTCAAACATATGAGCAGGACAAATGAAAAGCACATAAATCACTGCCAGAGTAAGTGTGCAGTGACGAGAGGCCTGTTTTTGGGTTCAGGGTCACACTCTTTTCATCATTACTATGTAGGTTTTGGATGAGTCTTTGCCTGAATTACAGAGTAATAACAATATAATCAGACTACCTATAAGTAACTGGACAGCATGATAACCATTTATTAAAAGCTTTAGTTCTTTACCACAGCACCTTGGATCCTTATGAAGCCACAGAATTCCAACTTGAAGTCACATGGTTTTACAATTGCGTGAGCCATATATGATTCACACCTCTTATTACACATTTCTTCATTTTAGGTTTGAGGGGTCAAAAAAGTTAACAAATGAACATACTTGATATTATGCATAGTCTAATATTATGTTGGGGCGACATGGTGGCTCGGAGAGTGTGTGCGTGTGTGTGCCCTGCGATGGATTGGCACCCTGTCTAGGGTGGCTCCTGCATTGTGCCCTATGCTGCTAGCTAGGCACCGGCTCTCCTGTGACCCTGAAAAGGAATAAGCGGTCAAGAAAATGAATGAATGAATGAATAATATTATGTTTGACACTTGTTTGATAGTCCCATTGACCACAAGTTCTCAAACTTTTTGCTGCCAAGGACCCTGTTAGGTGTAAAATAAACAAATAAACAAATAAAATAAATAAATATTCATATTAGGTTAATTATAGATTATTAGAGCTATTTGATGCGCTGATTTCTTTTTTTTGGTGCAACAAGGTAATGTTTCTTCCACTAAGTTCTGTTACTCAGCTGCATCAGATCAGTTAAGACACTTGAACATCTGAGCAGTCACATCATCAATCAAAGTAAATCATTTCCACTGGAAGGTTTATGTTAATCCTCATACCACTATGTCTCATGACATGCTTCAGGAACAGTTCCATTTCTATCCTTACTTACCTTATTTTATCCATAAGGCATTTCTCCCAGATATCTTTTTTTTTTTTTAATGTCTCAATCAGTTTTTTATATTCTTGCTGCATAATTTTAGTTAAAGATGTAATTTTGGATGCATATATTCTAATCTATTCTAATCTAATCTATAATCTAGTGAAATCTATCATATTAAATATGCATATTATCCAGACTGGATTCACTGAGAATTGAAACTACTACAATGCATGATTTACAGATGCAATTTATATGCATTAGGAGTCTGATTGTAAGTCTACCCAAGGGTTCCTTCACAGAGTATGTATGCTCACAGGGATATGCACACAGCCTTACAAAATATATGCTATTGTGTACACACACACACAAAAAATCATGCACCTTCACAAGCACAACAACATACAACAGTCAGCCACACACAGTGTGCCTCAGGCCCAATTAGAAAGTCTGCAGTATGCATTGTTCCTGTAGCCCTAGGATCAATGTGCTGCAGGCATCTCCCCATCACCAGGCCTAATGATGTCTTTCTGGACCACGGCCTCACACACTGCATAGTAATCTTCTGCTAATTAGCGCTATAATGCTCAAGCAAACCGCCTCAGCTCCACAATCCCAGAGCGAACTCACTGCACTTATTTATTTCCAGCCTCTCTCCTCTATTCTTATTGCTAATACAATTCTAGAGAAGTCAGGGGAATTATCTATGACTTGGAAGAGTAATAGAGAGACTGATACTGTGCTTTAAAATTTGAGGTCAGATTAATGCTCGAACAGAAACTGGAAATTCTTCATTATGAACTTAGTTAGTACTTAAACTACTGTGTGTATACAGTCTCTCAGGGGTTAAGATGGATGATCTCAGGTAAATTCTCTAATGCTCGGTTCATAATACAACCCTGGCTAGTAGTTTTGGCTCATTTTGGCTACAGTGAATTACCATCTAAGTGAAGGATAATGATCAGCAATTGACAGAATATGATCTATGTGACTTTCCGCTGTACATCTGCATTCAGCTATGCTTCTGACTTCATGAGCATTAAGATTGGGGATTCTAAAAACTAGGCCAGAGGGGCTAAAATGCAGATGTAGCTATAGTCACCAGGGAAAGATTAGCCATGTGTCAGGTGCACAGGTGCAGGGCAGACTCACCATTGGGACACCTGAAGAATCGCCTGAGTCGTAGGCACAGGCCTGGAGAGTAAAAAATGTCAACAATTTCAGCTGAAATTCAAACAATGAGAACACTAGTTTCAGCAGTAAGCAAAATGCCAAGCTTGGAAATCTGTATTAGTGGGGCGCTTTCATTTCTAGTGTTCCTTTTTATTTTTCCGCCAGAAACTTATTTCCTCAGAGCTGACATTCAAAAACTATGCTAAATTTGGCATGTGAATTCGTCTTGTGTATGCCTCTCATGTTCCAACTTGTGTCCATTCACTCTCTTCCTGAGAGGTTAATACCTGACCAGCCCTGCAGACAGGCTGACTTGAACTGACAGCACATCTACCAGTGCAGGACTTCCTCTCTCTTCTCCACACGCAACAGCCTGACAGTCTGATGAACTGCCAAAGAACCTTCTCTCATCTCACCTCCTTCTTGTACTTCTCCTTGGGCATACACACTGACATGAATGAGTGAATGAGTGACGTTTATAGTCTGTCAGTCCTTTCCTCTCTGCATCACATGTTGGTTCATTCACTATCTGGTAGGTAGTAGTGTCTCTACTTTTGAGCTCTTCTGTCAGTTGTTTTGTTGTGTTGGTGTACCACTGGCGTGTCATGCGTGGATATGTTTTTTTTTTTGTTTTTTTTGCAGTAGTGCTAATTTGCCTGAAAAAGGTATGTGAATCATTAATCATTCATTTTGCGTTGTTGCCTGTTGGCGTTAATTTTTTAGGCCTTAGGTATGATGTAGGCTTTGGCACTACTATACAACAGAGAGAGAGAGAGAGAGAGAGAGAGACCCTTTCCTTCAGTGGTGTCCTTTCCCCAGACAGTAATGGTGAAGGACCAGGCAGTTCAATACACTCACATGCGCCATAATTAGCCATTATAGTGTGTGTGTGTGTTTGTGTGTGTGTGTGTGTGTGTGTGTGTGTGTGTCTGTGGTCTACAGTATAATGAAAGCCTCTCTAAATTGAGGAACCAGTTGGATTCTGGGTAGAGGAAAACTGTGTGGTGCCATCAAGGTGACCACCAGTGCAATTTACACCATGACTTATTTCCCCCAAGTCTCGGTTCCAGTTGCCTGTGTATGTGTGTCGTTTTTCGTTTGCGTTCAGTGTCAGCAAATGCCCTATGCAAGTGTTTGGTGTTTTGTGCTTTGTGTTGTGTTTGAGCATACCTTGTGTGTATTGTCTTCAAATATTGTGTGTGTCGGTGTGTGTGTGTGTGTGTGTGTGTTTCTATCATATGTTCCATTTGCCCTCGTTAATATGCATTGAGACTGTAATGAAGCTGAATAGAGTAAGACAATGAAACGGAATGTGCCACTGCCTCCTCTAACACCATGTGACTACATACTGACATATTCATTTTAAATTCTTTTAGACAGGATTTTGCTGAAACACAGCACTCCAAGCTGTCTTATATCACTGCACCATGCTACACTATATTTCACTAGACTGAGAATGAAACATATTAAATAAACTGTTATCTAAGTAAAATACATTTGTGTCAGAGAAAAAAATCATTAAAAACTGAATGAATGTTGACTAAGCATTGTGTTGAATTGTGTCATATGAACAGTAGCTGAATTCCACTCTCCAGCAATCTAAATATATATGGTATAAAAATATTTCGCTATTTTTGTCTGTCTTTTTTTGGTGGAGACCAATGATCTTAAATAAGGTGAGAAAAAGGTATAAAAGAGGAATGGAATTATTGATCGTGTTTGCAGGGTTGAGTTGGTGCCAGGCAGACGCAGAAGTAGAACAAGCAAGGAGCAGGTTTATAAAGGCAGGCCAGCAGCACACTGTCACCAGGCCTCTGTGTTCCTAAATGCAACTATAAATATAAGTATGTGTAACATCGCCTTGAAGGAGAAAGCTATGATTTTGCTGGAAAAGTTCTCCCTCTCTTCCCCACTATCTCTCTCTCTCCCTCTCTCTCTCTGTCAGCAGTATTTTCACATGGGGAGTGGGCTCAATGCGTTAGCTTTTTCTCCGCCTCTGTAAATAAGGCGTCCCCATTCTGTCACGCGCAGGAGAGGGAGCATTTGACTACAATGGGCTATTATTGGCCATCATAGGGATGAGACAGACTCTCTGGGGAGAAGGAAGGACTTTTTTGAACTGGAAATGTCGACTGCTTTTCACTGCACTCTCCTGTTAGGTTTTTCTGCCCAAAACCAAACAAGACGATGTAGCAGCTTGGCTAACTAAGCTATAGCTTGGGACACTGCATTAAATTAGAAATTAAGAACTGTTTCACATAGTAAAGCTTTGCAGCGATGAACTCTTGCTCTCTGTGTCCAAGTGATGTTCTAAACTTATATGTTTACGACTGTGCATGAGCTAAGCAAGGAATTACACGCAATGAGGCATGCTCTTATAGGAAAACAATCAAGCTGGTTGAATATTATTTTGTACTATACCACCTGTGTAATATTGTGTAGGTCCCCCTTCTGCCAGTACAACAGCTTTGACCAGTCAAGGCATGGAATCCACATGACCACTGAAGGTGTGTAGTAGTATCTGGGACCAAGAGGTATTTTAAGTCCTTAAATTGCGAGCAGGGCCACACATGCACTATAATATTGACACTTTTTAGCAGTGGGCAGGGGTCAGCATGGGCACTCTGACCAGTCTGTGGCTATGCATTAACATTTTCAGCAATTTGTGCAACACCATCTCTTCTGTGGTATCAGACAAGACAGGCAAGCATTCGCTCCTCATGCGTATCAGTGAGCTTTGGGCAACATGACCCTGTTGCCGGTTCACCGGGTGGTACGAACTACTGCGTACTGACCCAGTTGTCACACTTGTCCATCTTTCCTGCTTCCAATACATCAGCTTCAAGAACTGTCTTGTATAATATACCCCATTGTAAAGGGAATCATTGTTATTCACTTCACTTCATTTTATTGCTGATTGGTTTATAAGTACTCTTTGCTGACCATTAAAGAGCATTAAGCCTGAGAATCCTTCCATTAATGTTCAATAGATAGAAAGCTCCCCCATATCAAGGATTATATATATTATTTGTTGCTAAATACGCGTTGTTAAATAATCTGTTTATTATAAGGTTTGTATTATGTGATGCTTATCTATTACTGAAATGGCAGCATGTTAAAACAACCGTGTTAATATAAACCTGTGCTTTGAATTTATCAAAGCCTTCTGACTAACAAGAATTCATCAATACTCTGGTATACATTATTTGAAAATTTTCACAGACAGTCAAATTCGTCAGTGAGCTAAAATGAAGCTTTGCTGTCTAACCTCCTCCCTGTAGGTACACAGCATTGTTTCGCACAGCCATTATGGTCTCCTGAATCCACATCCTCCTGAAGATGGCATGTGTCAGCACTTCTGTGTTGTCAAAGTCTCAGCCATGAGCGTGTGTATATGGGTGTGCATGTGTGATGTCCTCTGGGTGGTCAGTTGGGCCTCTGATAACTAGCCATGCCTGAGACAGGACACCCTGAGGCCCCAACACTACAACTTAGCATCCACAATGTGTTCTCCTAAGCACACACAGACACACACACACTAACAATGAGGTCTCACTTTTAAGGGAAAAACAATATATACACACATCAACACTACTCCATGTCAGAAAGTTGCTTGTGTGTACCTGAAAGCTGAAGGGACTGGAGACAGGAATATTTCATGTGTGTTTCTTATCCTTCCATAGAAGACTCACTGAATGAATTTGCCTGTTGAATTGTAGTGAAGCAGTGTGGTTTGATAAGTAAGTGAACATATCAAGTGCATTAAGCAGAGGATTTTATATCAGACAACTCATCAAACTCATTTCAGGGAGGTAGGACAGACCACCCCAAACCCCCACCCCGCAACTCCAACCCCAACTCTGTGAATCATATACTGTATTAGACTAGATTACATTATGCATTACATTATTCAACTCATGGAGTCCGTTTTGAATTGTCCGAATGAACGAATGACACCTGCTAAACTCAACGCAACATGTTATTTACAATCATTGGGCAATATAAAAGTCACTGTTGCAGGGACACATTATTGAAGTCTGGGGTGAAGTGTATCTCATATTTTCTAGTTTTGGGACACTGAAGTAATGGACAATGAAAGAGAGAGAGAGAGAGAGAAAGAGCAAGAGAGAGAGAGCAAGAGAGATAGGTAGACTGTAAATCCTGCCCACAGGGAACAAATGGATTTACTTAGCAAAAAAGAGAATACTATCAGTATGCTTTCTCTGTCACTCTCTGGCTACTTTTGTTGCTTCCACTCTCAAAAAAAACTTTTTCTGGGATATTGTATATACTTTACGGGCATCACGGAGCCGCTATCAATATGCAGAAGACTCCCAGAACCCCCATTCCCTTCATCTGTATCGACTGCAGTTCATTGGTTAAGTACCCAAAACAAGATTTATGGCATTAAAATCAATACTTGCAAAATCGGATATGTGGGCTGAATGAAAAGTTTACACTGTTATCATAGTCATCATTAGCATCTGTGCTAGAACAGAAGCCTAGGCTTTGCTTTCTTAATGCATCTCCCCACTGAACAAGTCCAGGTGGAGTGTTCCTGCTTTAGAACAATTCCGCATATAGACATAATCTGTATTAGTCAAAGCAATTAAAGCCGAGTGCAACTAACAAGCTTTCCGCTGCTTTGTCTCATTAAAACTCATCACACTTTAAAATGTTTTAAGGAGGCTTCGAAACCCCATCGGTGTTTCTTTTGTAATTGATTTTCGCCCATAATAGCAACCATTAAGTAGGTCAGAGCAGGATTCAGTGTGCTGACATTGCTTTATCACGGAGACCAGGCTCTTTAAAGAAGAGACAAAACCATATTTGATATTAAACCAGAATGTTATTCCCTATTACTGGTTGTTTGTAGGACTACAACGTGCCCAGGGGCCAACAATTAATACAGTGTTAATGAAAAATCACTGATGTACTTGAAAGGGGAGGGGAAATATCTGTCTATCATCTCTCTTCTTCTTCCCTCGGGGTCTTCCCTCTGCTCAGGATGTTTGAAAGTTTTGTGGTTATTCCCAGGAGTAGGGCTGCTATCATATCAGAGATTGGCGTTGCACCAGTGACCGGTCTGTGCTTTGGGCCTTCTCTCTCTCTCTCTCTCTCTCTCTTTCTCCTCTTTCCATTCTCTCCTACCCCCTCCTTCTGCCTTATGCCTCCATCAAAAGAGAGTCAGTCTCACAGATGCACTGCTTAACAATGCCATCTTTCAGTTACACACACACACACACACACTCCCCACTCCCTCGTCCTCCCGTCATAAGTGTGTTTGGGGGTGTGTGTTGGGGGGTTCAAGAAAGCGGCCTGACGAATGAGGGGGGCAGGTCCCCTGTGATTGGTGCTCTCAGAACATTGATGCCAGCTTCCATCTGTCATGATAGCCCTATCGCTGAACCTTCAATCTGTCAAATGCCTGCACCAGCCCAACACTCGCCCAGATCTGGCCTGCTAAACAAAGCTGACAACATGCATTATCACAGCCAGAGAAGGAGACAGAGGGAGAGGGTGAGTGAGAGATAGAGAGAAAGAGGGAGCGAGAAATGGGTCGATCTAGTGCTAAAGAGTCAAAAAATAAAACATGAATGTGTTAATTGGAGGCGGGGATGTAAACTGTCACTTCTCATTCCATTTAACACCGGCCATTTCTTTTCACACCTCCATTTTTTTTCTCACTCCCTTTAATCTTTCTAACATATGGAGAGGCAAAGCCCACCATTCTCTGTCCCATCGCTAAGGTACGAGGTGTTAACAGTAGCCGGCTCATTGTGATCTCTTTAAGTGGCGTGTAATGAGATTATTAACAGTTCACTGGTGGCACACAGAGAGTTAAGAATCCCCTCTGTGTTGTGCTAACAGGGTTAAGGGTGCAGCTTGTGTGCGTGGCTGCTCTTTAGCTGCTGCTTGTGTTCCACTATTTTCTGCTAACTGGCTCAGAAACCACATCTGGAAGAAGCTGGGATGAACCTAGCTTTAAAGAATTTATGAATTAAGATTTTGGAACAGAAAATAAAACACATGTTGTGCTTTGTAGTCTGCGCTTACATCTGTTCTTTTATTTCTTGTTTTTTACTTTTTTTTTTTTTTTTTTTTTACAAAAATACTATCTTTTTTGTACATGTGTTTTACTTATTGTTTAGAAGCACAATAGTGTAAAGGATTGCATGTGTGTGTGTGCGTGTGTGTGTGTGTGTGTGTGTGTGTGTGTGTGTGTACATGTTGTGGTCGTCCTTGTCAAAGCTTTCACTGGCTCTCAGTAATTAGTGCAATCATGACACATCCAAGTAGCTGGTTCCCTGACAGACCTCAACAGAGACAAGCATCCCAGCGGACAGAGTTCAGCCCTTTACACACACGCGCACACACACACACACTTTCCACTAATAGGACTGAGCAGAAGAGGACGAGTAGCTTGGAAAACTGCACAGAAGTGCACGTTCCTGACTCTTAATTTCCTTGAATAATTTTGAGTATAAACTTTCAATCACAATTCCTAAAGGCTGTTTCCAAGCCTAAGTGCTACAGAGGAATATTAGCACGGTAAAGTAGATTTGCACTGATGCCTGATGTTGCTGCAGGCACATGTTCCATATGCTAGTCATGGAAAGGATTGCAATTCCCTTGCCACAAAATTTAAGGAATTTGTAACCACCTATCTGATGAAACATTGCCTACTGAAGGGGAAAAAAAGGTAATCAGAATTTGTTTGTGTATCAGTAGAACAGCTGCGTAGAGAAGAGGGGTAAAGGACATTATACTCATTATACTACAGAAAGGTTTTTAAGAGGACGGAATGAATACTAAATTATAATTATTGAGATAATATTCAGCGTGTTCCTAGAGGTGCAGTTAACAGGTATCTCAATTATTTGATTGTTGATAATGTTGATTGGATATTTAGAGTTACATTTCAGACAATTCAATAAATCCTCAAACAAAATGTACGTTTAACTTCTCACTGGTGTGGCCCCTTCAGAAAGAACTCCTTTTAGATGAATGTAAAACACCCTAAAAATGCATCCATGCTACATAACTGAACAATAACTTCCATTGCTGTGTCTTTGAGGGTATCTGTGCCATACAGTACCTTAATGTACCTTAAAGGGATATCCATAGCATAACCCTCAGGCAAACTCAGACACATTTAGTTTTGTCTGAAATATGATTGACAGCCAGTCTGCACATGAGGGCAAGAGGTTAAGACCCGCATACATTGTCTACGTGTCATATTATACGAACAGCTCTGTGATATAAGCACTAATCATTGCAGAGAGATCTATTAGGCAGTTTAAATTATCTCAGCAACGGGATTACACAACGGTAACCGAAATGAACGGATGTGCATTTTTCTAGGATATTTACTTTGCTTACTTTGTGTTTCCAGCAATCCAAACAGGAATTTCCCTCACTCCATGACTACGTTCATCTACTCCGATTGATACTTGTTTTCACACTCCTGCTCACGCAGCATTGTCACAACACCATGTAGACACCCATCTGCTTGGTCACCCGGGTGAAATCGGGACCCTGCCAGCTTTTGTTTTCAGTGTGGATGAGGGCATTTGCACTCCGGGACCCTGGCGATGGATGGCACATGCCATAATAGGATTCACTTTTGTACTCGTCAAGGCAGACCTGAACCATATGTGACATCGAACTCTTTTAAGATGTTGGTGGTTTTGACAATTTACTTGAGTGAATATACGTAGGTTCACGTTTAGGGTTTTAAGTTTAAATATAAATTACAGGCACCGTTGAGTATGTAGTTACAGTGTGCATATTTACTGTACACTGTAAAAAAATATCGTAAAAAAAGCTAATTTTCTGGTAGCAGGGGGTGTCAGAAAATGTCTGTTAAAAAGCAGTAATTATCTGTAAAATAAGCTCAAATAAAAACTGTAAAAAAAAAATTTCTGGCAGACGGTGTGCGAGAAATGAATGTGAGAACAGTAGGTGGTGCTCTCTCTTGTTACTCAACAGCACTTCCAACTAACCCTTTGCGGGGCTCGAACCAGCGATGTCCTACTCATGAGACTGCACATTAACCCAACAAAAACCATTAAATCATATATTACAAAAGCCCAAGTTTAAATTAACTGTCAGAGTAAATTTAGTAAGTGTTGTATAAAAAAATAATAATTTTTATATATTATTTTTTATTTTTTATTAGAATTTACTTAGTATTTATTCATTTAAATACACCAATAAACTGTCGAAATAAAAGCATTTTCTTTTGTTAAATGTAAGTTAGCTGAACTCACATTGTGTAAATTACAGAAAATGCTGCTACTTTTTCCAATAACAAAATACTGTATTTTTACAGTTATTTTTGTTAAAAGTTTCATCTAAAAGCTGTTAAAAAACAGCTATTCAGTGTATTACATTTATACAGATCATAAGTAAGGACTTTATTCTGTTTATTGTGGCTGTGGATCTGCAGCCTATACTGGGCATGAAGCAGGACACCACTAGAACAGGACAACAGTCTGCTGCAGGGCACATACCTATTGTCCTTGTTGTGTGGAAACATATC
Source organism: Leptodoras praelongus (assembly GCA_028564905.1). Lineage (NCBI taxonomy): Eukaryota > Metazoa > Chordata > Actinopteri > Siluriformes > Doradidae > Leptodoras > Leptodoras praelongus. The sequence goes on along the minus strand of JAOTRJ010000051.1, from coordinate 15,243,586 downwards.
ATATCTCATATCACCGTATCAGTGATAACATTAAAACCACTGACAGGTGAAGTGAATAATATTGCTTATTGCATTATAATGGCGCATGTCAGTGGTTTTAATGTTATGGCTAATATGGAGACACAAGGTTTCTGACCTAGGGAAAATGTAGCACATTCCAACATGTTTAGGGAGGTAAAAGGAAACCAGACAACACAGAGAAAACCCACATGGATACAGGAAGAGCATGCACAGAAACTCTGTGCAGAGAGTACCCTGAGCTCATGACTGGACCGGGAACCCTGTGAGGTGGCTCCGCTAGCTGCTGCATCACTGTGCCATCTCACGTATACAATGATATTTTTAATGGCAGAGTTGTCCAATAAATAAACACAGTTGGTTTTAAACCATCTGGCTTTATACTTCAATGCTAACTCATTGATAAAAGTGTATTTTAGGATGTCTTGTGGAAGGAACATTTGTATATGTGAGGATATAGGTGCACAGGAACCTGTGTGTATGTTTGGTTTTACCTTATTATTAGAGATGAAGTGACAGTGATTATGGAATCAATTGGATAAATTTGTATGCTTACATGAAAACAATCTCTTACAATCTCTTTCTTTTTCATTCCTTCCTTTTGTTTCTCACTCTTTTTACTTTCTCTTTCTGTCTGTACTCCACTCTCTCGGGACCTCATCATCTTCCCTAACAGTCAGAGTGGGATTTAGTACCGTGTATTCCCTCACCTTCCTTTCCCCTTTTTTCATTCTCTTATTCTTTTCTTCTGCTCACTCGATCCCACATTCCTTTCTCCTCCACTTGACTCCTGGTGTTCCTTTCAGTCTCTCTCTCTCTCTCTCTCTCTCTCTCTCTCTCTCTGTCAGTAGAAGAGGTTTAATGCAGTTGGGTTGTACTATTAGACTTGATAGTAGCAAGCCTTGTTTTATGAAGGCCGTCCTTGAGGCTACAGTTTCATGAAGAATGGTCTGTGGGTCTCTGTAATTTGGATTAAACGTGGCTACACAGAGGACAATAAACCTGCCATGCATGAAATTGAAATATGTCTAACATCATGCATGCTTTTGGCTCCCAGCCCTCATGACATATTTTAAACATAACGGACTGTTTGATTGTATTCTTGTGATGTTCTCAGGACTTCGCACTGCTGTTTGAGAGAATAGTGTGGGAGAGAGGAAGTTGCTGGGGAGTACATTACATTTAATAATTGTCTGGAATTTGGTAGAAAACTAATGATTGCATTTAGGATGTTTCAACGAGCACAGAGTGATGCTGATAATTGCCTGTCTGAGAGGCCATGTAGTCCCACAGACTGGTCCCCAGACATTGCAGCAGAGCCCAGAACACACTGCACACTTACTGGATAGATGACAGACAAATAGAAAATGGTAATTTATGTGTGCTGCTTTTTTTCCTGACATCTGCACAAGGCGACAGGCCACCAAACTCCTCAGAGACGAGAGAAAGAGAGAGAGATAGAGAGAGAGAGATGATGTGAATCACAGCATAATGTTCTGGAAAAGGCATGATTTGAGCTGTGTTTTTCTCTTCTTTCTTTTGTCTGGACTTCTCATAGGATGAGAGGCATGATGGGGTTTCTCCTTCTGTCTGTGTTTCTTACTATATCTTATGTTTCTTCCTCTCTCTCCCACTCTCTCTCTCTCTTTCTTACAGTATCAGTGATGGTGACAGAGAAAAAGCAGGGACTCTGGGGTTTAAAAGTACCCGAAGCATCCTGGGTAATTAGCCATTACGTTGCTGTCACAGAGGGTTGTGCAGTCAATACAGAGATAATTTGGGCAATGGTGAATGACAGCGCTGTCCGGACTGCTGGGATGATCAAGGACAGAGCCAGCTGCACCCGGCATCTGTCAGGCCCATGAATCTCTCTCTCCTGCTCTCTCTCTCTCTCTCTCTCTCTCTCTCTCACACACACACACACACACACCCACACACACACACACACACACACACAGCCTGCTGCTTACAGAACAACTGAAGCAGAGCGAGAGAAGATAACAGAGCCAGAACGATGCACAAACAAATATGTTCATCCCTGTTTCTCTTTCCTCTCATTTCTCCTCCTCTCTCAGAGGGAAATGGCTAGTTAAGATGGCTAGTTAAGGCCTGTCTCTCCACGTGAATGTGCTTGTTACTGTTGGTGGCAAATGAGTGACACAGAGTGTAAATGAGAGATGGAGGCCCAGAATGACCGGGGCAGAAGGTGTAAATAATGGCAACATAGGCGGGGTGAGATGTTGGAGAGAGGAGGGTCTGTGGCATAATGAAAAACCTATTTATTTCAGTAATAAAGATAAATGTGTGCCATGTTGATTATATTTGGGTCGTGTAAATTGGAATTGGAACACATGTTCGCACATGGAGGGCAGGGAGGGGGTAAAGGAAGAACACATGCTTTTGTAGTATTCTATAAATGTTAAGCATTCCATCTAAAATACACACTAATGATTCATGATGTGTACTGAATTAAAAAAATATATTATAATATTTTTAAAAAATGAGAACATTAATGAAACTGTCAATATTTTTTATAATAGTGCAGCAAGCGGTATTCATTCATTCATTATCTGTACCGCTTATTCCCAGTTACGGGGTCACGGGGGAGCCGGTGCCCAGTCGGCAACTCTGAGCGCAAGG
>JAOTRJ010000051.1:15114765-15130075 GCA_028564905.1 Leptodoras praelongus | reverse complement strand
GCAGGACTTGTATATGTCATTCCCAAGACGAATTGATGCTGTATTGGCCGCAAAAGGAGGCCCTACACCATACTAATGCATTATTGTGGTCTAAAATGACAGGTGTTTCAGTTTCATTGTCTAACCCCTGTCAGGTGGCAACAAAAATAATGGATTAAAAACAAACTTCCAGTGATGCAGTTGTGGTCGAGGAACTGTCCAAGCCAGTTAGTGTCTTTTTTTTCTACATCTAGGTTTTTTTTCACTATGTTTACAGGAATAATGAAAAAAAGACCCTAACAAGAACTGAAAAGAAAGAAGTTTAGGCCAGGTTTAAATTCAGATACACAAAGCTATTTGGAGCACTGAGCAGATGTATACAGTGGTGCATAACGAGCCTGTGTACAGTAACCCGACCAGTTTTCAGATCAAATTGAATTGAAATGTCTGACGCACATACAGAAAATTACGTAGATTTTAATTCCTTATCTTTTTTTCTCAGCACTAACGCTTAGATTATAGTTCCGTTGATTACTACACCGACACGTTTTAATTCACGTTAATTGCCGTAACTGTGTTTTACTTATAGTCTGTTACTGGTTTTCAAACTGGGTTTTTGTTTGCTCAAGTTTACAGGAATACAGGACTCATCACTGGCAGTGAGTCTAATGTGCCGTGTCTGTGAATGGTCTGTGCTGGAGAGCAGAGCTCCGCCTCCCAGGAACTGAACATTTTAATTGGGTTTAGTGTTGGAAGCCAGGAAGCTGTGTGACAGGTGCTGCATTGTGTTAAAGCAGATTTAATTACGCTGCAATAAGCACATCAGACCAGAGCATCTCTGTAAGGCCGGTGAGGATTTTCAGGCTGCTCGGATTCAGAACGAAATTCACTTAAGGTCGTCCTCTGGTTGTGTCACAGCAATGTGTTTATATCACTGAAAATTTCCTGTGTTGCCAGAAATGTAACTTTTTTTAATTGGGGCATTTGAGGGTTTTTTTTTAATTTAAAGTGTTGTTGATGCTGTGTGTTAATGTGCTTGGAAATGTCCATGTGCTGCTATTAGCAGTGTGTTAGCACTTAGCTCAGAGGTGATGGATGACTCACTCACAGGCCGTTACGGGCCCACGCTTGTTCTCCAGTTCCTCCACGCTTCTGTGCCTGCTTCTGTCGCTCTCTCCTCCCACACACTTACGCACGGCTCTGGTGAACGGGCGAGCGGGAGGAGGCAGAGTGATCACGATGATAACACCCTGGCTTGCTCTGCTCTGATTGGTGGATTTAAGGTGTGTAATCAGTGCCACTGTCGCTGAATCCCTCCCCCACTTCTCTCCTCCACTCCCACCTCCTCTCGCTCTCTCTGAGGCAGTGTTCCAGAGAGGATATCTGCTGCTCGCAGAGAGGAGAGGATTAACTCAGCCACTCATCTCATCTGCATATAGATGCTCAGACAGACAGACAGACAGAGTGGCTACACACACACACACACTATTGCACTTAACTGCTTTTCTTTTCTTTTCCTTTCCTTCCCTGCTGGTCAGGACTTGATGTTCTTGTTTTTAGGACACTTTCCCCACTATTGGAGTTGAGCTCTTAGGGAAGTGGCTTGTTTTGTTTATGTTCGGCTCTTGGAGCTCTCAGTTCAGCAATGCAGGACTTTCTCGGCGTGACTAGAAACCTCTGAGCGTCAGAGGCTTTATTTTCGCGTTATCTCTCCGTGTCAGAGATACAGTCGCTCTCCCCGGGTAAAAACGTTTAGCGTGAGCATGCCTTCCCGGGAATCCTACACTCTCAGTAAGGCTGAGAAGTCTCTAGTGCACAAGACCAAGCAGGAAGGGAAGGAGCAGGAGCTGCTCGCAGCAGCGCTGGCCATGAGGATGCGTCCTCAGAAACCTCCAGCTACGCTCTGGCAGCCTCTCAAACTCTTTGCTTATTCACAGCTCAGCTCGCTGGTGCGCCGGGCCACGCTGAAGGACAACGACCGCGTACCCAAGTATGAGAAAGTCCACAACTTTAAGGTAAGACCTTTTTGGTGTCTCTGGTATACTGACCTACTATTACTGCATGTGTTCAAGATTCTTTATTATTATTTATTAGTTTGTACTTGTACTGCTTTGTTTGTATTTGTTTCCGTCCAAATCATGACTAGTATTGTAATATGTACAGTAATGTATAGAACACGTGAACCAGATGTGTGTGTGTGTGTGTGTGTGCGCACACTTGCACGCTTTGTATTTTGGTTTTACGTTCAGTTTCATGCAGCAGAACAGAAGGGAATAAAGAAGAGCAGGACAGTTTAAGATATTCTTTGAGTGTTTTCCAACGAGAAATGCCTTGTTTGTTTATGTGTGGTGTGTGTGGGGGGGGGCCCCATTGCTTCAGGGTGACAGATGGAAAGATTAAGGATTGATAGGCATCATGAACAGAGCGGTGTATTCCCATTAGGCTCCTGTCAGCAAAAGTCGCCTCCCACCCTTCCACTGTGTTTATTCCTATATATCCTATATATTTGTCTTTTCTTCCTTTTCACCTCTATCTTTCTTTGAATTAGTCTTTAGTTCTTTCTTTCTTATTTCATCTGTTTTATTTCTCTCTTTTTGTGTATACTTGTGCTCTAGTCTCTCTATGTAATCTTAGGCCTGATGTTTCCCCTCCCTCTATGTCTCTCTCTAGTTCTCTCCTGTTATCCCTCTCTCTCTCTCTCTTTCTTTCTCTCTCTTCCTCCCTCTCTCTGTTGTCCTCTCTCTCTGTCCCTCTCCCTCTCACCATCTCTTTCTCCCTCCCTCTCTCTTTCCATCACTCTCCCTCTCCCTCTCCGTCTCTTGTTTATTCACTTGATTTTTTTCCCCGTCTTACAGTGATTACTGTGACTCTAGAGGCTGTGATATCACAGAGACTCTGAAATTGCTGATTCTTTTCCCCCCTCTGTGTCTGGTCCTTATCTCCTCAGTCTCAGAGCATCACTGACACACTCGCACTGCCTATGCTGGCATTTGGCTAGGACAGCAAAAGCTTGCCTTTCAAATTTGGTTGAAATTACACCTACCACATTTTCAGCCTTAAATTAATATGATGCAAATATTTTAATAGCAATGATCTTTAGTAATAAAATGTATTCATGTGAAATAGGTCCATAAATAGGTAATCGAAATAAAACTAATATATGTGCTTCACTATAATATTTGCTTAAGTGTTCACACTTTGTTTTACTAGTGTGTGTATAAAAGAAGCAGTTCGGTGGTAGGAAGATGCTCAGCGTTCATCCAGGCCAGGCTTCATTTCCAGCGGCCAGTCCCCCCCTCCTCACCCTCCCTAGAGAGTGAGCATGAGGTCTCCTGATTGGATGGACTGTTACCTGGCGCAGAGGGGGACGAGAGCCGTGATGGCTCTGCTTTATGCCTCAGAGAACCTTTCCTGCATGGTCCAAAGACACGCTCTTTAATGGCCTCGCTTTCTGTTATTCTCTCTGCTCGTCTTTGTTCTTTGCTCTTTCTTGTGTACACGTCCTCTGTCCCTCTGTGTACCGATCTGCCGATTAATAGTCAAGTGGATTGAAAAGGCCATCGGATTTGACGTAGCTGGAGCAGCCCTCATGCCCAGATCACGGATAATCCTGCAGTTCTGCTGTAGACAAGCGTGACATCTGAAAGCGAGAGGAAGCTGTGTGTGTATACGTGTGTGCTGAGTGTGCACTGTTCATGGTGTTTAACATCCCTGCTTTGTCTCTGTGCCCTGTAGGTACACACGTTCAGAGGGCCGCACTGGTGCGAGTACTGTGCCAACTTTATGTGGGGGCTCATTGCTCAGGGGGTCAAATGTGCAGGTGAACAAACACACACACACACACACACACACACACACACACACACACACACACCAGTTCTACATCCATTTAAAAACAAGTTCCAGATTTTCTTTATTGACAGTTTTCTATCACACATTTCCAGTTGCAGTGCAGGTACACGATGACTGTCTGCACTTCTAATAGCAGTTTTAAAAGGCAGCACCATCACATCACTTCTCTGTATTAAACATCACACTCATACTGTAATTGTGCCAAACCTCCGAAATGCTGTGTCGTACACAAGTTGCAGTTCCAAACAATCAGAGCTTGTGTCATTTGTTTTTGATTAAAGAAGATTTTATGTCTAAAATGGCGGTTTAATAATATTTAATACAATTCAGCCAGGGAGGAAGTTTCTATCTGTAGGTTACAGTTATATAGAATAGAATGTATAACTCTTGTCATCTCGCTCACTCATCTCTATGTGCTAAGAAACAGAACTGCAGGTTTAGTGGATGTAATGTTTAACGGGTGCTGTGTTTGTTCTGCAGTAGGTGTAGTTATAGTTCATGCTTGTATGTCCCAGCGTGTAGTGTGTAGAGCAGTGTGTCAGGGACGAGAGTGATACTGACTTTACTCAAGGCTGTCGAGCTAGCGTATGAATGCAGCAGGGGTGTTTTGTCTGTTACAATATGGGTATGTATCTTTTTCCTTGACTATACACACATTAATGTGGAACGTGCTGAAGGTTGTTTTCTGAGCTTTTATTAATAGTTTATCTGAATCTGTGTCTGGACTGTATCTTTCTGTTTTTCCTGATTAAGAGAATGATTCTGTATTTGTGGGTCATTTAGAGATGGGCTGGTGTGTGTTTTATTTTGAATGTTTTATTTATAGAACAAAGTGAGCCTGGTACGTGTTTTCAGGGACTGGTGTTATGAATAATACATGAATCAGTTTTGAAAGCAGCTCGAGTTCAAAGCCATTATGGTGAGATCCCATTCTTGATTTTTTTTTTCCCTCTTCTCTCTCTCTCTCTCTCTCTTCCCCCCTGTCTCTCTCTTTATCTCTCATTCCCCCTTCTTTCTTCTGCCTCACTCATTCTTTTTCTCTCTTAATCGTTCCGTTTTCTTTTTATAAGCAATGCTACTAGAAACTAGGACAGCAAAGTCGCATTTGATGTTGAAATTTGCATTCCCTGATACCCCCACCAGCACCCCGTGTATGTGTATATGTGTGTTTGGTCAGGTGCCAGCATGCCAACCCCTGTGTCTGTGCATGTTGTGCCACATAGCTTCATCAGGGTACAGCCTTTCTCTTTCTGAAAGCCATTCCATCATGGCAGAGCCCAAAACAAAGCTGGCATGTCTTCATAACGAAGCACAGGGCTGAGAGCTCGGGGACAGACTCATTGAAATTCAGTCCCCATAACCCGATACGGGGAACTCTGTGATGTGCTCCCAGTCCTCTTTGCGAGAAGGGAAATTCCTGTCTGCGAGTAATAAGAAGAGCAGGGACTTGGCCAAATATTACTGATCCAGCAGAGGACACTTACCATCATAAGCAGAGTAGACAGGCGTTAAAGCTAATATTCCAGAGAAAGAATTGGCTTCAGAAAGTCTTGTGGTGTATTGAAAGAGTATCTGTGTTTGCACACAGTGTCCTGAGGCTTGGAGATCAAGTCTCCTTCACTGATAAACAAACACACATACTCTAATTGAAGTGTGTGGGTGTGGGTGTGTGTGTGTGCGCGCAGGTTAAGAGCCTATCGGTGTCGTCGCGCCCAGCTGAGGGCTTGAGGGTCATCTAGCACTAGTATTCTGAACACGGGATCAGCAGACCTTAGAGGATAAAGCGAATCTATTAACCGGTGCCCTCTATTACTGCGCCTGTCTCCCACTCTTAAGAGATCCTTTGCTCTCTTTCATACAGTAATTACATTTCTCCGTCAATGAATTTAAATGAAGGCAGCAATGCTCAAGGGGCCATTTTCAATCTTTAATGTTGAGTCTCTTGAATTGGTATAACTATTGCCATATTCAATACTTTGATTTTGAATAAAGGTGTACCACGGTGCTAAATGTAATTATGGGCGATAACTGGGGAAATTGTTTTCTCCAGCTTTATTCGGTTTTAAAAAAGACGGCATCCAGCAGGAGATTGAATTAAATGATTGTTGTGTTTAGTCGGTAAATGAAAGGGGTCGGTGTAATCGTGTTATTGGTGTCTGGTAGATGAATGTGCTGTGGCCAGAACGAGCAGGTCTTCAGCACCCTCACACTAATGTGCTGTTCTGCTCTTCTGTTGTTCTGTCTAGAATGAAAGGGACATGGGTGGGCTGCTCGATATCATGCCTGTATCATCGTATATGTAATGTTGATTAAAGAAATTGTAGGGATGGGGGGGGTGTGGTGGGGGGTTGTGTGCAAACCTAAAAGCTGTCTGCTAAAATTCAAGTCAGACAGACGGAGCGCTGAAGAGAAGAGTGCTTTGAGATTCTGTCCCATTTTGAGCTGGAAATGAGGTCTAGTGTAGCCTGCAGCGCAGAGAATATCTGTCTGCTTGATTATTGTGTGTGTGTGTGTGTGTGTGTTCGGGGTTAGAGGCAATTGGTATGTGCTTCTCTCTCTGTGTCTCTCTCTCTCTCTCTCTCTCTCTCTCTCTCTCTCTGTCTCTCTCTCTCGCCTTCCTCTCATCCTTCAGGCCACATTGTTTTCAGGATAGCACTAATTCCCTAATTCTCCCAGAGAGCTCTGCTCCACACAAAGCAGCAGCGGTGGAGCGTCTGTCCCCAGCTCCAAATGCGCCACTGCTCTGGCTTTCACTTCTCTACCGCTCTTTTTTTTATCTTCTTTTCCCCTGCCCACATGCTACCTGCTCTAGACCAGCTGGCCTGTTCAGAGAGCCATGCATTATATATTAATGAAGTCATTTGCCTACATTTGCATAACTCCTAGTACTGTGTCTGTATTTTAGGCTGCAGGGAAGTGCTTCATGTCTGCAGCATTGGCCTTTTATTAACACTTATTTAACCAGATATGTTGAGAATGTATGACTTTAAAATGGCCCAGATGATTGATGAATTGTTAGCTGTTTAAAACACGCTGATAAGGTCTTATATTTTTATTTATTTCACTACATTCTCATGAAACGAATGCTCTATAATCTAGGCGTTTCTATGTCGGCTACTGCATTATTGCATATTCTGGTATTATAGCCCATAAATGGGTGACGTAGCTCATGCATGTTTTATCAAATGCTGTTTGTAGGCCTAGCAGGTTCCTCCAAGGTGACACCAACAGCATGTCTAGGAACCACTCAGAAAGTGATGACATCAGATATCGGGGCTCATTGACAGTTTAGACAGATATTGATTTAGGGGAATGAAACCTCAGCACACTTGGTTGAAAAATTAACTCTGCTCTAGGTAAAGGATCTGGGCAATCAATAAAAGTATTAGTCTCAATCTGCTGTGCTCCGCAGACGTTGCGTGTCGTCTAATTGAGCATGTGGTACTGAAAATTTTCATTTGCACATATTAGGCAAGCTTATGTGTTTTTCAGGCTTGATCAAGATGCATTTTCAGGACGTGTATCAAATCATTACGATCAGTTGTGTTTATTTCAGATCTTCATTGTACTCTCTTTTTGTTTGTTGCAGACTGTGGCTTGAATGTTCATAAGCAGTGCTCCAAGATGGTTCCCAACGACTGTAAGCCGGACCTGAAACACGTCAAGAAAGTGTACAGCTGTGATCTGACCACTCTGGTGAAAGCCCATAATTCCAAGCGACCCATGGTGGTGGACATGTGCATACGGGAGATCGAATCACGAGGTGAGCGCTCCACCTTTAATGTCGGCCGCATTTACGATTATAACAGAGGATCAGTGTTAAACAAGCCCCTCAGGAGAGCTCTCCACAGCACTGTTCAATACTTATTCACACGCCCGTATCATGGCCCACTAATATCACAAACACCATGTATGTTCATGCAACAGAATATGTATTTGTCTGGAATTGGGATAGAGTGCTTTCGAAATGAAATCGCGCCATTTCTTTCTTTCCAGCGGCATTTCAGAAGCACACTGTATTAATGAGCGTCATTAAACAGATGGTTAATTGTTTGAATGGCTTTGGTTTACACTTCAAAAGAACAGCTCCATTAGGCACACCATATGTTAATGTAATGTACAGTTTCTGTCTGGCGTGAATCAGGGCGCTACTGAGTTTCCAAATAAAGACTTACACAGTGAACTGAACTCTCTTTTAGGTCTGAAGTCGGAAGGTCTCTACAGAGTGTCTGGCTTCAGTGATTTAATTGAAGATGTCAAGTTGTCCTTCGACAGAGGTACCGTTTCCCTTTGCGCACATCAACTGTATTCAAAACAGCGTCTGTTTCATCATGTGTCTTCGGTTCATTGCACTTCGTTCTGATGAAATACAGTAATTGCATATGAAATCTTGCTGCATGCCTGTACACAGCTCCCCATGCATAATCCTGTAAGTGTTAAACACCCACGTGTGTTCCCAGTGCAGCTTTTTTTTTTAGGTCACTCTTTATCTAACAGTGGGAACACTGTGTTTTGGTACCGCCTCGGCTGCCTTGAGCTGCTTTCATGTGAAAGCTGCGCGTTTGTGTGGGGATTAGGCTCCATCTGCACAGAAGCTGTGTGTCATCAAGAGGCCCCAGTTCTGGCAATAGATAACCACACTCAGGACAAATGGACAATGTCAGAGGCGTTTTAGCCTGTACAGAGAGAGACAGAGAGCGTGCAGAGTTCATAAGGAAAGATGAGATGTGAATGGGAAGGAGAAAATACAGCTTTTGTGATGCTTTCCAAGTGGGGACAACCATTTGGTTATGGTCTGTTAGACGTCGAAGTAGAAGAAGACGACGAAACGGTGAGAAAGGATAGAATGAGACAGACAGATAGAAATAGACATGAAAAGACCAGGAATAAGTATAAGAATTGGGTTAACGAGATGTGAAAGCAAGCAGGTTATAACCCATAGCAGCGCCAACTTGGCTTCCAGCATTGTTATGAGAGGCCAGAAATCAAGTGGCAGAAAGCCTTGAAATCCAGCTACCACACACCAGTGCTGTCCAGTCAAAGCCAGGGTCATGTGACTTCACACTGAGCAATGCATGACGAATATCCCTCCATCCTCCATGGTGCTCGGCATCCCCTTATCTGCCGGGGCCATATTTGTAGAAAAAGCACTTTTTCTACCATGAACCATTGAGGAAGCATGCATCATCAGTCAGTCTGTTTCTGCTTTGTGTGTAGACGGGGAGAAAGCAGACATCTCGGTGAACATGTATGAAGATATTAACATCATCACAGGTGCTCTTAAGCTCTACTTCAGGGAATTGCCCATTCCTGTTATCACGTACGACGCATATCCACGCTTCATCGAGGCTGCCAGTAAGTCTTTGTCTTTCTCAGACACGCACATTTACAGATAACGGGGATAACTCTGCCAGTGCTCAGACGCGCTGTGCATGAATACCGATATGCTGAGTTGCATTTCTGTATAACTGAATGAGCGTCTCTAAAATCTTGTCATCACTTTATATTCAGCTGGCATTTCAGATTTGATTGTATCTCACCTGTTGGATAGAATATAGAAGGATAGAGGCTTCAAAACATTATGTGTAGTATAAAGAGCTAGTGTGTCTCACAGTCAGCCTGTGAGTCGAGACGATCTTTAATAACTCTCGGTGTCATAGAAAGCTTGTTCTGTGTAGACATTTTACTTATTTACGTGTTTGTGGCGTGAATTACACGTTGATAGAGCTCGTGTGCGTTTGTGGTTTCAGAGCTGACGGACCCGGATGAGCGTCTCGAGGCGCTTCATGAAGCCCTGAAGCAGCTGCCTCCTGCTCACTGTGAAACTCTAAGGTATCTGATGGGTCACTTAAAAAGGTGAGGAACATAGTCGTGACGTTTGAGACATTTCCTGCTGTGATCTTTACCAAAGTGACTCTGTGACTGTTTCTCATTGCACCAGCTAGTAATTCTGACACGTTTCCGTGTGTGTGTGTGTTTACAGGGTGACCCAGAACGAGAAGGATAACCTGATGAACGCAGAGAATCTGGGGATCGTCTTTGGTCCGACTCTGATGCGCGCGCCCGACCTCGACGCCATGACAGCACTGAATGACATCCGCTACCAGAGGCAGGTGGTAGAGTCTCTGATAAAGAACGAAGACATCCTCTTCTAGCCTGTCCGTCATTCCTCCTCCTGTATACGAAGGAGCGTTTTGTTTTGAAATCATGGACTGCAGCTCGTGCTGTGTTTCTTTTTGTGCAAAGACTTGAAACTGAATATGAAGGACCATTGTATAATATTTCCTCCTTTCCCCATCTGGTGGACCAGTTCTAATTGGTTAATGCTCTATTTTTATTTTTTTTTCTTGTTTAATGGGCGTGGATTACGTACCTTAAATTTGCATGTCTTCCTCCCCATTTTTGTCGGGGGTTTACGGTGAACTGTGGGACTCTGCAGAGCCAGCCTTGTTTATTTTGTGGCAGGTTAGGGGTTGCTGAGGAATAAGCGCTATAGCCTCGGGCCCCTTCTGCAGCATGTGATGAAGCTCGTGAAATTTGCCGCGTCGTGACTGTACTTTAATTTATCCCATGTACGTACACTAGTTCCTACTTGCCAAACGGGTTTTGTGTTTTGTGAGCAACTGTAAATGTGATATTTGCTAGTGATTTTTAGTGACACTTTACTTGAACAGCTCAGTGTAAAAGCTGCTTTAAAAGACAAGAAGTCATAAAGGAGAAACGTCTGTGAACTCATGATGAGCTTTATAGTGAACGGGTATAGTAGCAGTAACAGCATGTGTTAATGTGGTGAAATCCAGCTGTCTTGGCAGTCTTCTTAAATTCGACAGATTTGATTTTGTACTTGCTGAGTTGCTTATCTTTTCTGTATGCGCAGTGGTTTAATATGAGCTCAAACCTTTCCAGTTTTAAATTTCTACCGAGTATCTCATGAATGTCACGTTACCAAGAGTCAACACCTCTTCAAGTAAAGTGTCACTGTTGATTTTTTGTTTTTTGTTTTTTAAACCTGTGACCTTTTTGATCTTTTGTCTCTGCCTATAATCTGCCTTTTTCATGCAGTACCTCTTCAGATGACTCTCCAGAGACTCTTCAGCTCTACTGATGAAGGATGTTACAATCCGTTTACTACTTACCGTCTATTATAGTAGTCTGGCCTTTACAGAAATCTCTTGCACTCTGAACAGACCAGGCTGGTGTTTTTGGTTGTAGTTTGTTTTTGTATTTGATTTACTCATGGATTAATTTATTAAATGTCACTTTTAGAAATATGGGGCTTGGATCTTTTTTTCTGCATGTAATATGATGGGTAAAGTCTGCAAAGGTTTTCAGAGAAAAGGCATAATATTGTGCATTTGTTTTGTGTACACAAGCCATAATTAGGCTTCTCAAATGTCTTGATGAAAGGTCTTGTACACGTGTATAATGTTTGCATGTTTACAATGACATCTGAAAATCTTTGTGCCTTGATCCAGTAAGCCCTCCGGCCTGCCGTCAGTCACACTGATTAGCACAGAAGCAGCAACACCTCAGGCAGCATCCATTCCCCAGATCACTGCAGTGGCTGGATGTGTATACAAACCACACGAGGGAGGATTCACGTTTCATTTTTAATTACTGCTGATGGGTTGCCCTGCCTGCAGCATCCAAAACACTGTAATGAATTTTCTCAGTCAGTGTTGGTCTGCTTCTCTGCTCTTATAGCAGATGATTTGCTGAGTTTGTGTTTGAGCATTCGCAAAGAAATTCCTTATCAGTGGTCCCAGACTGTGACCTGATTGTGATTATTGTGATTCTGGGTTAAGGGAGAAGACACACGTTTATTCGTTGCTATGTTGGAAGCTGTTAAATTTCTATAAAAGCTCATTAAATTGCCCCACATTGTTCTGTCAGTTACCTATAAACGCAGCCGTCTAGGTTAGGTTATTAAAAGCCATGAAGCGTTACAAGCCCCCGACCTGTTCCCTTATTACTGTCAGCCACTCTGCAAGGTCTGATCCTGATGCTGTCAGATATTTTCTCCCCGACATGCATGTTATTTTCTCTCTGATCAGTCTATTAGCAGCTATACTCACTGACTGCCCAAAGTCAAACAAAATATCATACAGATATTTTTCAAATTTAAGTCAATATTTATAGTATATCAGATTGCCTGTATCAGTTGAGATTTTCTTAACCAGTACTGTAGAAAGGAATAAAAAATGTCAGGATGATAATTAAATTTCAGCTACAATACCATCGCCATCCTTGTCACCTTGACAACCACTGACATTATTTTTGATTTTCCGGTTTCCTCCTCATTCTGTGTTAATATGCCCCCTGGAGCTTACTGCTGCACTCCATTGACTCCTGAGTGAAGGCTGAAGCTTATGGGGGGTAAGAAAATCACAGCGGTCTCATTTTTTGAGAGAATGATTTATTGTTATTGTGCATCAGTTATCCATCTGGGTTAATACTACAGGGCGACAAAGCTAAAAGCCCATTTCATCATGCCTGCCTCTGTGTTAATACCACAGCCACTGAACACTCATCCAGACACATCTAATAACACAGCAAGTTAATTATGGGTCTACTGTGCTTTTTTTCATACTAATGAATCGGAATGCTGTGTGTGACGGCTGGTGTATCTGACCTTTGGACGTCGAGTGCATATGGAATTTCTATGTGCAGAGAGCTGCCCTAATGCTAATGTGGACTGAATGAATTAAAAAAAAAAGAGCTGAAGGGCTAAATAAGACCCTTGCATAATTCATTCTTCACCTCAAATGCTCCATGTTCTTCCATTATTTATTAACGGAATATCCCAGCAGTTTCACCCTAATCTCTAGCCATTTAATCATTAGCATTTTAACTGCCCCGAGAAAGGACCTGAAAACCTATTTACTTAAATCTCACTTGTCATGGAGGTCTAACATGTTGGAATCTCATTGTTATATAAAGTAATAACAAGAACACCAAAGATCTTGTTGAAAACAGGTGAGAAGGTCTTTCCAAAGCTGTTCTTATGGAGCTTTATTCAACTTTCCAGTGCTGGAAGATTATTATCACTGCCATTCATCTTCAGTAAGCACTTTATCCTGGTCATGGAGCCGCTGGATTTAGAGTCTATACCCGGAATACCAGTCTGGATGGGACACCAGTCTGAAAGACTCAGTTATAAAGATCTAATGCTTAATAAACGAATAGATGCGTGAAGAATTCATGAAAACATTTTATAGAAGTAAGAGTATTGCATACACTTTCATTATAAGCCAGTTTTGAGGAAATGGGGTTTCCTCCGTTTCTCAGCACAGGGGAAGTATTACAGTGTAATTATATATAACTATAATTGGTTTTACATAAGGGATTTGAGGCAGGGTGAAATTCAGGGTGGAATAATGTGAATAAGTGACACAAGGTTTAAGCACTGACTCTTTTATCTGTATCTTCAGCGTGCATTAAACAATCTCTCTCTCCTACATGACAGATAGTGTTTTGAGGGGAAATAATTACGTTTTCCATATGTGAATATTGGCTGGGTGATGCAGGAGGCCCATGCTGGTGCAGTTCCTAGAAGAGAGGTGGAAAAGAGTGTCAGGGTCAGGTATGTTGGCGGTTTGGAGGGTCTGTTTTTGGCCCAAGCTCTATAGAGACATCAAGTTGTGATAGAGCAGGATTGGGACTCGGGCAACACTAGATGGGCTCGGTGGGTCTGGACGAGTGTTTAGTTTAGCTGTTTAGCCAGATGCACGATCTCAACATGGCTAGGCTTTCAGAATGAAGTTCTCCTTTACCTCTGCTCTCTCAGTCAAGGGCAAATGGATCTAACCCTGCCAGGAGAGACATGTGGGACTGAGATTCAGGTGGCAGTGTGTGTGTATGTGTGGGCAGGGCACTGGGTGTGTGGGATACTGATCTCTCTTAATTCTGCAGTTGCCAGATCTGCCACTCTGTCTCTAAATAAGATGAATGATGCAGGGCTATGAGGAAAGGAGTGAAGGGGGGAGGGAGGCATGGGGAAATGGAGTCTGCTGGAGCATGGAGGGGGTCTCTGTGTGGGGAAATTATTCCTGTCTGTAGAATGGAAGGTTGTGTCAGGACAGGAGCTGTGGATCAGCAGGGGCAGAGACTATTCAGAAAGGGCTAACCATTTTATCCAGCCAATCATACCCGAGACACAAAATGTGCATCTGCTGGAAAGTGGTTTACAAACTGAATAGATAATGTGTGTTGTATCCTTCAGGAGGCATCAGCTCAGCTAGAAGGGATTGGGCATTAAATTTGCGGATGAGGCAGGTGTGAAACTGGAAAAAAAAAGGCACAGCAATGTCAGGCTCAGTCATCTGGAAAAGTCAAATCCAAAGCTGTGGCCTCTCAGCACCAGCCTGTGAAAATGATGGAGTAGGTCATGATCTAATATAATAACCTCATGCTGACTGGGACTTCTGGCTCTAGTGTGAATCTAAAAAAGCTATAAAAGAAAAAGTTGTATTAATACAGCTGAAAAGATACTGCTAATACCATAGAGCTAGGATTTGTAAAACTGAAAGGCCAAATAAGACTGAAAAGGTTTTCGAAGTAACACTGTTCTGGAAGGTTCTGCAATCAGCAGTTTAACTGGTAACAGGTGAGGTCATCAAGACCGAGTATAAAAGGAGCATCCACCAAAGGCTTAGTCTTTACAAACAAGGATGCATTGTGGTTCACCACTTTGCAGTTCAAACACAGTGCTTCTCAGCACAAAGACTTTAGGTCTTTCACCATCTTCAGTTCATAATATCATGAAATGGTTCAGGGAGTCAGGAGAAATCTCAGTGTGTAAAGGCCAAGGGCAGAACCTGCTGCTGAATGTATGTGACTATTGAGCCCTCAGACTGTACTGTTCAATGCAGTCCGTCACTGCTTCAAGGAACACGACCTGAAACTATATAATGCAAAAAGGAAGCCATATATTCATTTTGCACAGAAACGCATTATCTGAGATGGAACGAAAGACAGTGGAAATGTATTCCGTGGTCAAATGAGTCCATGTTTCAGCTTGTTTTGGGGGAAACGGACATTGGATTCTACGTGCCAAAGATGAAAAAGACCATCCAGACTGTTACCAGCAAAAAGTGTAAAAACCAGCATCTGTGACGGCATGGGTGATCTTCATATATTTGTGAAGATGCCAGTGGTTCAGAAGCTTGTATTGGTATTTTTGAGAAAATTGTGCTGCTGTCAAGACAACATCTTTCCCAGGAACTCCATGTCTATTTCAGCAGGGCAATACCAATCCTCATCCTGCACGATGTACAACAGTGTGGCTTGACTGGCCTGCCTGCAGTCCAGATCTGTCTCCTATTGAAAATGTACAGGGGTACATTTTCAATGCAACTGAAACAGCTGTCATTTTAGACCACAATAATTTATTAGTATGGTGCAGGGCCTCCTTTTGTGGCCAATACAGCGTCAATTCGTCTTGGGAATGACATATACAAGTCCTGCACAGTGGTCAGAG
>JAOTRJ010000051.1:15095550-15105684 GCA_028564905.1 Leptodoras praelongus | reverse complement strand
CACCACATCAGTGTCACTGCAGTGCTGAGAATGATCCACCACCCAAATAGTACCTGATCTGTGCTGGTCTTGTGGGGCCCTTATTATTAGAGAACAGAGTAAAGGGGACTAACAAAGTATGTAGAGAAACAGATGGACAACAGTCTGTAATTGTAGAACTACAAAGTGCAGCTATATTGTAAGTGGAACTGAGAAAATGGACAAAGAATGTAGAGAAACAGAGGTGGTCATATTGTTATGCCTGATCGGTGCATATATGACATTTAAATAAACTTCTAATCACCTGCCACCCTAACATTTCATGCTTTTACCAGACACTCTTAAAAATAAATGTAAGAGAAAAGGTCATTTAGAGCGAGAACTATTTAATTGCTGAATCATTCGCCATTTTAGTCACTGCCAAAGCAAATAAAAAAATTGAAAAAATATAATCATTATTTTTGTATTATGTATAGTATAATAACTACACACAATAATGCATTAAAAAGCTTTGAAAAGGGTGGGTTTTGATAACACACACTCACATACAAACTCCCTGGATATTGCATGGTAGGTGAAAAACATTTTTAGATTATTATGATATCCAAGCCACGTAAAATATAAATGAAATCCCTAAGAGTTCAGAATACAGATACGGGACAGTTATAACTAATCAGAAATGACCAATATGACTTGAAATACTAGTATGAATTAAACTTCTGGTGCAGTTTATTTGTAAGAGTGTACAGTGCACAATATTACAATAACTGTAAGCTACACAACCTGAGCTGTGTTCATGTTTACATCATGGATCTGTTGTGTATGTATTATCTTACCCAGTGCTGCCACCCAGTGATAGACACAGTGCATTATCTCTGTCTGAGATCCACCAACAAACTGACTATTCCTAATGTACTTTACCAAACACTAACTACACTTCCAAAGGTGTGTAGATCATCTGGATCAAATTACGTTAAGTTAAATTAAGTTAAGCGTCCTCTTTAATTGATTGTTTTCCTAAATGCAACTTGTGTTCCTAGGGCGGAAGTTATCATATGATTAAAGTCTTTCATTAATTATAGACAACAAGATTATCTCAACTATTGTATAAATGTAACCTATGATAGCTGGGAAAACCTGACTAAACTAGCTAGTTACTATAAAATCCAGACAAGCCAGAAACCAGTTTTCAGAACAAATATAACAAATATAAAGTTTATCTCAATTTTAGCAGCATTATCATTCAAAGACATCTCTTAGGAAGGAAAACTGAATCACCACAGTCTGGTGTAGTAACATTACATAGAAAGGGTGCAGTAGACTATCCACTCATCTTTCTTAATGAAAGAAAAAAAGAGGTAAATGTAAACAACTAAAAGCAGTAAAAGAATAAAAGCATTAAACAGTAAAAAAAAAAAAAAAAAAAAAGAAACCCCACTATGATGTACTAAAGAGAATTCATTATTTGCTCTGTGTGTGAGTTAACTTTTGTTCCTTGTACTTCTTCTGCTGGATCTAGATTTTTATTGAGACGATCCCCGGTTGGATGTTCTTCTCTGCTATGAAGAGGCCCAGTGGGGAAAAACAAACTAAAAACATTTTCACCCATGATCTGGACATCTCTGATATCTCAGGGAAGCCAGTGCCCACATCTGTGCCCTTCCAGTCGCCCATAACCAAAAACCCAGATGTACGCAGTGCTATAGAAGGAGTCAAATACATCGCAGAGACCATGAAATCAGATGAGGAGTCCAACAATGTAAGAACAAAGTGTGATACAGTGTTCAATATTACTATGATTCTTTATCATTCTTCATCTCTCTCTCTCTCTCTCTCTCTCTCTCTCCCTCTCTCCCTGTAGGCCTGTGATGAGTGGAAGTTTGTTGCAATGGTTCTGGACCACATCTTGCTCTGTGTCTTCATGGCAGTGTGTATAATTGGAACATTGGCTGTCTTTGCTGGGAGACTCATTGAGCTCAGTCTTTTATAACATGATTATGTTATATTAATAATCATAATATAATACAAGGCACCCATGCAGGGACAAATATGCATGTAAATTCATAATGTGTAGTATGACCCGCATCATTATATGAATGCTGGTGGCCTAATACTTATATATTATATTGTTTTATCAGAAACTTGCGTTGTACACGTTCAAGTCATGGTATGCAAAGCAGTGCCTAAACGCAGGCTGATTTGTATTCACTATTGATATAGATTTTTCTTAGAAAATGCATATTGCTTTGGTATGAATAAAAGTACATCCTTTTGTCTTAAATGCACTTAATTGTCCTTGGTTTTATGAACTGATGCATATGTTTCATTTCAGTTTTGCTTTTCTTTTGTGCCTGGTTGAGTGCAGCCTTTAATCAGTAGCTCTTTGCAATATTTAAATGATCATATCTCAATTCCTCTTCGCACAGGTCCTAATTTAAATCTTGCTTGTGCTCTTTCCTCTTGCTAAAGTTGAGACATTCTACTTTTGCTTCAACATGAAGTAAACATGCACAGACTTACTCATTTCTAAAGGCCTTTGCTAAAGAGGAAGCGGTCTTCTTCAATTCACTTTTCTCTCCGTCAGGTTTGATTGAATGGCAAAACATCTCTCACATAAATGCTGTAACTCTCCTGTGACCTGGATATCTAATGTTCATAAAAATCTGACCTTGTATACTCTTAAAATATCAACTCATTAATGCTTGGCCCATAGAGCACACCTTTTCTGTGCAAAATATAATTAAAGCATATCAGTTGCAAATCAATACCAAAGTGCTGCTGAAGATAGCAGCACAATGCAATCTGAAAGGATTTTTCCCCTACAAATACAGGCACTCAGGCAGTTATACGCAGGGTTTGTGTTTTTGACATATCCTTATCGCTGTCACTGTTTGTTCCTCTTTCTGTCAGTGTTCTGCGTTTACCTGCTGCTCTTACTGTTCACTTAAAAGAACGGAATGAAGAGGTGAGGAAATGTCTCTGCTCTGACAGAGCTTGTTTGCATGCCCCACTCTTTGTGTGAAGGACTGCTCTCTTTCACTCTCACACACGCACACACACTTAGTAAAAACA
This sequence comes from Leptodoras praelongus, assembly GCA_028564905.1. NCBI lineage: Eukaryota > Metazoa > Chordata > Actinopteri > Siluriformes > Doradidae > Leptodoras > Leptodoras praelongus. Next base: position 15,102,633 of record JAOTRJ010000051.1, on the reverse strand, counting down.
CTTACTGATTGGTTTGCTGCATCAGAGACAGGAAGTTTAATGGAACTGTGTGCACAACGGTGACACTTTACTTCTCTACGAATTCATCCTGGGGTGAGTCCATTTTTTCCATGAATAGATTGAAGGGAAACTCAGAAGAGAGCAGGGAGGAAAGGGAAGCTGTGGAAGACATTAGGGGCATCCCTGCCTGTCAAAGGTTGGTGTTTTTAATGCGAAGTTGCCTGCCTTGTTTGTTGGACTCTGAGGAAACTCAGAGGAGGAAATACGAATTCTCACAAAGCTACTGAAGCAGAAGGGTGGTTGTTGGGTTGTTGCAGGTTAACCATATCGTGTGTTCGTCTGTTTTCCATTGTGAGAATTACTTGCACCATAAAACACATTTCCTAGAAAAATAAGGCTTCTGAAGTCTTAGGTGAAACTGTAGTGAAATATACGTGTAGTTTTGTGAAAACCCTCAGTTGTCAGTAATGGACTAAAACTGTCAACAGCCTTATAAAGCTATTATATTTTATTGTTCTTGTAACACTGTCTCATATAGATTACTTAAAACCAGTAATACTCTGACAGTTGTAAGCAGAGAGGTGTAAAATGATATTGGTCTTGTCATATTTTTGCATTCACACATCACATCTGTTCATTTCAAACTCATGTCATAAATAATATCACATTTTTATGCCCAGAGTTTAATTTGATGGCAAGGAACACTTTTTTTAAACAATGTTCTAAAATAGTTTTTTGTTTCAGAGGAACGACAGCATTTTCATTGTTCTGTTCTCTTACTCTTTTAGGAACATATCCCCGTTTTCTTCTGATTGTTTTGGTTCCACATTTGTGTTTTTTGAACAACTTCAAAACCAGTAAGTTCCTGTCTTCCTCCTTACAGCTAAGTAACCTATACTGCAATCGTGTTCACAGATTAAGAATAAACAGCTGTGTACTATGTATATTTTTCTGAACGTGACACAAATGCCATCAAACTGCATACAATAGGCCACATCATTCAGATTCTTTTGTACAATCATGCAGAACCTGTTACTGTGTACACAGTCTCAAATTTACTAATTTGGTCTGTGGCTGGTTGTTCTAACAGAGGAAATGAAGCAGCCTGTATTAGAGCCTCTCGTTTGTAGCTTATGTATCAGGAAGTTGTTGTCACCTCTGCTCAGCAAACCATAAAGATTCAGCTGACGAACAAGGTCATAATTCTGCGGAGATCGTAAATTCCTAAAGATAACTGTTATATTTGGTAAAAGATTTAACATTGTCCAGACGTTCATCTAAAACCTGCCTTCTGTGAGAAATGAAAACAACTCTCAGGTTGAGGCTTATGGCTACCAGCAGCAGAGAAACTGAGAATAAACACATAACCTTTGAGTTATATATTATAAACCATTATTAAAGAACAGTAAAAATAAAAGTAACATGCGGACTAAGGTTACAGCTTCCTGCCTTCTCTGTAGTTCTATGTAGCAGATCATGCATCCTTTAAGCAAAGGAGAAAAGCCATTTTCATTTGATTTTCATTTTAAATCAAATGGCCACGGGTTATGCCTGTGTTGCTTGCAATGAAATGTAACACTGACTATGACTTGCTAATTAGAAATAATCTCATACAATAACGTCAAAGCTGTGCTTTGGAGAAGAAATGTGAGAGTTGAACATTTATTTTGAACCTTCAATTAATTTCTGATGCAATAAAAGAGATAAAACCACAAATTGTAGCTCATGTTATAAAGTAGCTGTGCCGCTCAACCACCACCATGGGGTTATGTTGGTGAAAAATGTATGTTTTCACCAAGGTCTTTGCATCATGCATTGGATCCCTAAGACATTCTACTAAATGTGATCTTGGTATGAATACATCTTTGTTGCTATCAAGCTGAATGCTTGAATAAGTACTTGCTTTGGGAAGTAAGATTGAGCCTTCTTTGCAGCTTGCATGTAGGTTTTTTTTAATCCTCCGGAAGAATGTGTGATATGGGGTAGGGGTGTGAAATTTAAGATGGTACATGTTGCTAGATGTTTAAAGACGTAAGTTCCTTCTAGGTCTCTTCCCATTTTTTCTGCATAGGTGTGTGTACTTGTGTGTATGCGTGTGGATAATCGGGTACAGCATCAGTGAGGGAGAACGCCGGTTAGAACATGCCTGGTCCTCCACCCCCACCAGCACCCCCTCCTCCAACCTTTGCTTTGGTAAGAGATATCACAGCTCTCTAAACTGCACTGCACTGTCCTCTTCAGATTGTTGGAAACATGAAGATATCCCTTATAGAAAACCTACTAGAACATCAAATGTGAATAATCACTTTTTTTTTTTTTGTAAAGCTCTGTCATGTTTCACACATTTTTCACATGTATGCAGTTCTATACTCATGTAACCACATGTGAATAACACATGATTAGGTGTGACATGTATGTTTTTTTTATCTGTTCCCTTCAGTTCCCTTTAGATTAGCAAGTGATTCCTAAAGAATATCTGAATATAATTCAAAACAAATAACCCATGCTTTATGTTATTAAAATATAATGGGATAATGGTTTGTGTAAGGTTCAGCTTTACTAAATCACTACTCAGGAAGCATAGTATCAGCATTTCTTATTGTAGAGCGCCATCTAGTGCCAATTGTATTATTAGTGATCTCTGAAACTCATTTTTCTTAAAAAAACAAAACAAAACAGGCAAATACTGAGAAACCATCCATGTCCAGATCTGAGCAACATGGGAGAAATGCTTTACTCTCAGATATTTCCAAAGGCACTCGCCTGAAAAAAACTGTCACCAATGACCGCAGCGCTCCAGTCTTCGATAGTAAGTGAACTCAAATACCAAAGCACGGCCCTTCTACAACACTTCAAGAATAACTACTACTACATAACTCAATCATATATTAAAATGCAATAACAGTATGGTAACATTTCTACAGAGCCCAAAGGGGGTGGGGCTTCTGGTGGAGGAGGAGGTGGTGGTGGTTTAGGGGGCGGAGCTCCAGGTGGACTTGGGGGATTGTTCCAGGGAGGGATGCCAAGACTAAAATCTGCAGGAGGTGGCTCTGGTAATAAACACATCTTTTAAGAAAAATAATAAATGAATAACTGCCGAAAATGTTTTGAATGAAATATATTGCTGTCTGTTGTTTGAGTTCTTAACATTTATATATATATATATATATATCTTTAAACAGCAAGGCCACCTATGCCACCTACTGGTGGGAGATTCCCTGCACCTAGTGGTGGAGCTCCTCCTCGACTCCCTGACACTCCTACTGGGCACTCAAATATGAGCAGGGGCAATGCTCCACCTGTGCCTTCCCCTACATCTGGCCCTCCACGTGGTTCACAACCTGGTGGCCCTCCACCGTTACCAGGAAGTCGGTTCCCAACCTCCCCTGCCACACCACTAACACTGCCAGGTCGACGCCCCAGTATTCCTGTAAATCCTGCTCCCCCTGGCCGCCAAACATCTTTACCACCACCACCTCCACCCTCTAGTGCCCGTCCATCTCCTAACACATTTTCCTCTGGACCCTCGAATGATTTCCCCCTTCCACCACCACCAGTAGGAGGAAACAGGTCATCTTTTCCACCACCTCCTGTTCCCTCTAGTGCCCATTCACATTTTTCCACAGGCAGCTCAGATGATTTTCCCCCTCCTCCACCAGCCACAGGAGGACATAGGGCATCTTTGTCATTACCTCCAGTTCCCCCTAGTAACCACCCTCCTCTTCCTACACCTCCCTCTGGGTCAAATGATTTTCCTCCTCCACCACCACCTGTAGGAGGAAGAACATCATTTTCTGCTGATGGGTATCCATCACCACCCCCACCCCCAGCAGGAAATAAACCAGGATCAAGAGCTGTGGGTAGTGGCCCACCACCAGTCCCTTCAGGTAGAGGAGACCTGCCACCACTACCCCCTACACCAGCAAAGGAGCCGAGCAGTACAGCTCCTCATAGAAATTCTTTTAGTACCCCACCACCTGTTCCACGACCTGGGGGATCAGCCCCCCCACCACCTCCACCAAGTTCAAGACCACCACAAGCAGGAAGATCTCCTTCTATACGATCTAGTATGGCTTTGGTCAAGTTTATTTATTTATTAATCTTTATTCTGCATTTCTGTAATGTTTAACTATGTGGTTCAACATATAATATTTTGATCTCTTGTTTTAGATCCACTTCCACCTCCTCCTCCAGGGGACAGCAGAGGAGGCACTCCGCCTGCACCTCCTCCTAATCACCCTGGTGGTAGTCGAGGAGCTGGCAGACCTCCCCCTCCTCCAGATAGGCCTGGGGCAGGAGGGTTTCCTCCTCCACCTCCCCCTTCTGTAGGCAATGGCTACCAGAGCTCACCTCAAAACAGTACAGGTATGGATTTGTTCACATTTCATTACGTCTAAAGGTATAGTCAGTCATTTTGGTTTGTCAGTAGTTAGCTAGTGTTAATCATTTTGAAACTGAAACACATACATTTTCATTTCAGTGGTCTCTCCAAACCCATATCATTAAGCATTCACAAATGTGTTGTCTAGTCTAGAACAGCGGAATGCTAGTATAAGAGGGGGAGTTTTATGAATTGACTGACATGCAAGTAAAAAATGCTTCCTTGGCCTGATTGCTTAGATGTTGGTGTTCAACTTAATTTATTTTTACTCATGTTTACAGATTATGGAGTGCTGACTGACTAGATTGAATAGACTGACTAGACACACATTGATAGCTGCCAACATGTAGAAAAAAATATATATATAAACATAAACCACGGATGTTTATTAGCACTCTGAAGCTGAGCTAACATAAATGCATTAATAGACCATTTTATCCAATGATATACTTTATTTTATATTATCCACCAGAGTTAAATAAAGAATTGTTCTCATGATATTTGGCTATTGAGAATGACTGTAAATCTCCGTCCCTCTGTCAAACCACAATGACTAAGTAAGCCTTTAAACCGCTGAATACTATGGAAGGTCTCATCTGTTATGTCATACAACTGAGAGGATTTATGCTGCATTTTCTGTGTTTATGTGGTCTGTGATGTTTTAGCAACAGCCTAAAAGGTAAACAGAATGAATGCTTAGTCAGAGTCAGCTGATTGCTAATTTCCTTTTTTAGTACTATTCTTCATTAGGCAATTGCTGTGTATCAGAATTGCTGTTTATGACCCCACTTATAGGATTTATCCTAATTCTAACTTATTATGCACATTGTTTCTCTCCACCTCCTTCACATGGTTTAGTTGTGATAGTAAATATCTGTGGCACAGTCAGACACTAACTGGATGTGTCACAGATTAAGTGTGCCAAAACCTGCAGACAGACCTTAAATCTGTCTGGACAAGTACTAATTGAGATATACTTTACACCTGGAGTCATAAGCATGTCTGTTAACAAGTTATTTAATCAGGTGGCTGACAAAACATAGTATTAAATGCCTTCCTATTAAACCTGTACATTGGTTCTTAACATTTTATTATATATACAGTCTGTCCTTAACCTTATATATGGCTTATTGCTACCCATGGTTTTTGCACCGTAAATGATCACTTAAAAAGGCAAATAATCCTAAACTGCTCCCAAAGAGTTATTAATCATCAGAGAGGTTATATTAGGGGTCACCAATCTTATCTGCAAATGGTGGTGTGTTTGCATGTTTTCATTTAAATAAAGCAAGAGCTTATTTAAGAAAATTGATCTGGACTTTTAGACTTGAAAAGCTTCAGCCCTACCATCATGCCTTTGATAACACTAGTGACCCCTGGGTTGTTCAATGATTTGGTGAATTTTGGCCCTGATAGTAAACCCACAAGGTTCTCCTGTTTTTAGATGAATGGGGGATGAGGTTTTCCTTCCATGCTGTTTCTGAGCTGCCCCCACCTGAGCCTTTCATTTCCATCCCAAAGACGTACCCCAGCAAGGCTGGTAAGAATGATGGCAAAGGTGAGGAACATTGTATTTGTTTTAATAGTTAATGTACTAAATGTGGGCATTTCAATTAAACTTTGACATTCAGAAATCTTCACTATGAAACCTTGTGTTTTTCCATGCAGGGTCATTACCAAGGGAAAGAGGCGCTCCTCCACTACCTCCAATACCCAGATAAAGAAACATCAGTCATGCCATTGCTATATTACTATTCATTTCTTAAGCACAGTCTCAAATTTGTGAATGTTGCTGCATATGAGTGAGCATGTACATGCTCTCTCTCTCTCTCTCTCTCTCTCTCTTACTGACACACACACATGAATAAATGCGTTAAACCTTAATAATATGTAATGTATAGACATTACTAAGAATGATAAGGACTGATAACACAGTGCAATGCATTCAATTCAAATTTTCACCTGAAGTTTACCTGGTTGCATTTCTTTTCATTTCCATTTTTTGAGAATATTGCATATTTTTAATAAAGACAGATAAAAATACAAACGAAGATGGAAAAAAGATTTTATTTTGGACTGTTCTTGCTGAGAAGGTTAAAATAAAACACATTTTGTAAAAGACATTGGCTGATTGGTGCATAGAATTGAACTAGAGTGAACTGTATGTCTACATGCATAAGAGTATATACTAATTCTGGCCAGGTTTGCATGGTATTTGGAATCTGGGCTGGAAATTGCACTAACTCAAGCAGTTCTTGTGCAGTGTTTAATTGTGGGTCGGAAGTGGCCCTGATGTAAACTTTTCTTCATGTCTTTACATGACGCACAGTATCATCAGGGTTGAATTGTGGCTGTGTTCTGGCAGCCAGATTCAGATGAGTTCATCACCATCACTGCACAGAACCATGAGGCCAGATGAGGTAGCAGGTGTGGGTCAGCACCTTACCATTACTCATTGCAATGTCCATATATTCTTGTTATAGCAGCAGGGGGGAAATAAACGAAACCATGTGCCATCTATAAGATTAAGTAATTCAGGTAATTTATCAAATCTAAGAGTAAACTTGAAAAAACCTACATGCATGTAATTGAATGGTGCTATATATAGTACAATATACAGTATATACTGCAGATTTATGTCAGAATATGTCATTTTATAGTGTAAATATAAACTACGATCCAGTGACCATGGCATGGGTGTA
>JAOTRJ010000051.1:15007933-15021775 GCA_028564905.1 Leptodoras praelongus | reverse complement strand
TTATTATTATTATTATTATTATTATTAATAATAATAATAATAATAATAATAATAATAATAATAATAATAATAATAATGATGATGATGATGATGATGACAATAATAATAATAATAATAATAATAATAATAATAATAATGCTGATGATGATGCTGATGATGACAATAATAATAATAATAATAATAATAATAATAATAATAATAATAATAAATGGTCAGTATTAAAAACAATGTTAATTAATCAGCCAGCTGTAGACATTCTCTCCTCATGTTCTGATGTAAGCCTACACTGTAATACTAACTCTGATTTGTAACCAGTGTTTCAGATTTTTTTTATTGATTTGGTTAGTGACCTTACTGGTGTATATATGGGGCTATAAAGCATAGCTGATCTGGGCTCTGGGTTCTGTGTTAGTGTCAGTTACAGGGTCAGTGAGGCTCAGAACCAGCAGACTTGGGCACCTGTTTCAGGGTTAAATTTAAAATGCAACTTCTTTTTTACTGTTTCTTTGAGACTTGTCTTTAAGTGCATCCAAACCTTTATCATTTGTATGACTTTATTCCCTTGAAGTACAAAAATCTTCTCTTATTCTGTTTTTTTTTAAACTGCTTCCTGTCAGGAGGCGTGTGTGTGCGTATATAAGCCATGTTTGGCGAATGTGTGTTGTGGAGGTGTGCATTGCATGTGTATTTTCTGATCTTTATTTTCAAGGTCTTTTGGTCGCTGTCTTTTTTTTAATAAAAAGATCCCTTGCAGCGCTGGAACTTTTATGATTAAAAGATGTGTGTGTATATGTGTGTGTGTGTTATGCAGATAACACAGATAATGAGGTGTATTTCTCAGCTTCATCAGTTTTTTTAGTCTCCTTTCTGGTACTTGATCAACTGCTGGACTGTAAAGGAAATATGTAGGATGCAGACTTGTGGGCGAAATGAGAGAGATATAGAGAGAGAGAGAGAGAGAGAGAGAGGTGTGTGTGTGTGAGAGAGAGAGAGAGAGAGAGAGAGAGGTTAACAGAGACACATTGACAGACTGAAAGAGCCATAAAGCTCTGAGACACCAGAAACCATTTCTTCTCTGGGCAGAGCTGGCATGTCTTCAGCCTTTTTCCGTGTGTGTGTCTACATGTGTATGTGTGTGTGTTCATGTGTATGTGTGTGTGTGTGTGTGTTCACAGGGTACATCATGCGTCTGCTCTTGTGTCCTTGCAGCCACTCACTGCTGTGAGGATGAAAGGCGTCCCACTGTGCCCTCTACAGACCTGCTCCCACTCCTCCATCAGCTCATCCCCTCTTCCCCTCATCTCTCCATCCCTCTGCTCACCCAGGGGGCTTACGCACTCACCTCATACACCTGGCACAACCAAGAGAAGGCTTCGAGATTTTAAAAACAACATGGCAAAAGAGAAACAAGAGGTAGTTTTAAACAGAGGACGAAAGAGTTCAACTGAGAGAGAGACGGGAAAAAAAAGGGGGGGAAGAAAGGAATAGTTGAGGTTTAGCTGATGAGTTGGTGGCTAGCACGCACGCAGCCAGCTAAAGCTCCAAAATAACAGCCTCTGGTGCATCCTGAGAAGAGGAAACGTTGGGAGGAAGGGAACAGCACCGAAGATGTAGTGGATGCATGTATGTGTAAGGTTGTCCCACCAAGTTGATCATCAGCTGCAGTCACTGTTCATTTCACAGGTGCTGATTTATCTTGATGATTACCAAAGTACAGTACCTAAAAAAAAAAGCAGAACAAAGCTCACATTGATCCATTCTCCAGAACTGATAATGTCCATCAGATGAATGACAAGAAGTCTTCAAGACAACACCAACCCAATCATGTGCAATTCTCTTCATAACAGATTAGACTAAATGTACAAGTGTGAGGCCATGCTGATTTAACGTCCCATAGCTGAGGTGCTTTCCATTCTCTGTCCAGCTGTGAGAGGGAGTGTAATGCAGTTATGGGGGTGTAGATGGGGACTTAGCCTATCTAGTCAGCATTCAGTGTGTGAATGGAGGCTTTAGAGGCTTCGGCATTGCCTCTCTTTGTCCTCGCTGGCCCTGTGGGAGCTTTACCCGCTTGAGCTTTGGGAATTAAGCTGCTCCACTCAATACAGCCACTCAAAGGGGCAGGACACAGGTTCAGGTAGCAGCACCTGTACTCCAGTCTTATCCCTCCCTCCTGCTCTGTCTTTCCCCTTCTTTCCTTCCCTCCCTCTTTCTCCTTTGCTCCTGCTCTGTGTCATTTAAGCAGATCAAAGTAGAGCTGAAGCCTGAGGCCACTTCTGTCATGGGCAAAAAAAAAATAGCTGAAATTAGCCTAGTTACATCAGCACACACCCATACACACAGAACACTACCACTATTAACTTTTTGCCTTGCTATTAACAACCTCTCATCCTGATTCTGTCAGGTAGAACCGTTCTCAGAGACTCACATCCTAGCACCAATTGGCTACTTAGATACTCTTGTGTCACTATTATTATTAAAGCTGCTTTTAGCAGCATAGTGCATGTATTTTCTATTAAAATAATACGATTTATAGATGGCTACGGAGACTTCTCTTTAAAAACGCACAAGTGTAATTCTATAAACAGTGCTAAAGTGTTTCTACATGCACAGACAGAGCCTGGTGTGTTCTGTGGCTGTGTTTGAGCTGTTCCGTTTCTGAGTGATTAGCAGAAATAATGTCTCTGTCAGCCTTAATCACATTAAAACATGGTTAACATTTAATTTTTCCCACTTGATATGCAAAAAATTTCCACTAGATTTGCAGTGAAGGCTATTGAAATTCCATTATAAAAAGAATAAAAATTTCAGGCATCATTTGTTCAGATAGAACGACACAGGGCAGAAAGTGCTGAATCTTCCTATTAGGGGTTGTTTGAGAAATGAGCCACTCACCACAGGATGTTAGGGCAGGGATTAGACTCCCATAGCACTCATTCAGTCTCTCTCTCTCTCTCTCTCTCTCAGACTTGTATGTGTGTATTTTTTATTTTATACTACATTATTTGTTTAAATCCATACTCCAAAGGTGATATATATGTAGCCATATCATGTTCTCTCTCTCCCTCTCTCTCTGTTTTTGTGGGGACCAAATGGCTCCACAAGAAATATTGGACAGTTTTGACCTTGTGGAGGCATTCTGCTGGCGTCCATAAGGAAATAAGCTTTTTGTTGTTGTAGGTTTTAACCAAAATAAAAATGAATAAGAGCCAAAAAAGTAATAATTATGTCAATGGAAAGTTCTCACAAGTATAGCAGTACAAGTGTGTGTGTGTGTATTATGTAGATAACACAGATAATGAGGTTCGTCAGTCTCTTTTAGCCTCCTTTCTGGTAGTTGATCAGCTGCTGGACTGTAAAGGAAATATGTAGGAGAATGCAGACTGGTGGAGGAAGGGAGAGCAAGAGAGAGAGAGACGGAGAGAGTTTAACAAAGACACACTGTCAGATTCAAGGCATAAAAATGTACTATTATTAAAGAATAATGCATATTGTACCATTATTTTTAATTACTTGAACATTCGTATTTTTTTTATATATATATTTTGAATACCAGATCCTGTTAGATATGTAGGTGTGTGTGTGTGTGTGTGTGTGTGTGTGTGTGTGTGTGTGTGTGTGAGGGTGTATGTGGGATGGTGTACCTGTAATGTCCAGTCAACTTTAGCTTATTAACTTCAAATTCAGTCCATTTCCTTAACACCTGGCAGCATGACACTTCTACAAGCCATTATTTTCACAACATAATTGTGTTCATGTCCAAATATGGGGAAAAAAAACTCAAACTGATGCTTTGACAAAATTTTTTTCTAGTTCATTTGTCAAGTTGTTTGTTCATGGACAAATAATTGGGAGTGACTTTTGATATTGTGAAATTATGAAATACGCCATAAAGTTACTTCAAATTGGTCGTGAAAGCAGTGTTGACAGAGCATCAAATCTCTTAATTGACGCTGCAATGTGTGCATAGTCAAAGCAGGCTGTGTTTTTTTGCAGCCCTCAGAGAGAGTGTGTTACTGGTCGTATGTCACTCAGTGCTAGGACCTCGAGACCTCTGTGCTCATTTAGCGTCTCTGTGCCAACATTATGAAAATCATCCCTCAGCGTTGGCGGAAGAGCTTCTTTGTTATACTGCTGCCGACTCTAGGCCCTGTCAAACCTTCACCAATTACAGTCGCAGGTACAATGGGCTATCACAGAATCGCAGCCCTTGACTAGTGTGGCAAGAATGATTTGTGAATCATTACTCCAGAGTCTGACGAGAATATGATACCTGAGGGATGCAAATAATGTGGCACACAGCGGCAGATGGTCACACAGCTACGCGCGACAAAATCTGCCTGTTATTGATAACTTGCTATTATCCAGGATTGGATTCTCTCCCTCTTTTAAGAATCATCTAGTTTTCAGGTCATGTAGTCTTCAAGGTCTTAAATAAATGTACTTTTTTTTTTCTTTTTGAGAAAATGGCCACCAGGATAAAAACAATCAGAAGTTGCAGATTGAGTGTCTGAGGAATAAATGTGAAATGTTGAGAGCTGTTCAATGATGTAGCTGTAGATGCTGATGGGCCTGCATGGCACAGTAAAGTTTCACTCAAATACTGCACTGAAGAACTGTCATGTGCCTGTAGAGAATAAATAAACTTGTTGGATTGCAGTAATAGTTCTCAGGACAAGGGGGCTTTTTTTGAACAAAACAAACAGGAAGTTGCGGTTGTGAATAACGACGGGTGGATCCAGCCTCTAAAAGCTGTCAGGATCAGGATCAGCATGGAGGAAACGGTTCTCCAATTGTACTCTTTGAATCAAGTCCAGCTGAAAGCATGTGGGCTTAATCTTATAATTGCCCCTCAACTCAACCCCCCCATACACACACATATACATTGTTCTTATGAGGAGGCACTGCTTTGTCCCATAATGTCAGGTACCCCAGTGCTTACGAAAGGGGGAAATCCACTTAAAAAGCCCGTAGAATAAGTGATTGACAAAAAAGGGTTTTTTTTGGCAGACTTTCAAGCGTTTTTCATTTTGAGCCATAAAATGCAGGCATGAAACATTAAAGTCATTCTAACAAAAAAAAAAAAAGATATAAAGGTGAAAGAGGCTCTGTCAAGAAACTTATTCACCAAGCACTCCTTTCTGTGTACTGAATTTTTCCTTTTTCTGTTATTTCATTTCTTTAAAAGAATAAAAAGCAGGATACAAGGTGAATTTCTTGTCAGAAATGTTTGAGCGTCCATGATCACATTTTCTTGTAGCTTCAGTGGCTTTTTAATGTATATTTTTTGGAAATAAAATCAATAAATGCTGGGTAAGGTATAGGAAAATAAAAATATAAATATATTACTAATGTGTTCCTTAAATTATAAATTAATTTTTATTGTGTTATTATAATAATAATAATAATAATAATAATAATAATAATCCCAGTCAAAATCCCAGGCAAGATCCACTGTTTCTGTTGTAGCCATCATCCTGAATCTGGTTATGTGGCTATGATCAATGATATCATATGATAATATCGACAAGTTTTAGCCAGGGATTGCTGTGTCTTTGGCTTCTACAGCTGACTGTGGCACTGGTCAGGCAGATTAGTGTTACCATCTGACTGAGTCATGGCACCAAGTGCTGGAGTGCAGAGGAGCAGAAGTGGAGGGGTGAAGCAGCACCGACTGAGAGAGAGGAGCAGCCATCTCTAAGGTTAATTAGCATTCACTCTCCCCACACTTTATTATCAACTGTGTCCTCAGCGCACTCGTTTAATTGCGTGCGCTGATAGAATAATAAATGGCAGAGTAATTACCATTATAAAGCAAGGATCCCTCTCTTTACGGAACAACTCAGTCAAAGGAGATTTTATTCTAAATTAAGTTTTTAACTGTCATCTGTCATCGCAGGTATAATTATAACTTAGACATTTTGGGTTCATTGTTCTCACAATGTGAAATTCTCGGCGGAGAGAAAAGAAATTGTGACAGCAGATTTTTCGGAGCATGGAAAATGATGTTGGGAAGAGTTTTGAATGTGTCTAAATGAGACAGCAAGTATGCTAATTAATCAAATGCCTTCATACCGGAATAATATATTCAAAATTCAGATGTCTTATTTTATTTATTTAATCAATTTATATATTGCTAGCAATACATACCGGAGAGGATTAGTATTAAAAAAAACAATCGTTACTGAACTTTCTCTGCTGGCAGTGCTGTGTGGGCTTTCCTAAAAGAGTTAGTCATAATGAATAATTACTCTGAGCTGGTTCTTTCTTAGTGACAGTGTTTATTGTTAGTATTGATATGAATATGTGTGTAAATGTAGCCTTAAGTGTGGTGTTTTATGAGAATATTTCCTCTGATAAGGAGAAGCAAAGGAATGATCACCCAGGTGAGTCATGCTCACTTTTACCTGCACCACGATTCAAGCGTATGGGTAGTTATCATCCGTCTTCAGCCTGGTCGCATGGCCGCCTCACGCCATCATCACAGGCCGCAGAGAATTACAGTTACATGGGAAGCTGCTGAGCAGCAAGCGAGGTGCCGCATTGATTGAGGAGGGCAACAATTGATTTTGTCCATTACGTGGTGAGAATGTTTCCATCCTGCGCAGATCAGGCTGCCCTCCTCCTGCCGCTGGAGATAAGGCCCTGCTGCATTGTGGCTGCCTAATCTGTGTGACGGCACTTGTCTGGGTTGAAATTGATGTTGCTTTTCACGGGGCCGTTTTGTGGGCCTGTACAGGGGGGTTCCGCCCCCTGCGCTTCTGTCTCAGTTTTGCCACAAGACCACAGAGAGTTGAGCACATCAACAAACATAAGAGGGATTTGCATCAATATAGATGTTTGGCTTGCATTCATTCGTGCAAATGTTTGTGAAGAGGATAAAAGGATTTGGAAGTCTTGTAATGAAGTCTAGCGACTTGTTGAATTACTTTTCACTACTACAATGGCGCGTTGGCTAGGAAAATCACCTTTATTAAAGCGTTAATAATGTAAACAAGGAATTTGGATTTTGTCTTATTGTCTTAAAGTGGTCTTCTGGAAGTTTTTACAAGTAACTTGTATTTGAAAGAGGTTATATGTTGATTAAGCCAAAACGTATCTGTTTCCTTACACTTATGTGGGGCAAACAAGAAAGAACTCCCTCAAACCTTTCAACCAGGGTCAACAAAAAAAACGCAGAACATAACTGATTGCAGCCTGCCTTTATTGAGAATGAAGGGCATTTAGTCAGGTAAGCATCAGTGAGTAACTATATTAACCCAATACATCTTACACTGTAAAAACTACACTCTGTAACATGGCGCATGCTTTATTAGGCAGGCTTGAGGTGAACATTATCTATCAGGCAGCTCCTTATAGCTGTCGCATGTGCCGTGTGTCACCCCCAACGGCAGTCCAGCGCAAAGCAAATCACAGACTCATCTATTTCTCTCCACACAGACAAAACCCTGATGCTGATTAATGGTAATTAAACTTACAGGCACTCTGTCAGTAAGATTACACATGGAAGGTAATGTATTGGAGTCATTAAATACACATCATTCTCCTGGCATGAAATATGTTGACCCCAACCTTATTATATACATAATTAAAAGTGCTCAACAGTTCCCCAGCCGTGCTCCATGGAGCAGTGAGGGGATGTGATGCAGCTCACCAGCAGACTCAAGTTATATTGATGTGAAGCAGGAACGTCATTTGTTTGGCTCATTTGTCATTCACCATTTACGTCTCAGCAGCATGTAAATGGTCTTTTATTAGAGCATGCAATTTATGAGGAAAAGTCTAAAAACAGTTTTATCTTGTTTGTAAATTTGTCTATAGGACAGAAAATTCACATGACCTTCATATGGAATCTTTCAGCTTTTTTTTGTTTCACACATTTTACACACTGAATCTACACAAAACACATTTACATTTATTTTATTACATTTCATTTTTCACATATAGGACATGTAGTTTCATTACTCAAATATGATTTTCAATAATAATAATAATAATAATAATAATAATAATAATAATACAAGAAAGGGCTTTCAGGTACCTAAGCATATGCAAAATATGATGGACAAAAACAAATTATATTGAAACACATACTATGAAGTCCATTGTATAGAGATAAATATAGGTTCTTTTTTTATAATCAGGAAAAATAGTGGTTTGGATTGTTTGCATTGCGTTGCAACCCTATTTTACACTTGTAAGCTACTGCCAGAAATTGATCTTAAAATGACTACCAGTGACTATCATGCAGGTCCCGCAGTGAAAAAGCCAGAGGGCTGTCGTGTTCTCTGTCACAGTGAGCCACGATCACCACTGCACAGATCAATAGCAGGTGTGGATGTGGATGATCGGTGTAGCTGGAGGGCATTGATAGCAGCTCTGGGGCTTTATCAGACTTAGCAGTGTTTAAAGGCCAGAGTTCAGCTCAGTGGCATCCGTAAAATGATCTACTATTGGGGACACGCACCACCTCCCCGCTCCCTTCAAGTCTCACCCTATTCAGATGACCTAAAACCTCTTAAACACCTTAAATCCTCAGTACACCCAGTCAAGCAAGATCTACACTGCCGTATTCCACATCTGGACAGTACCTCAGTATAAGTCGTCTTAACAATATATTCATCTTTCTCCTACTCTTTCTTCTTTCTATGTCCATCTCTTACTGTTGTTCCTAATAACCGTCCGTCTCTTTTCTCTCTTCACTAAAGCAGAAAGGAGCTACGTCTCTGCAGGTATTCCAGAGTGAGCTGTGCGCTCTAGGAGGAGGGCTTCATTATACCCAGAGTAATGAAATTCGGGCATCGCAAAGAGGTAGCCGAGGGAGCGCTGTCACGGTGTGGATGAGGGAACTCTCCAGTGATCAGACAGGACTGGCAGTCCCACAGGATATAACAGCTCACCTCTACATTTCCACAGAGAGAGAAATTACTGCACAGTCCTGACAAGCTCACTGATCGCTGCTCTAAACAATGCTGTTCTCCACCTGCTGCATTTCCCCAGTACCTGCTTTACCAACATTTTCACTCTGTCTGTCTTTATCAGAGCAGATTTTGTTGGCATCTGCACGTTTTTCTATCAGGAGAATATTCATTGCCAGCACTGCTCAGATGCTGTTGTTACACTGATAGTGTCAGACAAGTTAAATAATGTGTGAAATTCTTTACATAAGGACTGTTACACGGATGAAGAGAGCAAGGATAGATGCTTGCATATCTTCTTTCATGGCTGGCGACGTGTTGTGACCTTTTAAGTGAGCTGGCCTGCTTTGATATGGCTGTGGCTTGTTCATATAGAGTGTCGATTTTATTTCTTGTAGAGTTTCGGGTAGCCGAGAGCAAAAGCATCGGAGCGTGCACTCAAAAGAACATAAAAAAAATCACTACAGAGCTATCCACTGTTAATAATATGGTTAATAACATTATTAAAATGACATATATGGTGCATTTGGAAAGGCAAAAGCAGTGTGATTAAACAGGGCAAACACTTTTATGGGCGGTGTAGTGTTCACTTGTAGTGAATTAAAATACATGGCTCTGAAGCCTAGCCAGTTCATCACAGAGCATCACACACACACACACACATTCACCAACTATTCATTCACTCAACAATGATGTACTATCTACACTTAATCATAACTAAAAGAAAATATGGTACTTCACACTTTTTGAGTTTTGAAAGCTTAGAAATGTCCAGAGAAATGTCCCCACAAAGTCAAACTGTTTGATTTTCTGATACTATATGAAGGTATTTGGAGGCATCCAGAGAAAAATCTCACATGCACCAGCTTGTTCAAAATAAGTTTCAGTGTTGAAATAAGCTTGATGTACATTTGAAATAAAAATGTCATGCGTGGCTCACAAACAAATGTTGTTTTTATGCAGAGTCCTTTAACTAAAGTCTAACCACAGCTTTTAGAAGTTTCTCAGGCCGTAATTGGTCTGTGCAGATGTGCCTTCATCCCGAGGGTATGTGTGAGACATTTGTTCGTCTCATCTGGTAGAAGTGCTGCCATTGTGACACATCGTTTTGGCTTTCACGGGAAGTGCCCAGGGCCAAGAACAGCATTTCCCAGCACACCATGTCACTGAACTTTGTGTGTGTGTGTATGTGTGCATGTGTGTATGTGTGTGTGTGTGTGTGTGTGTGTGTGTGTGTTGTTGTGTAAGCTTCTCCTGGCAGGCAGCTACAACAGGTTGACAGATACAGCTGTCTAACCTGCTCCTGGTGTAATGTGGGTATGTTTAACATGGCTACACTGAACACTTCCTACACAATTTGTCATACAACTTACACATTTTGATAAGTTGTGCTCTGAAGTACAAGACATCAACAACAACAACAAAAAAACAAGCTAAGATTTGACCCCTGGTTTATGGCTTCTTAAAATCAGAGCAGGGTTATTAGACATACTTAGTTAAAGCAAAGCTGATGGTTGTATTCATGTTATGCATGTTATCAGCAGTAGGACATTGTAATGAATGTGTAGACTATTCAGGTCAGTCCCTGAGGGAACGCATGCCCTGCAGGTATTTGTACTACAACACCTGTTCATGCTAATTTGCTCTTGTTCCCGCGTTGCATTGTAACGAGGTTGTTTAATTGGGTGTTGGATTGTGTTAAGTGGGAGCAAACATATGAATACAGGCCTCAAATTGAAAAGCCTAAAATTAAATCCTAATTAATATGTGCAGAACCCAATTAATACTTAGTGTCACTGATATTAAAATTAAAGTCAGGTGAAAACACAAACAGACTGCTGTGAAACTGTAACTGATTTAATCACCTGAAGTCGATGGTGAGGTAATACAGGTTCAGTTTAATCAGACAAGTCTCAAGGATTATTCCTTCTGACTGCCTACCTGTCTACCTGTCTGTCTATCAAAAAAACTATAAAAAACATACATTTACGTTTGACATTGTCGTCTCCCTTGTATTTTATTTTATTAATGAATGCAAGATGAAACCAGGGATTTAGAATGAGATTCTATCATGATAGGTGGATTAAACAATTAGGGGTGAAATGATAGCCCAGAGCAGTTTGAGCCTTAGAAACGAGTGTTAAGCGATAATCCTAAACTCTCTCTCTCTCTCTCTCTCTTTCTCTCTCTCTCTCTCTCTCTCTCTGTGTATGTGTGTAATTGAGACAGCCCTTTAACCCTGATTAGGTGCAGCTCAGGGGACCTGACACATTAGTCCCCTACAACAACCCACATAACCCGATAACCTCCTTTTATTTCTGAAACAAACATTGAAAATATTTCCATTTTCTACCGTATATATTACGCCATCCATTAGCACATCATTATATGAAATGTTGCCAATTTAAATGTCGCAATATAGTGCAATATAATAAAAAATATGGGAGATATTGGAGATATTGGTTGAAGTCATGAAAAAAAAAAACATTTTAACAGTTATTTTATTTTTTATGGAAGAAAAATGTATGTTTTTTCCACAAAGGAATTTAGAGACTTCTATCAGCATCAACAGGGTGAGATCCTGTTTGGTTCAGTTTCCTGTTTTATGCAGTTATATTTTTTCTCTCCCTTTTTCATCCCCCCCATGTGTGTGTGTGTGTGTGTGTGTGTGTGTGTGTGTTTCTATGACTGACTTCTCCCAAGGCAGAAACCAATGCTTTTTAATTTCAGCAGTGGGAATTGGGTGTTTGAATAGGCTAGTGTACGGGTATATCACATTATTAGTAATCATATCTGCTTAAGCCAAGCTTGCTGCTCCAGATGGCTGCTTTCAAGTGCAAATGAAGCAGCGAGACGAGGCTGTCTTTAATACATACTCACGATTCACAAATAGCCATTGATTTTTTTTCTGTCTCCCTCTCCATCCAGCCAGTCTGGGTATTGAGCCTGGATTAAATGGTCTCCTGAGTCTTTAAAAGGAACATCGATTCTTCTAATTAATTGTGTGCTGTTCAGAACCAGAATGCATAAACTCATCCATATTTGCACTTCAAGTCAATTATTTTGAGTTTGCCCGGAAGGGGAACAAACGGACCTAATGTATACAGAGGCAGTTATTTTGTTTCTTTGGGAAGTGTGAATACTCTCAAATGAAAGAGAGTTGTTTTCATTTTAGATGTAGGTTTGAATAGGAATTGACAGGGGAAGAAGTAAAGTCACCCAGTGGGATCCTGCATGGCCTATGAATAAAACATTGTCATTTTTCCTCTCATGTGTGTGTGTGTGTGTGTGTGGGTGGGTGTATGTGTTTGTGTTAAACCTCTAGTAAATTTACTTTATTAATTAAAAAGAAAATTGCTTGTGTGATTGTCTTGGCTTGATTTAATGTGTTAACCAATTCTCTCTTTCTTTTTCTTTATATTATCTTAAATGTTGCTCTTTAATGGGAAAATATGAATAAGGCCAAAAACTGCAAACAGATGAATTCCTCCTTCACAAACTATGCACCTAGGGAATTAGTTTAACGCAAATGAGTCAAGAGATTTTGATAGCTACCTGCCAGGACGTGTCCGTCCCCCTTCTACCTGCCTGCTGCTGAATTATCTGTGTCTGGTTTTCTCTGAGAGCACTGTACTCCTTCTTGCCAAAAGCAAAAGGTCCTCTCACCACTGACAGCTTTGCTATTTAAGACTGGGATGGCCCTCTACTCCAGATTGTAAGAGCGCTTGAAGAAGCGCATTACTCTCCTGATACTTCATTAATCTCCATCAAACGTTGAGACTCTGCCACAGCTGACAGCGGGGACAAAGCGGGCTGCTTCTCTCCTCCCCGCTTAGATAATGCATGTTTTACAGTAGCCCAGATGTCCACACTCAATAAAACATTGGATAGAAGCAGGCACTGTGTATTTGGGGATGTCTGTATTGACTGGCTGCTGTGTGGGGACGGCGATATGGGGACCTGCTGTTCTCTGATTACAGAATTAAAAGACCTGGCTGACAGAAAGACAGGGAGAAGAGTAACTGTGGAGGGACTCTGATTTCACCAGAGCATGCTGACCTGATTATCTGCTGAAGGAGAGGCATGTTTTGGGAAATCAGACTGGGATTAACCTTTTTATGTTTGTTTGGCCAGGTGTATTGAAAAGAATCTGTGTATTGCTGTTTTTATAGAACAAGACAGATTCAATACAGACCGGTCCCCGATCTTTCTAAAACAATTAAATGATTTATACGGTTTCTAAAATTCCAGTGGTTAAATTCTCCATCCATAAATCTAATGACAGTCATATGATTCTGTGATGTTTTGTACTGAAAGTAAAAACATGGGAAGTTGGGCTTCTTGAGGACGCTACAGCAGCCCAGCTTCCAGGAGTCCTTTAACAGCAACTGCTAAAACAACAACAACAACAACAATAATATAAATAGGTGGCATGGGGTAGCGCTGTCATCTTACAGCAAGAAGGACCTGTGTTTGATTCCTCAACCGGGCAGGTCCAGGGTCTTTTTGGGTCTGTTTGTGTGTTCTCCTCATGTCTGCAAGGCTTTCCTCCAGGAGCTCTGGTTTCCTCCCGCAATCCAAAGACAAGCAGTCAGGAGAACCAGAGGTAATAAACTGTCTCTAGGTGTCTGTGTGTAAGGATAGATAGATAGCACATATCAGTGCTGCTTAAAATTCCAGCACCCCAATGTAAAATACCTGTCCACATCCCTGTTACAGGTTGAATATAGTGTGTTTGTGTATTTGACAAATTTTTTTAATAAAATAACTAAAAAATGCCACATGTTAAAGTTAGGGTAGGATTTAGGTGTTGCATAGTAGCAATTAGCTGCAATGATAATATAAATGAAGAGGATGTGTGTGTGTGTGTGTGTGTGTGTGTGTGTGTGTGTGTGTGTGTGTGTGTGTGTGTGTGTGTGTGTGTGTG
>JAOTRJ010000051.1:14978902-14990779 GCA_028564905.1 Leptodoras praelongus | reverse complement strand
GAAGGCAAAGCAGCCAACAAGTTACTCAGCACCTCTGGGAACTCCTTCAAGACTGTTGGAAAACCGTTTCAGGTGATTACCTCATGAAGCTGATTGAGAGAATGCCAAGAGTGTGCAAAGCTGTAAAGTTGAAGAATGTAAATAGTCTGAAACATATTTTGGTTTGTTTAACACTTTACTACATGTTTACTACATGTTTCCTTATGTGTTCCTTCATAGTCTGGATGACTTCAGTATAAATTTACAAAATGTAGGGGGAAAAAAAGAAAAACATTGAAT
Organism: Leptodoras praelongus; assembly: GCA_028564905.1. NCBI lineage: Eukaryota > Metazoa > Chordata > Actinopteri > Siluriformes > Doradidae > Leptodoras > Leptodoras praelongus. Next base: position 14,990,500 of record JAOTRJ010000051.1, on the reverse strand, counting down.
GAGAAGGTGTTTCCAACCTTTTGACTGATACTGTACACTGGGTATATATATATACAGTGTCTGTGTATAATGTGTATATGTCAGTTCTTTTTTTTTTTTATAACATTATGTACATGCTTTGTGCTGTAGGGGCGCCAACATGGGAAAAAAGAAGCAGCATGTATGTCATATAGCAGGCTGTGGGAAGGTTTACGGGAAGACATCTCACCTGCGAGCTCACCTGCGCTGGCACTCAGGAGAGAGGCCTTTCGTCTGCAACTGGATGTTCTGCGGCAAGAGATTCACACGCAGCGATGAGCTGCAGCGGCATCGGAGAACACATACAGGTACCCATGCCACATCCTGTCCTTTACTTTTCACATACTTTGTCTTTGCATACTAATGATTGTGAACAGAGTCTAGGGCTGTACAAGGTAACTTGTACAATATAGCACAGATAGTTATGGTGCTTGTCCTGTGCTGGTGTCCGATAACATTATCGACTCAAGACCTACTACTCTTCACACATGTGCACCAGTAAAATTCTTTCAGCAGTTTAACAGATCGGATCATGAGCAATAGGTTGTCTTTTATCTGCTCAGCTCATTTGTGTATCACTTTAGATCAATGCATTTGCCAATTGAATAAAAGTAAATGTAGAACATAGTACCAGATTTATCAGAATTACATTTGTATGCATTTTGTTTTTTAAGAAAAGGGTAATTTAGACAACAGGGCTAATGGCATTAAATCACTGCATTTAACCCTTTTCCTGACTGGGGCTACTGTTTGAAATATTTAACTAATTGACAAGATATATATATATATATATATATATAAATATAAATCTTCTACTTTAGCCCTTATCCTACTCAAAAGGAGTTATTATTATAACCACTGCAGTTAGCTGGCAGTCATATAGTTTTTGTCAGGTTTTCTTCTTCTTCCATTTCTTTTCCCACCAGATCTTTTATTTATTATTTAGATTTCTCTGGTCCACATGAAACTTGGTATGGTTGTAGCCCCATATATCTGATACAGAATACAGAATATATGTATGGGTAATACGGATATTGCCCTTCAGTGTCTGCTGAAGTGACATAGGTTCAAATGTCATGGAAAACCATTTTGCCAAAAATTATGAACCTTTTATGACTTTTATGCAACACATTACTGCAAATCAAGATCCATTGATTAGATCCATTGATTAAAAAACATGTTGGATGCGGTGGGACTGCTTGGTTGGAAGGAAAAACCTGCACCCACACCGGATCTTTGTGGATAACATTGGACACCCCTGTCCTAGCTCATTACGTAGACTAGCACCACCTAATGAATAATGTTCACAGCAAACATCTAGCGCTGCACTAGCCGATATCTCGTGATATAAAGGCGCAGCTTTCACACCCTGCAACAGTTATACATCATTATACTGAAGCACTGTACTGAACTGTTTAAGCAAAAGATTTTGAATTTTGGTATGCTTAGTTTACTTCATTCTTGCTCACACTTGATGTAGTCATATTTCACACTGCTTTGCAGTATGTCTTGTATAACTGTACATTGAGTTATTGAGGTTTGGATTAAACCCATTCAAGTCAAGGGACCAGTCATACAAAATACATATAAGAGCTCAGTGATAATCACTTTGATAATGGTGGGTTGTAATTTTTATATCTGTAACTACTCCTGGCTATACTTCACAGACCCCTGGAGGTCACCAGATCCCATTTTGAGAACCAGTGCCATAGACAAATTCTCTTAAACACCACCTGAGCATGAAGTAGTAAAGCTAGAGCATGACGGCTCCCATTCAAATTTTTTTCAATGTATAGATTAATAGCAGTTTTACATCATTTATGTGAACTTTGCCCTTTGCTTCTGCGGCAGGCGAGAAGAAGTTTGTGTGTCCTGAGTGCTCAAAGCGCTTCATGCGAAGTGACCACCTGGCCAAGCACATAAAGACACATCAGAAGAAGGGGAGCGGTGGCACAGTGGTGGCAAGCGTGGAGACCTCTGCCACCTCCGACAGCATCATCACCTCAGGAGCTACCACACTCATCCTCACTAACATCCAGCCAGGTGCCATGCAGGGCCTTGCTACAGTTAATGCTACCGTTAACACGTCCAACTCACAGGAGCTGCTCACTACAGCAGAGATCCCGCTGCAGCTAGTCACCGTCGCAGCCAGTGAAGCTGCAGAGTGACGCAGCTGAGCAACTAACCGAGAGGACTTTCTCAACTGTCAGGAAAGAAACTGCTTCACAAGGATTCAAGTAAACTTTTTATCAGACTGCCAAGGTTATGTTGCTTTGGGCATAGTGTCATTATTATCTTCTCCTGTCTCTTCCTCCTGGATATCAGTTTGACCACAAGACTCCTCTCGCTCAAATTTACCCTGCTTTTTATACCCACACAGATTATCCTCATTTACGTAAAGCTATCCATTTACGTAAATGCACATATATAAAATATATTTTACAAATATAGAATATCGATTTATGTTTGTCTGCAGTTTTTTTATGGCAAGAATGGAACAGAAGAAAATCGTCGAAAGTGGTTTCCATACGAAAACACTGAAATGCCTTATTTTGTATCATACTCATGTGTACAAAAGTAGTTGCTAATGAGTTTTAAAGCAACTGTTATGAAATGTATTTGTTTGAATGGGAGTAACCTTTATAATGGAAGCTAGGTTTGGTCAATGGGAGTGTTGTTAATCTAATATTGTGGCTAGTATAGGGTATGTTGTGGCATTAGTTGGCCGCACTATAAGGGAGGATGTTCAGGGTAGAGCATTAGAATGAAGTGTGCCACTCTGGTGCTGGGCGTTATGAAGTTCTTCATGTCCAAATGTGTCTTTAATGTACGTGTTCCTGATGCTTTTCTCTGAAAACATGCATATATAATTTTTTTCAATGTGTCCTTTTTTTCTTTCATTTAGTCCAATCAAGGCTCTGCAAAGCTATTTCTCTTTAAACTGAAGCGTTGTGAAGAAAATTATAAAACGAAAAACAATCAGTGTAATTAAAAACCTTTTTATTTTCTTCTTCTTCAACCTCTTACAGTCGATCAGATGTTATGCATTTAAGTATTTTTGAGCAAGACAATATTTATATGAGGCTTTGCATAGTAAACTGGTTTTGTGGTGTCTACATCTCTTAAATGAGATTTCTTTTTTTTTTTTTTTTTTTTTTTTTTTTAATTTTTAAAATATGTATAATAATTCCAGTATGTCATTTTTCTAAGACTAAAACTGAATCATTATCAGAATCATTTGATAAATAATGGGCAAATTTGTGGTCTAGAAATTGGTGACATGTCCGTGTCGCATGAAGAGGATGTGATTTGTCTGGCTGTGCCTGGAGTTTTATGTCTCTGGGTTGTACATGTGTAGAGCTGTGCCACGTGGTGATCCCTAAGGAATAAGGAGTACTCGATTACAGGGGTGCTGCGCCGCTGGTGTTTAAAGCTGTTTGGACCAAATTCAGTCAGATCACTTTTTCTGCTCAACAGACAAGGACTGAATCTTCAAACCACCATTTAACACCAAACAAAATGTCCGGTTTATTTTTAGGCCAGCCCGTACACAGAATTTCGTCCTGTATCGAGAGTTTCAGCTTCACAATGGTTCTGATGGGTTCTGCAGTAATTTGATTGACTTTGTTCTGATCTGCCATAGCCATGGTTAGGAGAAAGCTGGGGTTCTCCTGATTTGAGAGCTTGGGCAGAGAGGAAAAAATGTCCATTTTCATGTGCAAATACACTTGTTTATTACTGGTCTATACTCACAGTTTGATAACGAACTTTTTTTTAATAAAGAGAGCGTAACTCTTTTATATACTTCGCAGGTTGCTGAAGGACATGTTTCTTGCCCTCAGTACGCAGTTTGTTCTTCAAGCAATGGTGTAGGAATATTTCCCTCTTTATCTCCAGGATTGTTTTGCACTTTCATATGATGGATTATTCCGTGTAATCCAGACATGAATGATGAGTTCGGTTGCCAGTCTGTTTTAGGAGTTTCAGCTATTAAGGACGAGAAATTTAAACATGCTAATGATGATCCATGCTAAGCTACCCCACCATGCTGAAACAGATAACGTCATTAGTGTAATTGATGAAACACTTTTATTTTCTGGATATATTTTTTTTCTATTTCCTTCTTACTATTTGCATTTTTAATATGTTGCCCTAGTTTGTGAGGTCAAATATAATTTTGTTCACTATAAATAGCATTGTAACGTCTCTTGTATTGTCATTTGGTCTTTTTTTTCTGAAAAAGCTTCAAACTATTGTACAATGCCCACTTTTGAGGGCAGCTTTTTATTTCACACTAAAATTACTAAAAAGAAGTCTCTGGTTGTCGGATCTCCTATTTTCTCTCTTGTATGAATTTATAATTTATACAATGTCTTTTCATTAAATAGCAGGAACACGAAATTAAATGTTTATCATCTCACACACACACACTGTAGGATATTATGTTGGGAACATAGGGAAGACTAACCATGTAGGGGTTTTAACCCTAAAATGTGCTGAATGATGGCTTCACTGTACCACTGTCTTGTGGAATTATTTTTTATAATGTCTCAGTATGACTTTATTGCAGGTGTGTGTGTGTGTGAGAGAGAGAGAGAGAGAGAGAGAGAAACCCCTGGGTGTAGTCCAGCAGATGTCACTACACCCAAAGCTGCAGTGCAGGAGGCTAGTTGACCCTTCGACTACCGTGAACCCTCTGGTGACCTGCACTGATGGTCCACAGCATTTTTTTAATACAAGGTGAGAATATTACCAATATTATGAAGAACATGGTTAGGAAGCGGCTGTGCTTGTTGGAGAGAGTCATCCTACATTAAAACTACATTCTGATGTTCTTCAAGATTATACATTATTTTCTTTCTAGATTGTATTTCATCATTAACAGAATTAACAATGTACTTGACTCTCTTGATGAGTTATTTTAATGAATAATTAATCTAATATTACACACAATTTCCCTGGAAACACTTGAGAGGGTCTCAAGGGCTTGGGCTATCTGTGTCTTCGTTCTTGATAAAGTTTTCATTTTGCATCTGCTCGTTTCAAATTATGGCGAGTTTCTGAATATCCTGTGCCTCGGTGCGTTCTGTGTACTCTGCCTTTGCGCAGGGAAAAAAAAAGGAACCAACCACTCCAGTACGAACAAAGCGCCACAAATGTTCTGCATGATCTTTTTCCTGGTGTGAAGGTTTGCTTGATTGAAAGTGTGTCTACTAAAATCTTTTATCCGTCACATCAAAGTGAAAAGCATGTGTTCCTGTATTAAAGTCAATTTGCCATAGATGAGAGCCAGAGAAAAGCAGGTCTGTGAACATTGAGCAAAGGACACGTCCATTCCCTGCCACCTTTCATTTGCATAATTTAATGAATTCAATTCATTGTAATGCAATATGGAGTGCACAACGAACATGGAATGACAGTTTGAGTTAATGAAATGTGTTAACGGTATCATCATTTACTTGTATGTTAATTAGTCCAATTAATTTCCAGTGCACGGTAATCTGAATATTGTAATAGCGCCGTGCAGGCCTTGCCGGAAAGGGGGGGTGGTGGCGGCGAGGGGCAGAGATGAAGAAAAGGGCGATTCAGGGTTCATGAATCACAGCCTTACCTTTCCACTGCATGAGCACGACCATTACTGCAAAGTCTTCAAGAGTTTCTGATAACTACACTCTCTTCTGTGGAGTCAAGAATCAACTGTGCTGAATATACACTAGCTCACATGGCCTTCACCTGCAATCTGACTGATAAGGCTGTTACATCCACGCTCAGATGGGTGAGTTTTGTGTTGTGGGTTCTTTTTTGCCTTGTCTGTTATACATTGCTTGCCTTTTCTTTTCTGATAGAGGGATGAGAGGCAGAACGCTGTATACCTCAATAAAGGCGCGGCACCCACGGTGCGAGGAGATCGATTTCGGCCCTGCGTGGAGCCCTGGCCACATGACCATACTGATAAAGTGGAATTGCACCGGTGTGGATGGAGGAGTACAGGGAAGAGTTTCTGCTGGACTGGCCAGATAAAGGCTAAGAAGTGAGGAAGGTAGGGTGGAAAACATCCTCAACATGTCAAGTATATAGGTTTCTGTAAATCTAACAAACGCTGCATTTGTTTGTTTGATGTTTTGTGTTGCTTATTGACAACACTATATTCTGAGTGAGTGTTGTATAGAAAAAGACCTCTGGCGGACTGTAAACTGGAGAGCTTTGTTCTCGTCAAATGATTTGGGCCTGCGGTTTCTTTCTAGTTTGGCATCAAATCTTTCGCATATAAATATTCCTATTAGGACACAAGAAGTCCTTTCTTGTGTCTTGTTAAGATGTTAACACTGGTGTTGTTCACTGTTTTTATAATACAGAAGAAAGCTGCTCAAGAGATCTGAGCACAGGCCAGTGGCAGAAAATGGCAGGTTTTAATTTAAAAGTGGAAAAGGATTCGGCACCCCCAATTTCGGGTGTGAATTGGGATGGAGGGCTATAATTCCAATGGCCCACTTATATCTTTGAGACATTATGGGGTTTGTGGTGGTAAATGGCTTTTGCATATTCCTCATTCGCCGGCCCACTCTAACTGAATTGCAGAGTAATTGCACAGTCTCGTACTTTTTTCATTTCAATACACTTGCAATAAAAATAAGATAACTAGCAAGATCCTGCGAGCTGAGCAGAGAAATTATGGTGTAATAGCATAAAGGCATTTTTGCCTGCTGTTTTTATGACACAGTTTGCTGTTTCTCAGAAAGGTGGGGCTTTGCGTCGGGTTTGTAATGGGAACAGGTGAGAAGAGAATTTATTTATTTTTTTATTTTTTTTATTATCTTTTGTATTTGGCCCATTTAAAAAGCTCCTGTGTTTCATGTTTAATCTAATTACCTCATTCTTTCAGTCCCTCTACAATTTACTAAGATGACCAGCATTCAAACAGTCTGAAAGAGCCAAATGCTTTGCTTAGTCTAAAGAATCATTGCTGTATTTATGCATCATCTGAACAGGATTTTATTCAGAAACATTCGCAATTGCAATTCAATATACAAACCCCATTTCCAGAAAAGCTGGAACACTTACTTAAAATGGAATAAAAACTCAAATCTGTAATTTCTTAATTCACTTGATCCTTTATTTAACAGATTAAATGACAAGAAAGACTTTCGGTGTTTTCAATGACGAGCTTAATTCTATTTGTTAAATCTAAACAAATCTAGTAATTGATACTTTGTGTAGTTTGTGTTTATTAAGTTTAATACTGTTTAATTGGAAATATCCTGCAAATTATCATGATGCATTAGTGCATCCGTGATGCACAATTTTGTTATTCTACCTTTTTTTTTTCATGCTCACAAAGTGCTCGAGTCCTAGACGTTACATTGTCAGTTTGACACATTGATGGCGCTGGAGCTGAAAGTTTCTCAGCCGTGCTCCTCCGTCTCCTCTGTCTGTCTTTAGAAAGTGAATGCTCTTGGCGTGTCTCCTACCCACTCGCTATGCATTCATAGCACACTCCTGCCCTTCATCTACTGCCGAACACACACACAAACACAATGAAGCAGATCATTTTCCATGGGTAAAGACAACTCAGCATGGATCAACTCAATAATGTGATATTCCCCCACTGCTGAATATGGCCATTTTTGCAGCAGGTCAGTGATTTTTTTTTTACTATTTTTTTTCAAAGTAGAGACAATTTAGTGGCCTCCTCTTCACTGCCAGCAGGACTCAAGGAGGTGTGTGTGTGTGTGTGTGTGTGTGTGTGTGTGTGTTTGGAAATAGTGATCCAGAGAGATGGAGGGTGAGATAGAAGAGGATAGTGACCTTGTGGTCAGGGCATTAGTTTCCAGGTGGTGTGCTACCTGAATGAGATAAGGGGATATTTATGCAAATAATTCCCTCCGAACACAGAACACACAGCTTTGGATTGTATTTGTCCAAAGGTTTTCACCCATTATTTGTCATCTGCATTTAACTGAGGTGTCTTAGTGGATGCAAGATGGAGAGATGTGGAATTTGAAATGGGGGAGCAGAAACATAGAAAACACCCTGAGCTGCAATTGTTTGCTGTGTTTTCTCTGGCCAATAGAGAGGTGTGTGATGCTCACAGGGTCTAATTAGGTGCTTTCTTGTTTCAGGGGAAATTATAGGTTTGCATCTCTCTGCTCTTCCAAGGAGAAAAAAAAATGAAATAATTTTATTCATTGTCATTTCTGTTTGTTTAAGAGTTTTAAACTGACGTTTCACCGTCATATTTAGGCTTTTTCATCTGTCTGGGTCTGTGTCATGCTAAATATCCATTCAAAATCACTTTACAAATAAAATCTGACTTTACAAATAGTCTCTTTAGATTTTTTTCTTTTAGATATATTTTGGAAATGTATTTTTGATGAATGTAGAAGTCATCAGTTGTTTCAAGGTGTCTGTATTATACACTTCTTTATCATATACTGCATCTCATATCCGAGTCTCACGGTTTATAACGTGCTTTTCACGCTTGAAAATTCTATAGTCAGACAGCTATATAGTATATATATATATACCTAAAACGTCTGCATTACTTCCAGCCTGTCTCACTGCAATCCTGTGAGCTGCCATTCACTGGGAGAGTTCAGACTCCAGTATTGATGAGAGAGGTATTGTCTGTTTTGCAGGGATGTACATTAAACAGCGTGTGGCACTACATTGAGGGACGGCAACGGCGGGTCCCCTTGGTGACAGTTGCCCACCCTCCCAACCCTCGGGAATGGCAGGTGTCTGCTGGCTCTCCATCTCTCCGATCATGCCTTTGTCAGATCTGACACAGGTAATATGCAGTGGGGTGCCATGCCATCCTTAGCACAGGTGATGTACATATCATTTTCCCGGCTGACTGATTGAAGACTGTAATCTGGCTAGGACTGTCTCTCTGATTACAGCCATCCGTCTGAAGCAGGAAAAACACAGAGGCAGTGCTGCAGCTGGGTTCTGTGCCATGTGTAACACCGCCTATGTGTTCTCTCTCTCTCTCTTTCTCTCTCTCTCTCTCTCTCTCCACGTCCCTGAGAGTGCACTGCCCCGAAGGCCGCCGCAATCTCCATCCCATTTGTGTTCTGCTTATGTGTGTTGATGAGACGCACCGTGCACACAGTGGTCAAACAGTGTCTGTCTGCAGGCAGCTATCTCGTACATCCATCTGACTTCCAAGGTCACTGCACTCCCCGGTGAGAAAACACAAAATCCTTGAGGAAAGTTCTCATAATGCCTTGTTCTTCTGAGTTGTGTTTCACTATTTTCTTTGACTAGCCATGATTACAGGCTAGGTCTCTTTACAGGAGTGACCCCTGCTGCAGTCTACACCCGAGCCTCACAGATTGCTGCAAAGGCCAGTGAGTAAGTGGCTGGAAGAATGGGTGTTTTACATGAAGGAACACTTTTCTTTTGAAAGCCTGTCACATACACGCAATTGTCCCTCCGCACACATATGCGCGCACTCTTTCAAAGAGTGCCTCGAATCTATTTTGTCAGGGATGTTTCCCACAAAGGCGCACTGCCATCCCTGTAACCTTGTCTTTCACATTAGTCCTGTCCGTAAGTGAGGGGAAATTTCAGTTTTGACAGTAGGTTGCTGCTCAGCAGATGATATGTAACACATTAGCGCATGTGCCGTAGCGCATTAGCATGGTTTCCCGTGGGAGAGGTGATGTGTTCAGGGCGATTGCTCCTGACACACGTTACTGCACTTACACTGCGTTAGAACTGCCATCATTACCACTTCCTGCTCGTTCTCATGGCAACTCATGGTCTTGCGGAGCAGCCGTAGCAGGTATCGCTATGGTGAAATAAATACCATCAGACTCTGCAGAATGAAGGTCTGTCCTCTAACTGTCTAACCGGCTGCCTTTAGGTCAGTAAGATGGATTAGGGATGTAGAAAGTTGGCTGCAGAGTTTCATATTTATTTGTTTGATGAAATTCCTGTTACAGGCTTACCAGTTTCGGTGACTATTTATTATTATTGTATTATTATTTTTTTTTATTAAGTCCAATATGGATGTTACATTTATTGCATTGAGACAAATAACATGCATTATTTTTGAGTCTTTTTTTCCATTTTTTTTAACCCAGCAGGACCAGTGATGCAGCATGTCCCTCTTTGTTTTAGTTGACAGACATCTATCAAGTTCTCATGCCCGTATATTTGACAAAGTATCTGCTGAAACTATTTATTCTTGTAAAGTAAGCATCAAATTAGTTTTTGACTCATGTTGTCCCGTCCACCCCTTCTTCCCCACCCCAGTGAAGCCCCCTCCCTTCAGATTTTCTCGTCAAATTGTCTCCTCCACCCACTCTTGTCTCTCTCCTTGTTTTTTTTGCCGTCCAAATGAGCGGCTTGGGAAATAAAGGAGAGGAACTTTACATTGTGCTGGAAAAGGAAGGAAAATTACGGGCAGTGTCAGATAATTGAGCTTGTCTTAAGAGACGCGCTAATAACAGGCGGAGACACGGAAGACGTGTCAGTCGGCGCGCGCGCTGACAGTCTCTCTCGCGCGCTGATGAGCTGTTTAGAGCGAAATTGTTCCACACAAACAGCATCGTCATTACGAGCTGGCAAGGCGCGCGCGCGTGTGTGTACCCAATTCGGCTCGAACTGACAGAATCCAATTGACCGGGGGGACACATTCATGCACTTTTATTTTCTTTATCCTCGCCAACAATGCATATAATTACTGCGGCAAGTAAAACTGAAAATAGAATTTCGCAGCGTGCGGCGCGCGGCAAAAAAACAATGCGCGCGCTGTCAGCGCAAACCTCCGCGCGCCTGATGAAGCGGCCCGCTCGGTATTTACTCGCAGTTGGGGGGAAATGTTACAGACTCAGACTCTCTCTCTCTCTCTCTCTCTGTTTGTGTGTGTGTGTCTTTCTCACCTTCCTATCACTAGCCAGCAGCACATGCTAGCATTTGCTCACTCGCCCCTGCGCGCACGAGACTGACAAGAGTGGTAATGAAGAAGTAACGTTGTTAAGACGCAGCATCCAAACTGCTCCTTTTCCATTTGCTCTGCTGTGCGCGCGTGCGTTCGTGCTGCGCGTGTGTGTGCGTTCGCGTTCGATCATGGCGACACTTGTTCCTCTGAAGAGTTATCATTTGTGAAAGTGAAACCACAATTGGTTTCTGACTGGGCTCTCTGTCCACCCCCCTGCTGATCCTGTAGGGGCTTGACCTTTGACCTTTGACCTGCACTTCCCTACTGAAAATTGCAACAACAACAAAAATGTTATGCTTTCTAATAGCAGTTCAATTTCAAATTCTTTCTGTAGAACTTTTGCTGCTGTTACAAATCAGCCTTAGAGTGACCTGGATCTAGATTTAGATCCCTAATGAGCAAACAACGATTATGACGGTGAACAGGAAGAACCTCGAGCAGAACCAGACCCGAAAGAGAAATCGTCTACTTCTTGGGGACGCGGTGGAGTAAAATTGTAAATCGGTCCTCTTCTGTATTTACAGTACAGGCCAAAGGTTTGGACACAGCTTCTCGTTCAATGCGTTTTCTTTATTTTCATGACTATTTACATTGTAGATTCTCACTGAAGGCATCAAAACTATGAATGAACA
>JAOTRJ010000051.1:14949726-14960684 GCA_028564905.1 Leptodoras praelongus | reverse complement strand
AGGTGTTTCAGTTTCATTGTCTAACCCCTGTACAACAACAGCTCTGGGTCTAAGAATACCATCAAGCTAAAATCCCATCAGAGAGAGAGGTTTGTACAACACATAAGACAAGGGACTTTTGTACAAGGTGTACGCCTCATTGCAGGACGGCTGATTTCTGTTTTATCATAAGGTCATTACTCATAAGCAACCTCTCTGAGACCTTCTCATTCATCACAGCTGAACACGAAACTTATTCACCAAATAACGGTGCATATTAATAAGCCCCTAAACTATTCATCTTACTGCTGTGAATTAATTCACGTCACACTGAGTTATGAATCTTTTTTCTCAGTCTCCTGAACTGTTTTGTACCCTTGAAAAGCTCTTACACTGGTTTCTTTTAAACTGTTACCAGAATTTGATAAAAAAAATGATTCTTAGTGTTTTGGTTACAAAGGACTTGGTAACAATGTTTTAATACATTTTGCACTTTTATTCATTAAGTGCTTTTACATGTAATTAGTGAGTTTGACAATTAATATGCAGCATGTGAAGAGTATTGTAATAATACAGTGGTCCGCATTCTCAGTCCCATGATCGTTTCATGTTTAGCTTATTTTAACAAAACTGAATCAGCTCATCAACTAATTATCAAGCCATTCATATCCTGAATCAGATCTATCAGTGGAGATGGGGGAAACAGGAGTAAGGGACTTGAGAGCCACTGTAATAATGCACTCATCTCATTAATGTATTTATTGTTCTAATACGATCTGAGGGCTGCTCAAGATGTTATGCTGCAATAATTCGACTATATTGTGTCCTGTAATTGCACTGAACAGATACATTTGTGATCTGAGCCTTGGTGCGGTTAATATGTGGACATGCTTAACACTTTCCTAAAGGTTTCTGCAAGATTTTTATTTGCTTTCATGTTTACCAAAAATATTCATGTGTAATGCAGCAGGCCATCTCTTAGCATGTTACAAAGTCCCTTTTCAAACCACTAATGGCCGGTTCAGTGTGTCTGTCATCTTAAATAAACTAAAGGCGCAATCAGCCCACACAAAAACAAACCTGTCTTTCCCTATTTAAAAAGCAGCCTTTGAAAAATCAATCACAGTCTCACTTCTCAGTTCCTTCTGCGAGTGTGTCTAAAACACTGTCATTTGAAGGTTTTAATCCTTTTTAGTGTGGTAACAGCGGGCAGTTTTAAAATGAATGCAGTGATTAAGAGTGTATGTGCTGAGCACTTGGACAGCCAGGCTTGGGATAATGAATAAAGATTCATGCTTTAGACCCAAATTTTAATTTTTTTTTGCCGAATGTGCCTGATCTAGGCAACATTTAATCACCCCCACTGACAGGACTGAGCGCTTTCATTTAACCTTGACTGAAGATCATGAATTCTAACGCTTTTAATTGGGTACATCATTTAACAGCGTGAGCTGGGAAAATTCCTCCAATTCAAAGCTGTGAGATTGACAGACAGGGGCAGATAGGCCTGGTACAATTAAAGAAATCTGTATGCACTGCCCCTGTCACCATGCACATACACACATACACTCATACACACATACACACAGGCACACACATTATGTGACTGATCACCATAACTTTATAGATTTCACCTTGTTTTGAGTAGGGTGGGTACATTAATAGACTGAGGTCAGGGGAAATGGAAAGGAGGTAGGGGTTTTACACACACACACACACACACATACACACACACACAGACATATACACACCACCTTTGGCAGCAGTTACCACATCTACAAGAATGTGACAGCAGAAAGAACAACAATGGAACTCTTACACCATTATGTTTATTACCACTCTGTCACTCCTAATTGAAATGTTACCGAATGGTGCGAATGACAACGGCGTCTTTCGGAGACACTGAAGTCATCGCTGTCTCTGACCTCTTTGGAGACAATTGCCCCTTTTATGAGCAAAGCTGTATCAAGTGGCACACAGTGAAACGCATTTTAGACACCTAATTGTTTTCTTGCCTCCGACTCCACAGAGAGAGAAAATTAATCTGTGCGTCAGGCGTCTCCTCTGTGACAGAGCCTAACCAACCACAGCATGTTTGGTTAAGGAACTAAGCTCCAGGGTTCAATTTCCTATTTGCCAATTACATTTTTTTCCCGGGACAAAATTTAATGTATTATTTAAATGATCTTAGCTTTGGGATATTTTAGGGTTTTTAAACAATACATTACTTTGGGGATTTGAGAGAAAGCAAGGTGGAATTGAATCAGTTTACTGTGTTCATGATTCCATATAGATTACTGGTGTGTTAAATGGTGATGCAGTTGAACTTTGGACATATTCAGGATACCAAGGGCTATATAAGCCGGCATAGTATGCTAGCTATTTGTATAAATCACAGAACTTCATATCAAGATCAAAGTCCCAGCTTATTATTTAGTTATTGTATATATATCATGTTTCAAACATGCTGTATTAGTTTTTAGTTATGTACTTAGAAGGTATGTATGTAGTTGAGGAATGTAAGACTGGGCCTGTCATTAGAGGTTTTACTATGAAATTCTAGCATTTTCTTTATAGATCTCAATATTTATCCAATATACAGACAAAACACTACATCTATGTCATAGAATGGTTCAAACTATCATTGTGGTACAAAACTGTATATGCTTTATATTATATTCAAATAGAAGTTCAGATTTACATTTAGATTACATTTAAAAACATGCTCTTGTATTGTGTTGTTCATCTAAATATATATATTAGCTGTTATGCTTAGTTAGGTTACATAGTAAACAGGTACTGCAGAGAAAAAGGCATGTCAAATTACCATTACAGTTTGGATAATCCAGGGAAGAACTTGTCAGAATTGATTGAGCATAAGTCAAAATGCTTTGCTTGAACAGATGTTGCATCAGCCACACACGTCTTGTACGTGAAGGTGACTAGATCATGTTAAATGCACACACTAACCAGCACAAATGTCTGGGTTTGAAACCGAAAGGTGTGTGTAATGAAGGCATTCGTTGAAAGAGGGCATGAAATCATGCACACATACTTTCATGACTGATTGACATTGCAAGGTTAGAGCATTAAATAAATGGTCCATGGAAGAGGAGGAGGCACTGTAAATGCTGACATCTATTTCAGGAGTCTATACCAGGTAAGAGATGACTTCTTATTCTTCTTTCAATTTAAGATCAACTAAAATCAGTCGGAGTCTGCAGTGGGCGGTTATACATAACACCCAGAGTACTGTGCTGCAAGGAGAAGCACTTTGCCTTCACTGAATGACGTAAATGTGCAAAGAAGCTAAACTATTTCATTTCATTATGAAATATTACTATTTCATTATGAATAATAAATAAATAAATAATTTGAAAAAATATATATAATAAATAAATAATTCCTGCTAATTATAAAATACAGACCTTGGATATGCAGTTTGGTCCTTTAGTGGCCACCATGCCAACAGTTCTACAGGTGTTTGTTATAACCCCACTGTTTCTGATTTCACTAATCACTAATTAGTTTGTCTTTCCTATTAGAAGGACGAGTGCTTATTAGGGAAATCAACATGTGCCGTGCAGAGCTGGAACAGCAACCAGTACACATTGCAGGCTATTAGAATATCAATATCAACATTGATATCAACATCAACATTCCTATGGCTTGTGATTCATGAGCGAAGCTGCTGATGTTAGAAGGTGCCAACACATTTCTACAGCGATTTCCAGGCTGGGCTAAGTTGTCTTTGGAGAAAAACAGACTTCTTTAGAATGAATTTGCCTGTCATGCTTTACAAATATACAGCAAATATAATCACTAAGACTGTAGCAAATATACCTGTTATGCCTGCTAATAAAGGAGCGGAAAAGAAAGTCATAATACAGTATACCCCAAAGCAAACAAAACTGTATTCATTAGCAACTGTGTATTTCATGCGTTAATAATTTAATTCATGGACGTTGTTGTACATATGGCCTCTGGTTCAAACATTTTGTCTGAATGTAATTTGTTTACTTGTTTGCATATCAGCATGTCTCTGTAAAACGTGAATAAAATTTTGTTATATGAATCAAACCACAATTCTCTTCGTGGGTCCAGTGAGGTTATGAGCGAGCAAATTAATGAGCTAAAAACTAATGAAGCTTATGAGAGCCGGCACATCACAGCTGAGACACTCTCGCACACTCTTCTCATAATGTATGGTCTCAATAAAATCAGTTCATTCCCCCAGTACACTCTTATGGCCAGATTAAATGTTACACATTATAGCTTGCTACCTGGATGGGCTACAATTAGAGTACCTCCTGACCCCGTCACACTCTAGTCACAATGTGCAAGGTTTATCATATGCTCTTTGTCCTGTGGCCCAGAGTGCAATGACTCTGACAGACAGACATTACAGTGCATGTAACTCAAAGGAAAAAGGGGGAAAAGGTGTTTCTGCTCATATCTACATTTTGTGAAAATAATGCAAGATAGTAAAGCAAAGTTTAAAAAAAAAAAGGAAGAAATGAAAAAGCAAAGAACAAAGAAAAGAGAAACAACATTAAATTAATCAAAATACAGAAAACACCTCTAGAAATTAAAGTTACACAGAAAACAATAGAGAAACAGAAAGGGAAATAATAGAGACAAAGATTAAACATGAAACATTAGCTATAAAGATGAAGTAAGAAAGAAGAAGACAAAGATGAAGAAAATTTGAAAATATCAGAAATTAAAGGTTATTAATAAGCACCAGAGTTTATAAAACAATCCCTGTCTGTGTGCTGAGGCATAGGATCATATGATTTTATTTATTTATTAATGTTTAACAGCATGTTTTACACAGTGATTACATTCATGACAGGAATTGTTAGTATTTCACACTTGTCAATGGGGAGAATTAGTATCTCCAATTCACAAAACATACATGTTTTCAGACTATGGGAGGAAGCCAGAGACCCTGGAGGAAGCCCATGCAGAGAACATGCAGGCTCCACATGCTCCCCCATGCAGGAGGGAGGGGGGGGGTCAGGCCACCCTACCCAGGATTCAAACCTGGCACCTTTTTGCTGTGAGGTGACAGCATGACCCACTGCACCACCATGCCATACCAGCAAAGGATTCAAATAACTAACAGAAATAAAACTGATAAGACGTTGCTGTTTTGAGGCCATCTATAACTTCGGTATATTTACAACTAATAATGGCTGATATCCACCAACTGTTCCCCAGTTAGCACTTACTGAATCCAGTGCAGACTTTGTTTATATGACTGAATTAACTGATTATTCATACATCACCATCTCAGTGCCCTACTAGAGCCATTGCAAAGAATTTGATAAGTCTGACAGAACTGTGGGAAAAAACAAGCTGCGTACAGATATAAGACATGGCGGTTGAAGTGTTTCTCACACAAAACATAGAGAATTTTGTCCTATATATAATCTCTACAGTGAAGCAGAGCGACAGCAGCATCGCACTAAAGGTTTGCGTCTCATCAGCTGGGGCTGGAACTTGTTAAGGCTGAAGGATAAATGGACTGAGCGACACGCCAGCATGTATTACAAGAAAAGCTGTTTCAGTCTTGTAAACGATGTTCCAAAGCCTGAAGCAAGCCTATCCTGGAGTAGCTTCAGAAAATGACAGAACGTTAACAGGAATCCTATGAAGAATATGTTGCAAGTAGTGCACAGTATCTAAGAGCTGACCAAGGAATGTGTCAAAACAGAACAAAATTTTCACATCATTGCGCATAAACATCAGCGACTATACAAAAGGACTAAAACTCATCCTTCAAAAGATTATAGGTTGTGATACCATATGCAATGCTTAAGGTTCTGAAATAAAATGTTTAGGAGGCTTTGTATCTCATTTTGTACTTGTAAACCATTATACATAGTCCAACATAATATGAAAACCACAACTTCCTAGGATACAATCAAAGATGTTATGATTATAGTGTTCCGTTCCACTACCTTCTTTTACATACACTCCCAAGCTGAAAAACAAGCTGGACTCCAGCACTGCAAAACTACCTCACTTGCTGTCAAAAATACACTCTGCTTAACCTAATCAAAGGTTGAAATCTGAGGTAAAGCTACTAATGGGTTTTGCATTATGTGTGAATTACTGTTATTTTAATACAGTGTGCCCTTGGTACATCCTTGGCAGCCATGACACTCCTGTCCAGTGTCCATCAATTTAGACAATATAACCTTTAAATGGCTGCACCTTATACCCTCACTCTCATTCAGGTGCATTTACACACAATACATGCTGGGATGCCTGTATTAGAGCTCCCTCCTCAGGAACAAAACAGGACTTCACTCATTTTCCCAAGCTGGAAACTGAGAAGATTGAAAACTAGGATCAGACTGCGTAAAGCTAAGCTTAACTGTGATTGGAAGAACTTAAGATCTTAATGTTCCTTAACACTCTAAGAGTTCAGAATAAAATGCACGACAAAGCTCTCTCAAAAGCCATTTTTTCAGCTGAGAAAAATTGTCTCTCTCTGAATCCATATACACACCAGTGCACAATAACTCTTAACAAGCAGAAATGAGATAAGACATCATCTGATAACTAAAATTACCTTTCAGTACAGGACTACATTCAAAACGACAAAGTTATATACTACATGATACTACATGGGGAGGTGGAGATGATACTAAGGCAGTAGACACGAGGTACAGGTAGACAAGAGGCCCAAGGAAACCAATGAGAACAAAAATATGAACACTTTAAGAAATCAGATGAATGGTATGCCAAAATACTACCCAATCTAATACATATGCTTAGTGTGGCAGCATACCATAAAATATAAAAATATCACATCTCACAATCTTATTAGGTCACACAGCAGCAACCTGATGTCCACTGGATAATTAAACAAAGAATATAGATAGGTCTGCTGTCTTTCAACCCAGTAAAGCAGAATATGTCGCACAGTAGCCTAAACTGGGGGTCAAAATTTTGGGCACATCATCTGATATTTGTATAGGAGGCTTTTTTATTAATCACAAACATGCAGAACATTTGTTGAATGTTTCCTTTGAGACCTAAATGACTGCAAATAATAATGAGTGAAAACAGAACTGCAGGTAAAAGCAGACAACGTGCTGAAGAAAAGGGTTTATGTGTAGATATGAAGTATATTTACATTGGTCTTGAGATTTTTGAGCATAAGCAGCATATTCAGACTAGTGAGTAAAGATTTTAGACTAATAGTGTTAGTTGAGATGAAGCCCTAACATAGAACACCCGTGCACCCTTCAGCAGCAGTTGGATAATACGTTATGGCGCCATAAACTCCTACCTTAATCGCCAGGAGCGGGGGTGGGGTTAGGGAGAGGAGTAGACTCGGACCTCCTCCTCTTCCTCATGCAGGTAAGACAGTGCGGACTGCCGCCGCTCCGCGAGCCTCATTTAGCGCTACGCTGCGTTTCTTAATTAGCGCCGCGAGGCCTCATTAAGTCCGCTCTAATGAATAAATATTGTATTTCATAGCCTGATTGCCAGATCGTCTCAATGCTCGAGCGTCGTAAACAATTATTTCCCTAAATATTCATCGCCCTAAAGTGGATGATCGTTTGGTATTTAATGCCAGTATTTTTCAAGTGCATCTTTATTATGCAAATGAAAATAGTTTTTGAAGCATTGGTTTCCTGCAGAAGCCGAGCAGTCACACCGGGGAATTTAAGAGAAAAAACAAAAACACACACTGGATATTCTTTAAAGACTGACATGGGATCACTCTGAATAAAGCCCAGAGTTCTGAGGCTCTTACAGCCTGTCTAGGGCTCCAGCATGCCGTTCAGGAAGAGAGAAAGAGCAAGAGGCAGTGTGCTAGGGACATGATTTACAGGTATAGAATTTCCCATTAGAGTCTGCTAATTATTTCCACACCATTAGTGGCAGTTCTCTAATGAAGGATCAGAGAAGGAGATGTAGTACATCAGTGCGCTCTAGTAAAAGCAGGACAAGTGGAGAAATGAAGCGGCCTGCCTGCAAGGGCTGAGGAATAAAGCTCAAACTTCTATTAAAGTTTAAAACACTCCAACAGAGAAGAGAAGCAAAAATACATCACAGGGGCTTAAAAAAATTAAAAAGCTTTTATTGGTTGGTGAAATTGTGCCATGTTTAACACTCTCCTCCTTAGGGAGCCACTGGACTGTTTTTACATCCATCACCCTTTCAAAGGCAGAAGCAGAAGAGTTGTCAAACATTTACACAAACTTTACAGATCAGGCAAAGTTAAAACTAAAAAGCTATTGCCAACAACAACAAAAAAAAAAGACAGTAATCTTTAAGACAGCAGAAAGTCACTACAAACAACGAGCAACATTACATTTAAAACAATGTAAATGAACACCTCAGGTAGTCCATTAACAACTGTCCATTTCATAAGGCACAAACTTGCATAAAGTGTATCATGGCAAAGCAAATTCTAAAAACATGAACGGAACCAAAAGGATGAAGACAGGCCATGGATTAAAATCAGCAGCGCTGCATTCTCACTCGCTCTCCTCCAGCTCCTTCCTCAGGCTACAGATACAAAGAAAGAAAGAAGGAATTACATGCAGGCAATATGTAGGATAAAAGGCTTAACGATCAAATCGTTACCTGTTCAGGTAAGCATGGACGTTGTCATAGCCATGGTATTTGGCCAAGTAGACAAGCACGCCTGTAGCACAGCGTCCGTCTCTGGCCCTGCAAAAGCTGCAGTTACAAATGCCTCGGCATGGGGGGCAATGCCACTCCTGTGCGGCACAAAAAAAAAAAAAATTACATTTGCATATATTATTTAAGTGGAATAAATTCAGCTTACAGAAAGTGGTAAAATGTGAAATAGTAAACCATCAAAACCTTGCTTACATATAATCAGATTAGCGCAAACTGAACGTGTGTACATACCGGGTTCAAAAGCGCATCATGAACTTCCTCTCCGTAACGGTTCCGCAGACAGGGGCCACAAAACTGACCTCTGACTCCAACACACTCAGGGTTACGGCAATTAGTCTTGGTGTCTGTTGTCTTCTGACGACACTGGTGACAGGTGCTGCCCTGTAGGACAAACCGAATCTCAGGATGTAGTCTTCCAGCAGCAACACCACTACTGACCAGCATTCATGTTCTCAAAAGCCAAGCAAAGGATAAATGAACTGGAGTGAAAGAACACAAACTAGAACCAGGAGAACAACTCACCGTGGCACGATTATAAACCTTCTCTCGGACATTAGTGCAAATGTTGTCCAGCTCAGCCTGGGTGATCTCTTCCACAGGTCTTACAACATGAGGGATGGCAAGAACGCCATTGTAGGTTCGTCGACGACGTGGCTCCTAAATATAAACAAATTTAAAATCAAATACTTATTACACCGAGAAAAACTGGAATTTTATCCAAAAACAACTCTGATTTCCCCTCCAAGTCTCACCGGCTCTTCGTCATCGTCATCTTGTCTGTTCCTGCGCACCAGGCTGAACTTGTCCTCTTCCTCTCCTTCAGGAGGAGTAGGGGGCCCGTCCACCAGCGAACGAGAACGTGTGTGAACCCTTGACAAACGTTCTGGGTTCTGTCTGCGAGTCCCAGGGGTTCCTAAAGAACGACGTGGAACACGGTGGGGCTAAAAGTGGGGGAAATAAAAACAGGTAAATACAATATGGACACAAATATCCTATTCCAAGTGTTCAGGAACTATCTTCTGATGCTTACTGTATTGCTCGCAGGAAGAGGGGACTGCTTGGGGAAAAATCCAGGGACTTTGTTCAGCTCTGCCATTAGTTTAGCCAGCTACAAGACAAAGGTGAAAATTCTCAAAGATCTCACTAGTCAAAAAGTCACCATAAGTTCTATAATCACTTTAAAACATTTCACAGTAGTGTTTGTTGCATGGGATTTTAAAAGGTTCCCACACATTTAATCAAACCCTACAAGAAAATCAGCTGCATGTTTTTATTCAAAGATTAACGGCAGTTACTTCACATGTTTTCTTACCATTGCTTTGTTCTCTTTAATATTAAGTGCTCTCTTTGCAATGAAGTCGTCTTCTTCAGATTCTAATTCTGTGTCTTTGGGTTTCGGAGCCGGCTCAGGACTTGGGGATTTCTTCGGAGAAGCATTTTTGGTGGGAAACTTCATGGCCACTCGAAGAGTGAAGGATCGGCGAGATTTTTTCGGGGGTTCTGATTCAGAATCTGAATCCATTTTCTGAAAGAAGCATTAAACCGTAAAGGGATGAACAAAAAAGAAAAAAAAAGCACAATAGAAATGAAAGAATGACATGCGGAAACTGAAAGTACCTTTGCAGCGTGCGATATGTATAGATGATTTTATTGGCACTCACCATGGCGTTCATCTCATTACTGAAGTCTCCTTCTTCGAAACCGCCGCAGCCTTCCTCCTCCGACACTGACTGAGTATCTAAGACTTTTTCCTGCCGAGCCGAGCTTCTCGTCTGCCTGAGGGGTCTTTTCTGTGAAGGAAATCCACGTGTCAAGATCTGTTCAACTAAAGCCCTGCTCAAGCTGCTATCAAATGATGCTTAAAGATACGAGTTTAACCCTGTGTGAACATGTAAGGTACGGTTTCTACAGTCAGGCCAGTAATCACCAGACTGAACTGCAAATTCCCCTAAAGACTGAGCTTCATCAGTTCACGTCATCCTGCTCAAGCCGACCTCACAGTAATGCAGTAACCAAAGCTGGTTCGACGATCAGGTTAATGATTGTTAATCGGTTACTCGACAGACACGCATTCACGCTCTCAGTGATGATCTGAGGAAAGTTTAGTCACTTAACCTAATTTACCCTACAGGGTTAATGTATAATGTATATATAGTTAATGAAGTACTGTTAAGAAGACTGGAATTAAAGGTCAGTCAGTCATTATCTGTACCGCTTATTCCCAGTTACGGGGTCACGGGAGAGCTGGTGCCCAGCCGGCAACTCTGAGTGCAAGGGCAGGAACCAACCCTAGACAGGGCGCTAAT
>JAOTRJ010000051.1:14930399-14942899 GCA_028564905.1 Leptodoras praelongus | reverse complement strand
GCCGCCTGAATGGTAACATCCTGTTGCTATATATTTATATAAAAAAAAAAAAAAAAAAAAAAAAAATTTCTTTGAATTATGGCCCATTTCTACTGATAGAACTGATGTAATTGAGTCAGGTTTGTAGGCCTCCTTCCTCGCACACGCTTTTTTGTTCTATTTTGTCTATGGGATTGAGGTCAGGGCAGTGAAGCAACCCCACAACACAGTGCTGCCACGAACGTGCTTCACAGTTGGGATGGCGTTCTTTGGCTTGCAAGCCTCCCATTTTTTCCCCTCATACATAACGATGGTCATTATGGCCGAAGCAGCCTTTCAGGTCATGTTGACATAGGACATGTTTTATTATTGATATAGATACTTTTGTGCCTGTTCCCCCCAGCATCTTCACACTGTCTTTTGCTGTTGTTCTTGGACTGATTTGCATTTTGAGGAGATCCACAATTCTTTCAACTTCAACTTTTGACCCACTGAAATTTGGTATAGTAAATTATAAGTGAAATGATGTTCTTATATTTGTTGGAAAACAATATCCTAAACAATTTGCTAAAACTATAGTTTGTTGACATGGAATCTATGGAGGTCTGTTCAAAAAGTAATGGGAATGAAATTCCTGCACTCAGGAATTCAGTTAGAGTTAGAGTGGGATCTCAGATTAAAGGTAGGACCTGCTTCAGTTTCATTCTAGCCTTCTGAGTGCCCAGACGTTTGTTTTTGTGAAACCCCGCTGAAGTGCCTCATCACTGGGACAATGCAAGCCAGTTTGGAGCAAATGTTTAACAAGAGAGCCCAAGTTCTCACTGGACAAAGTGCTGAATGGCACACAACAACATCACCTCCTCCAAAGAAAGCTTGCATGAGATAAGGGGACTGAGGGTTATTTAGAGACCAAGACAACAATTTCTAAAATGTTTTGGAGTGTGGCAGGGCCCATTATTCCTATTGAAAGACACCACTGCCATTAGGGAATACTGTTGCCATGAAGGGGTGTATATGGTCTGGAACAGTGTTTAGGGAAGTGTTACATATCAAAGTAACATCCACATGAATGCCAGGACCCAGGGTCTCCCAGATAAACATTGCCCAGATCATTACACTGCCTCCTCTGGCTTGCCTTCTTCCCATAGTGCATCCTGGTGCCATCTCTTCCCCAGAAAATATACATGCATCTGGCCATCTGCATGCTCACATGCTTATTGCAGACACTTCTGGAAGTGGACAGGGGTTAGCATGGGCACTCTGACCATATGCTGCCTCATATGCAGTAAGCTGTGATACACTGTGTGTTCTGACCCCTTTCTATTATAGCCAACATTAACATTTTCAACAATTTGTGCTACACTAGCACTTCTGTGGGATCTGACCAGACAGGCTAGTCATCAGTACCCATGTGCATCAGTGAGCCTTGGCTGCCCATGACCCTGTTGCCTGTACACCTGTTCCCTTTTCTTTGACCATATTTGTTGGGTATTAACCAGTGTATACTAAGGAAACCCAACAAGACCTGTTGTTTTGAAGATGCTCTGACCCAATTGTATAGCCGTCACAATTTGGCCCTTGTCAAAGTTTCTCAGTTCCTTACGTTTACCCATTTTACTCGCTTCCAACACATCAACTTTGAGTACTTACTGTTATTCACTGCCGAACATATCCTCCCATTGTAATGAGATAATAAATGTTGTTATTCAAAGCACCCATCAGTGGTTTCAATGTTACCTTTTGAATTAGCTGTTTGCATTTTAAAATTAATAGTATTCTAATATCAATATTCAAATTTACTTGGAAAATCTATATGCTATATTTTATATGCTATACATCTATATGTCTATAGTCAAACTCTTTCCATGTGGACAAAATAAGCTGACAATTGCCTGTATATTCATTCATTCATTCATCTTCAGTAACTGCCTCTTTTTGGTCAAGGTTTTTGTGGATCTGAACACAGGCACACTGGGAATAATGTGGGAATACACACTGAACACCAGTCCATTGCAAGACACTATGCACACACTTTCACATCAAGGGGCAACATAGCCTAGCCAATCCTCCTATTAGCATGTGTTTGAAAGTGGGAGGAAACCTGAAAACATGGAAGAAGCATTCACAGAAACTCCACACAGGCAGTAAGCTGAGCTCAGGATCAAGCCAGGGCTGTTAGCAACAATGAACCACCATGCCACTCCGCCACCATGCCACCCCACAGCTGGTGTAGTACTTTCAGTTAGAACTGTGCCTAGAATTTATAATTTCACTTGACTTTAGATGCACTATTAACAGTAATGTCCCAACATTCTCTGTTTATGATACATGGCATATGATGTTTGTCATTATGATTTTTTTGCTCCAAAACTTGATCAAATAGCCACAGAAATGAGTTCAGAGATTGGCATATGTGAACAACCAGGGTCTCATCCAACCAAGCATATTGCTCATTAACTTCAACTAAATGACACCACGAAGAACTTAAACTGAATAAACAAACTCTTGCAAGAAAGGGGAAAAAATCAGAACCAACCATGAAAGCCACAGTAAAGTAGACAAAAAGTGCAAGTGAGCATATAACATCTACTCTCATTCCCATCATCAGTGCAAACCTGCTCCTCATCAGAGGACATGTTATAAAGTGTTAGCTGGCTTTGGACATGGTGTACATGCTGACAGAGCAACAATGATTCCTCCATTGCTCCAGCCCTGAGCGCCATTCACTGGTCATTACTTAAAATACACTGCTCCTGTTTAAAGCCAATCTACTGTGTACTGACATCAGAGGGAGACACATCACAGGGAGCCCTAACACACATCTTCACATCCTCATAAGTGTGTGGTGTGAGTGCTGAAATGAGGAGTGTGGCATGCATGAGCATGTGTGCGTTCTGAGGATGTGTTTTGTGTTTAGGACTGACGGTGTCTGTATGTGTGTGTGTCTACTGGATGCATCTCAAAGCAGCAGTGTCAGAGGTCCTGGGTGTGTGTATGTCAGAAGCCATGTCTCGCTGTAAAGATGCCAGAATCCTCCTCATTGGAACAGGCTGTTAGCGCCTTGGCCTGGTGCTGTTGGGCCTGGCCTAATCACACCGGCAGAAACAATGCGCCATGATGGCGGCCAGCGCAGCGAGCGTCTAATGACGCCTCATACATAATTCAGCACCTTTCCCTCGACTCAACGCTGATATCCTCATTAACAGCACACTCGCTGCCTGTCAGATGGCCAGTGCACAATCGCAGGCCCCTCATTTAGTCTTTGAGAAGTGCAGCTGCTACCATGACACCGCCAGAGAGAGAGAGAGAGAGAGAGAGAGAGAAAGAGAGAGAAAGAGAGAGGGGAGTGAGAGAGAGAGAGAAAGAGAGAGAAAGAGAGAGGGGAGTGAGAGAGAGAGAGGGGAAGAGAGAAAGAGAGAGAGGAGAAAGAGAGAGAGGGTGGGGGAAGAGAGAGAAGGAGAGAGCAGGGAAAAGTGAGCAGAGCGGGTTTGTTTTATTTAGTCCAAAAGAACCTTCCAGTTTGTAAAAACAAGGCTGACACAGAGCCTGACACCAGGCAGGGGAAAATAATTAGCTCTCATTTTCTCAGCCTCCTGTTTCCTTCTCCCTGCTGAGTTTCCTCCCCACTAAACCACCACATGTCAGGAGAAATGGGAGGCAATTAGCGGCCTCGCTTCAGCCCCACCACACGCACTGAAAGGGGACTATTTATGATGGGACAATGAACAGCTGAAAGATTAAATAACATTTGCCTTTTAAAAAGAAAATGACTTCTGGCTAAATGGGCCATTTTTGATTAAATTCAAGCAGCAAGTGGAGAAGCGGCCTTTCTCCCCTCTTTGAGACCTGAACAAAGCCTTCGCAAGCAAGAGGGGGTGGATGCTATGTATCACTCTAGATGCAAGATTTATTTATCTTTTTTCTGTTTATTTTTAAAGGAGGGAAGAAAAAATCTTGCAAACAGAAGAAAGTGCTTAGTGAGATGATGGTCAAAAGCTGATGGGAGAATAACAGGCGCCTTTACTTAAGGAAATGGCAACTTCAAGGCGAGTGTCGCCATCCTGACATCCTAAAGAGTCTCGGTTCTATACGCTGACAAGTCATCACCCGGAGAACAAAAGGCCTTAGTCTTTACCGTAGCACAAATAACAATTCAGAATAACGAATGCAAAAACACATCTACACACTATCTCTGGTGTAAGGTGAAAAATAAGTAAAATATGAATATGAATCAGCAGTTTGAAAACTCTCATATAGATCCAGAGGCTTTCTGGCTGTAGATACCAAACATGGAACTTTAAAGTTCAGATAAATAAAGAGCTTGAAAATAAAACATGCATAGCCAAGGTTAAAAAATATTCTTTAAGTATTATTTCTAAGGGAACACATGAACACATGAAATTTTGAAAAGTTAAGGCAGCGCTGCATTAACAAGGACTCGAGGATTCAAGTGAGTGTGCTTAAAGCTAATTAAGGATTTGTAGCTTTCTAACGTTTCTAAGGTTTAATTTTAATTAAAGTTGTATTGAAACATTTTTAGATTTCTTTTTTTTTTTTGCACCACAGTTTTAAACATCTCAACAAATCAAGGATTAAAGCTCTTTATCCCTGGTTATCCACAAGTCTATGATTCCCTTGTGATCAATCATTATCAAATCAGTTCTTAAATATTTCATACAAATATATTCTGGCATTGTACAATAAGGCTAAAACCAGAACTAAGTACCATCTTAAACCATGATATCTTATAAACAAGGTATAAATTGTGGTACAACTGGATTAACAAACAAATTCTGGTGTAATCTTTGTTTGCACAAATGTGTTGTAGATGCTCTTAAGGCATCTGATGTACCTGTGGACCTGTTCCTGGTTTCCAGTGATAACCAAACACCAGCTCCAGATTAACAGTCTTCCTCCAGCTTTCCTTCTCCTCTTCTCTGTCCCATTCGTCCTGACAGGGGGCAGAGGGACATTTCAACAGGCAAAACTCTACTTACAGTCCAAAATATAGCATCTTGGTAGAAAGACCCAGGTAAGGTTCGTGATTACACAGAATAGAAAACACATTCTGATTAGAAATGACAGTGAATTAAAGAAATACATTATCACAGCAAATTAACAAAGTGACTTCACTTATTACACAATCACTAATCAAAACAGAGCTCTTAAATAAAACTGGCCATACCTTTGTTAATGGGGGGAAATGGAACAGGGCCAGGTAATCATGTGTTAATTTTTCAATTTCGGTCTGAAAAAAGAATGAATATTCTCTCTCAGGAACATGATACACAATGCATGATACATGTAGATAAAGAATAGGTATCTGAATTTGATGAACATACAATTTCATGTGTGGATGAGAACTATGAGCTTTCAACTAAAAACACCTAAGTGTCATATAAAAAAGATAAAACATATCAGAATGTGCTGTTATAGGAAAATAATCACAAGGGGGTGATGTCATTTGAAATGAGCCATTACCATGGCAACGCTGATTATTTTCCCGTATCTGCATGTCCTGAAGTATTATATTTCTCATATTCTACAGAAAGTTGCCAAATAATACATTTTTTATTAATTAAAGAATGACCCATTGTACTTTATTATCATTTGCTTGTTATATTAATGCTGTGGAATGTTTGAGGAACAACTTATATGCAACTTAAATATTCCCTCACCCACCTTTTTACATATCACCTCAGACTGTTGATGCCTTATTATGTTTTATTCTTTATGCATCAAAGCTCTGACATAAACTTTAAGTGTTAATAATTGGCTTAGACCCAAAGCTAGCTAAACGTGTTTTACAGTATACTTTTAAAAACCTGTCTGCCTTTTCATGGTGGTATTATCCCTATCGTGCACTTGTGCTGCAGTTTCACTACACTACCTTTAGGTGTATGATATGCCCTTTAGAGGTGATGCCCATGTCTCTCATGTCTGCCTCAGAGAGGAGCAGCAACCTGCGTCCAGTGATGTGGTTCTTCTTGAAGACATCACCGTAGCGCTGCATCTCACAATCAACCCCACCTGCCACAACGCAGACACAAACACGCACAAACACACACACACACACAACATGGCAGGAAATCTTACTTATGCTACTTGTACCACTACTACTCTGACTGGTACACATGAATGTCTGGGAAGTATTTTTTTGGAACCAAAATTATGAAATAATCATCTTATGACAACTTACCTGTCCCAAAAATCTGTGACATCCAGAAGTACTGTGAAATAGAGGATTTCTTTTAGTAAATAAACCTGTTACAATTTTCATGTCCAATATTTTATTGTGTTATAAATTACTAACATTTGATCTTTAAACTTTTATTCATTACAAGTGAGATCATCCAAAAGATGCTCAGAGGATAGCCCATTATAAATACAAATAATAATAAAACTTAAATAAAACAAAATGTTTTATTGGTTTGTCTTATTCAGTCTGTCCTGTGCTTCTGCACTCAACTGTGTGTGTATATTCAACTAAAACATTTTATATTACTATTGATTGAAACATATAAGCTATAATATTTTTTTTAAGTTGAATATAAAATTTGTGTGACATCAAAACAGATGGGAGTCTATCAAACAAATGAACAGAACACAAGAGCTAAAACTGTCAGTACTGTCTAATCAATTAGATATTATAATGCACATTTAACACTGATACTGACCACATGTTCCTCTGTCCAGGCATGGATGGCCAGGTTCGGGAGCAGCTATGAGAGAGAGTAATGCATACCAACAGTGAACTCACTACAAGGTGGCTTTGTTTTACTCATGAATGCTATAATGTAAGTTAACATAAATTCCATTCTATTCTTTATAAAGCTAAAATGCATACCAAATATAACATGCAGCACTTTTGTTGGAAATGTCCTAACAAACTCCAGGGGGACATATGCGTTAAAAGGCAAATGCCAGTCAAAACACTAATCGCATTATTAGCAGGTAATATTACTGCACAAGAACACTGCTGTGCAAAAAAAAGACGGTGAAGGAAATCAAAATGAATCAGTAATCTGTGCAAGGAGTGTGTCAAACCTATTACACATGCATGAAAAAATATGGTGAGAGAGACTGAAAAAATCACAACTGTTGTGTTTTCCCTCTGTGTAGCCAGATGGGCCCTCAACTCCCCTGTCTGTGTAAGACTCGTATCAGAGGACAGAAAAAAAATTAGAATATATATATTTATATATTTAAAAAACCTCTGCCACAAACAAAATCTCCATGGCATACATTTGCCAAATTATAGTGACATTATAGTGACAAACAATGTGTTTCAAGCAGCCATCTTATATTTCACAACTGGCTTGCATGGTTTTATAAGGACAGGAAGCAGACTGTTGACAAAGAAGAGGTGGGATGAAGTGAGCCGTGGAGACAGTCAGCCCAAATGACTCTGTAATTGAAATTCCTTTAAGAGCTCAGCAGAGTTCAGCAGGGTGCAGAGTGCACTCTGTCCTGCTGGTGTTATCCAAGAGAATATGGCAAACTGAACCTTATGTTCAGCCACACATCACATCCAGAGATCACATTGAAAGTAGAGCTTATTCAGGGGAACATCAATATAACCCCAAAAGATTCTTGTCATTCTTTGCAGCTGCACTGTACACTGAAGTACCAGAAAAACTGATACTAGAGCCTATGCAAAATACATACTGTATGTGTATACACCTACGAACATCATTGGTTGTATCTGCCAGTGCGTATGTAAAGCGATAGACAATTATGGAAGCTTCTAGAGTTGTTTCCGCAGTGAGAATGGCAAATTATCACGATTTTGCTATTTTCAGCACAGTTTAATAGCTGTAGCTCATGAGATGGGTCATAGCATTTTCAGAGATAGAAGCAAAGTTTGAATTTTCACATATGAGCATTTCAAGGGTGTACCGTGACTACAAGAATTCCAGCAAAACCTCGAACTTACGACAGCAGTGTTTCATGATAGGCGTACAACACTGCCTCAAGCAATATCAGAATTCAATGAATGGGCCTCCACAAACATCAGCGTGAAGAATATACAACATTCCCTCCAAGATCCCATGGGGGACCTATCAAGAATTGACTGCTATACCAGTTATTCTGGCACTTCAGTGCATATGTGCTTTATTAAGTGTAGTCGCCATTTAAGCAACGGCACTCTTGTTTCCTGAAATCGTATTATCTGATTCATCATACAGATATGTTCATCATTAAAACTCACATATATTAGATTGGTGCAACGTATAATAAGCAAAACATGGAAAGAAGAGAGTTTAAGCTTATTGTTCATGACAATGTTTATTGCAAAAGGCAGAAAGAGACAGGCTTCAAAAAGAAAACAGAATATGAAGAGTATAATGTCAAAGGAAAAAACACTGGATCTAAAACAAACTGCAAACACAAATGCAAAACCTTCTGTGTGTGTGTGTGTGTGTGTGTATACTGTATATGTATATACGTGTTCTAATGAATATAAGTTCTAAATTAATTTGAGTGTTAAATGCAAACATTATCAAAGTCTGGGTAGGAATAATAATAATAATAATAATAATAATAATAATAATAATAATGTGATACTGCAAACTAGGACACTACAGTAAGTAAAAAACATAGAAGGAACAAATATTAGAATGTGAACATTTCATTATGTGTTTATTTGATAAGCAAAACACCTCATATTCATACTCATGTATAGATCATATTTACCCTGATAAACCATGGGGTTATTAGTATGCATTCTTTCCATTTTAGACTGTAACCTATACAGATCTAAATCAAGCATCAAGCCCAGGGAAATATGTGGGAACAAATATGTTCAGCTACGTATTTAGGTCACATTCTTGATTATACAAATTTTGTAGCTCTTACAATATAAGGATTTTTTTTGATAATCCAGGAACACAAAGAGAGGTTTGCTCAGTCTTTTGAATCAGCTTCATAAAGTTTTAAAGAATTTCTCTCTCTCTCTCTCTGTCTCTCTCTCTTTCTTTCTGTCACTCTCTAGCCTTGCTTGCCTATGTGAGTATCTACCAGCCTCACTGCTCAAATTGGCCAATCTTAATGTCAGCAAAATGTCACTTCATCATAAACGCGACGAATCTTCACTAGGCTGACACGCGGCTCACTTGCCCCTCAGCACGCTGCTATACGTCCACTTCGTTTGTCATAAATGACATCCATAAGGACTCTGTAGGCGTAGGACCGGCAGGGCTAATGCACTCCATACGTAGGAGTGGGAAACAATTATTACTTTCACCTCTTAGCTCAATCTGAGGTTTCTATATGTGTTTCTTCATGTGCTTGAAAAAGAAAACATGGTGTTATTATTAAAAAATAAACCAACAAAAAAGTGTAATAATTGCAATATCAGGACTACATATAGATATTTCCTACAAATAGGTCTAAAACCTTATAGATAATATTTGTTTTTAGAATTATGAGTGATATTTTGAATACTTTTGCGAACAGTGAGGAAAGCTGGTATAAACACCACAGTTTTTTGAGGCTGGCTAATAAAAAGAGAGGCGCTACTCCTAATCGCTGTCGCTGTCGTCAGACCAGCTAAAGGCAGCCATGTTGAGTTTGTGTCCTTCTCGCATGGAACAGGTCTTGGAGGAGTTCTGCGTGGCCTGCATGCTGACCTGCATGTCTGAGTGCAGGACAGGGACAGATGGGGCGTCCAGGCTGAACACATCCTCGAAGCCTTTCATCATAGCCTGCAGAGCCAAAGCGCCCAGCTCTCCGTTACAGCAGCCCCTTATCTCACACGACAGCTCCGAGCTCTTTGACTCCTCCATCTTAGACTCAAAAAATGACTCCGTACTTATCTTAGTGGCCAGGGGGGCAAAGAGCTGAGAGGAGAGCGGAAAAGGCAAGGGAGATAGAGAAAGCGGAAAAGAAGAGAGGATGGGGAAAAAACGGAAAACAGAACAAATGAGATGGGAAATGGAAAGAAGGAGAGTAAATAGACAAATAGATATAAACAAATAGTGAAACCAAACTCAAATACGAGATGGAAAAGAGGAAATTACTGATTTGTTTTCATGATAGAGGAATGATCATCCGGAACAGCACCAGGTGAAATGTGAAAATGAAGAAAGCCGACAAGTTTGTGCCACTAAGTGTTCTTTATTTTCTCCCTATTTGTGCTCTGCAAGCATTCTGTAGCAGGCCATGTGAACACATCCAGATTAATAGGTCAGCATGCTGTGTAGTGCAGCAGCACAAACCAATCCAAATTATTCTTTTCACAACACATTTACCTCCTGCCTTACACAGAGTGAGTGCATGTGTATGAGAAAGGTGGCAGGCGATGATGCGATGCAATGCGATGTGATGCAATGAGACACAAAAAGAGAGACAGAGGACTCACCGGAGTGTTGGACTGCTCTATGAGTTTCTTCTCCCACATCTTGAGGCGGCGCTCTCGCTCCTTCAGCTCCTGCTCTTTAGTGCTCAGGTCCCTCTCCAGCTTCTTCAAGCGATCCAGAGTCGCCTCGATCTCACGCCTTCACACAGGGAAACGTTACACCAACACCTCAGTCTATATATCAGGTGTACTCTTTCACAGAGACCAACCTGCATACCTATTCAACAATCACAGACATATCACAGGGTCCAAAAGTCTCTTGTTTTATTCACCTCTTATTGTAATATCAATTTTTTTTATTCAAACACATATGTATTATTCTTATTATTTATTATTATGTTTGAATATCCTCCCAGCACACACTTTTGTTAAAGTGGTTGAGATTCATTCATTTAAATGGCACTACAACCGTTATTGTTTTTAGTAAGGCAGAATACTTTTTGATACATAATAATGAAAAGTAATTTTATTTTATAAAATATAATAAAACCCTTGTCTTTCATAATAACACTTCTTAATAGTGGAATCATTTGGTATTTGTGAAGTCTCATTATTTTCACTCCTGAACACAGTTTGACCACTGTGATGACCATAAAGGCCACCAGAGGGGGCAGTGGGTAGGCTGTAAATATTTTGTCCCACGGCAGTTATTTATAAAGAAGGCTGTGACGCAGCCCAGACCTCCCTCTCAGTGCCCACCAGCCAGGCTTCCACTCCCACCCCAAACTTCCCATGTAATTGCTTTTCTTGCTTGTCACTTACTCAACAATCACACGCGGAATTTCACATTCACATGCACCCTTAGTTTACTTGTTTTCCAGACATCAATTCTGCTACTTTTATTTTCTCTCCTTTTGTAGTTAGGACCAGAAAGACAGGATTCCTTTGCCTGGCCTCTTCCAGCTGATCTTAATATAGATTTAACATCACACACCCAGAACCTTCTACAGCTGTCTGTCACAGCACCAAAACACTGAAGCCCTAGCCTGGGAATGGTGGGAATGCTTCATACTGACCATGTTCTACTCCCACAGAACAAACCTCTCTTAACGCTCAACTTTCATCATACAGCAAACTTTTAAATGTGAAATTAAGCTATCGCAATATGCAGTGCTGTCAGTAAGTAATTAAACAGACATTGTTTTTCTTTACATTCTGTGCTGCAGCTAGCACATTATATTTGTAATGAAAGATTGATTACATAATTTTTCATTTTCATTTCAGACTGACAGGTCTGTATATTGTTATATAGTAAATAAAAGGCCCTGGCATCTCAAATAAGGTAGGAGAGAAACCAATATTTAAATTGTGTGTTATTTCTTCTTGATTGTAGTGGTGAGCTCAGATCATCTGAACAGTTAACTAAAATACAAATATAACATTAATTACATGTTATGAGTGTTAAAGTGTTAAAAACTGTTCATAATAATAATAAGACCAAATTAAGACATGAGTATGTTCATAATAAATATAAAGAACACTTTTCTGCTGTATTAATGTCCTAATTAAACATGTTCATAATACTACAAACCTCATTTCCAGAAAAGTTAGGACACTTTCTAAAAATACACTAAAAACTAAAAACTGTAATTTGTAAAAATGCTATTATTTAACTTTTTTTTTTATTCTGTGTTTTTACCGACAAACCTAATTGTAATTTGTAAAGATGAAAAACAACAGAATGTGATGCCTGCAACATAATGCCAGCAAAATAAGAGTGAAAAGGTTCCATAATTAGCAGTTTAACTGGTAACAGGTGAGGTCATCAAGAGTATAAAAGGAGCATCCACCAAAGGCTTAGTCTGTGCAAACAAGAGTGAGTCATGGTTGACCACTTAGTGCCAAACTTTGTGAGAGAATTGTCAGTCAGTTTAAGTACAATGTTTCTCAGTGCAAGATGCAAAGAAACTGCTGTTGAATGTGTGTGACCATCGAGCCCTCAGGTGGTATTGTTGGAGAAACCGTCATGCTAATGTCATTAGACATATCCACATGGCTTGGGAGTACTTTGGAATATCACTGTCACTTAACACAGTCCACAGCTGCATCAAAAAAGGCAACCCCAAACTGTATTATGCAAACAGGAAGCCATATACACTGATCAGGCATAACATTATGGCCACCTCCTTTTTTTCTACACTCATTTTCTCAGCTCCACTTA
>JAOTRJ010000051.1:14812660-14829140 GCA_028564905.1 Leptodoras praelongus | reverse complement strand
TGTCAGACATCATGAGAGAGTTGTCAGTCAATTCAAATACAATGTTTCTTAGTGCAAGATTTAGGTATTTCACCATTTACAGTTTATATCATGAAAAGTTTCAGGGAGTCAGGGGAAATCTAAGTGTGTAAAGGCCAATGGTGTAAAACACAGCTGTGAACATGCATGACCATCGAGCCATGAGAAACCATCCTGCTACTGTAATGGACATGGCCACATGGGTTTAGGAGTACTTTGGAAAATCCGGGACAACTAACACAGTCCACTACTGCATCAAGAAATCAACCTGAAACTGTATTATGCAACGAGGAAGCCATGTATGAATTTTGCACAGAAACGCTAAGTAGTTCTCTGGGCCTGAAGTCATCTGAGATTGACCGAAAGTCAGTGGAAATGTGTGGTCAGACGAGTCCATGTTTCAGCTTGTTTTTGGGAAGAATGGATGTTGGATTGTGCCAAAGATGGAAAAGGCCATCTAGAAAGTTAACAACGAAAAGTGCAAACACCTGCAATCTGTGATGGCATGGGGGTGCATCAGTGCACACGGCATGGGTGATCTGCATATATATGTGAATTTACCACTGATGCGGAGGCTTATGTTGGTATTTTGGAGAAACATGATGCTGTCAAGACTACGTCTTTTCTAAGGAACTCCATGTCTGTTTCCCAGGACAATACCAGGCCTCATTCTGCAAGAGTTACAACAACGTGACTTGACTGGCCTGCCTGCAGTCCAGATCTGTCTCCTATTGAAAATGTATGGCTAATCATGAAGAGGAGAATCAGACAACAGTGACCACAGACTGTTGAGCAGCTCAAGTCTTGTACACTGCAAGAATGAGCAAAAATTTCCACTTACTGCAACAATTAGTATCTTCAGTTCCCAAATGATTAAAAAAGGTGATGTGACCCAGTGGTAAACATGCCTTTGTCCCTACTTTTTTGTGTGTTGAAGGCGTCTACATTTCTTTGTATTTAACAAATAGAATTAAGTTCATCATTGAAATTTTTTTTTTATCCTTTTGTTTGTTAAATAAAGCTTAAAGTTAATTAATAAATTAGAGATTTCAGTTTTTATTGCATTTTAAGAAAGTGTTCCAACTATTCTGAAAATGGGGTTTATAGTTACAGGGAATTATCAGTGAGATACTAACCGAGTCTGTTAGCCTTAGAAATATTCAATGTTTACCACTGGGAACTGTGCATTTCCTGCTGTGCGCTCTTCCCTTGTCATTACTTTGGAGAGTAAATCACTGAGTAGCATTGCTTTACGCTTGCTTCAGGATGAACACTACGAGGAGGACGAGGGTGAGGAAGATGGGATTGTAAGCTCGAGTTTTGGCAGGAGATCTGTAGAGCTTTATGATTTGCCAGAGAATGAAAGGATGTTCCTGCCATCAAATATGGATGCCGCTCAGCTCAGCTTCAAATTTAAAGAGGTAATCAAAAAAACTAATTAACAAAGCCAAATCTAGTACATATTCATGACATACTTACAATGTTAAGGTCACCCTATGACATTCTTTAAATTACATTTTATTTAATAGTTACGATTTTCTGCATATTCAAATTAAATGCACACTGAATCATCCTGCAATGTGACTTTTCTTATATTCAGTTTTCAGTAATCTTTCTTTATCACCCAGCTCCAGATAAAACACAGCATAGCCGAGGCTGAAGTCAGTCAGCTCAAAGAAAAGGTACTGTGTGAACATAATTCTTACCGTCAGTTACTTTGTGAAGTACGTAAAGTGTGATATCATGATATGATATCACATAATAAAGATTAGTTTGGCATTTAGTTGTTTTGAGTTCAGAGGCATGATTTACATTCCAAGCTATAGGAATATGTACATCATTGGTAGCAAAAACTTTGAAATTCTTAGTACAAACCGGACATATCTTGCATTTCAGGGGGTGTGGGAGTATTCAGAAAGAAGTAATGGATGTAACTCCATTTTACACTTTGTAACAGTATACAAATGCTTGCTG
This sequence comes from Leptodoras praelongus, assembly GCA_028564905.1. NCBI lineage: Eukaryota > Metazoa > Chordata > Actinopteri > Siluriformes > Doradidae > Leptodoras > Leptodoras praelongus. Next base: position 14,827,148 of record JAOTRJ010000051.1, on the reverse strand, counting down.
TTTAGCTGAAGGAGTCTGTGAAGGAGCGAGCAGCCTGGGAAGAGCGGCAGGAGAAGCTGGAGAAATGTATTGAGGAGAACTCGGAAAGAATCAACTACATGGAGAAGAACTGGCTGGATGCTCAAGCTCTGTGCAAAGCTCTTAATGAGCAACTCACAGACTCTCAGAACCAGTTTGAAACTTTGGACAAGAAATATGGCAAAGCCAAGAAACTGCTCAAGGAGTACCAGCAAAAGTAAGAGGGGGAAAAAAAGCAAAAGCAGAGACAGGTATGAAGAAACAAGCTTCCAAACATTTTGTGATATTATTCTGTCCTGCAGAGAATCAGACTTTGTGAAGCGGGAGGAGGAACTGAAGAAGACTCTGGAGGACAAAGAAAGCTGTTACAAAGTCCAGCTAGAGAACTTACAGAAGAGGGTAAGAATAGATGCAGTCTGTGGAAGTACTAAAGTAATCCCCCAACCTCTTCTCTCAACCATTTTCTCTCCAAATAATTTTTTTGGGTAGGTTGAGGTGCTGGAATCTCATACCCAGCCTTGGGACTCAACAGCAGAACACTGCACTGACGGGTCTGTGGATTTAGACAATAAAACTGCAGACTCCCTTCTAGGTAAACATGAATTTGCCACTATTTTTTAATATTTTTAGTAGGTAGCAGTATCCGATATAGCTATAGCTGATATTTTAGCTTTCATTGCAAAAGAGAACTCAAAACATAATCTCTTTACATCATTATATACTAGTGCATCTCAAAAAATGAGATTATAGTGGAAAATTATCATTTTTGTCATTATTTAATTTGAAAAAGCATTTTTTTTGTTTTGATCATTATGGCTTTTAACTCATGAAAAGCAGAATGCGAAATGAACAGAAAAAGGCTAGAAATGTCACTTCATATGTAATGACTAAAATATTAATATTTAAATTTTTCAAATTAAATTATGATTTAAAAATGAACTTTTTCCACTATATTCTATTTTTTTGACATGCACTAGTATGTATAATAATATCATCACATACGGTATATGTGAAAAAAAGGCTTGTGTGCGTTCTATAACTGGCTGGAGTTAGTAATTTAAATTGAAAGGTTTAAAAGAATGTTTTTACCGCTTAGTAGCAGAACTTGGTCCACTATGAAAATGTGGCCTCAGTTAGGATAATGATATGGTATTAACAGACTGAAGTACTTGGTGCATAAATTACTTGTGTTTTTATGGTTCCATTTCAAATAATAGTCAGTCAGCAGACATTAAAAGAAGAAAAAAAGATCATTTACCATTTGACATTTGCAAATTTGAAAATTGAATATGCTATAAGTATATGTTAAATCATGCATAGTACAGAGAGCTGGTATGGATCAGTTGTGAATCATAATAAGTCATGATGATCTGCAGGGACTCTGAGTCTTACATTCGGTAAACTGGTATTGTGGGAAGACTCCAGAGGCAAACAAGTTCAGTGCTATGCACTGACCAGTACACTGTTATTATTCATTATGGTATTATTCTTTTTTTCTTTTTGTTAACCTTGCATTTGGGATGGTATTTGCTGACACAAAAAAGGATGTGGTAATGGCATTAAGTTGCATCATACAATAACTGTAGCATCAAAAACAACTTTTGGACTACCAGCTGATGGATTTAATATTCTGTCCCAAAAACAAAGTGTCAGTGAAGTGCTGGAATATACTGTAGCTAACTGCTGTTTGTATTTCACAATGTACTTTTCAGATATTGACTGGAATGAAGTTATGCCTGAGACTAAGCTTTTGGACACTAGTGCCCATCGGGCCAAAGGACTGCTAGCCCAAAAGTCCAAACGGCAGCCACCAACTCGCAGTAAACTCAGAGAGACTAGCAACTCGGCAGCATGCCTTTTTCAGGTCTGCAACATGTGACCTAATAAATATGATTCAAACGCTATAAAGCAATACTATACATGAATGGAAGAATATCAAATAATAATTCATTATAAAATGCAGAACACATTATTTCAGTGTCCTGATACTGCCTTTGTCCTTTCTCTCTCTAGGCTGAAGAGGAGGAGTCTCACGGTCCTCCACATCGTAGAAGGTCACTACAAGATAGTCTGTCCCTTCCAGTGACCATTTCTCAGCCTGCTAACGGCCAGAAGGTGGAATCTGGCACGGCACGGCCTGTGGGCACCTCCAGAAGCACAGTGGACCTCTCCACCCCTCAGTCACCCCCTGGAACCAGTACAGAGAGCCCCTCCATTTCTCCAACAAAAGACTCTTCCCCCTCTGGCTTTCTCCGAAATGTCAAGAAGAGAGAGTCCAAAGGAAAGGGCAAAGAAATTAAAGGTAACGTATGCAGATATATATACAGATGCATGTAAATAGGTGTGTGATTTTGAGCCAATGTGATTTGATGTACTGTATGAAATCATTTGCAATACTGTCTAGTGTATTCCATTAAAAAGGTTTTAAATGTTGGAAATATAACTTTATGTGATAAGTGCCAACACTATCTAATTCACACGGGTATGATTAAACATGTCTTTATTATTTATATTTTTATTTCAGAAGACCCCACTGATGGAGCAGGAAAATCTAAAAGGCGATTCCCTGATTTTGGGTGAGTGGAGTGAGTTTCCAAAAGTCTCTAATGTAATCAGGAATGAGTAATGGGGTTCCTGTAAATCTGGACTATGTTCTTCCTCAGTGGTCTCAGGAAGTCTGGTGGGAAAGGCAAGAAACACGACAAGGAAGCAATGAGAGCATCATTGGACAGCAGGTAGAGACACCAGCCTATCTATCTATCTATATCTACCTATCTGTCTGTCTATCTATCTATAACTATATATATATATATATATATATATATATAGTTTGGTAGATTTTTTTTTTTTGGTTTGTTTTTCAATAAATCTTATAAAGGGCAGTCATGGCAGGCCTCCTGGCAACCTGATGAGTCTGGAGATCGCCACAGCTAAATAAACTGTTTGGTATTGGCAGAGAAGATTTAGCAAATTTTTCATAGGCACAGCCCACATGCTCTGCTCTACTGCTCATCCCAAATGCATGTTCCTTACCAATGTGGCACCATTTAAAAGGGAAATTAATAGGCTTTCCAACGGTATAAGATTTATTGCCAAGAAGCAACAAAGAAATAATCTACCAAACAAATTTTCTTACTGTGTGTGTGTGTGTGTGTGTGTGTGTGTGTGTGTGTGTGTGTGTGTGTGTGTGTGTACTCATATCAAATCACTTTTTTCTCCAAAATCCTCTCTGAATCCTGTACAGAATGCACCCATTCACAACAAATCTGTATGTTTAATTTTTTTCCTGATCCACCATACTCTTTGCTTTTGTTCACAATTCCTCTTCTCATGTCTAGAGGCTCAGCGGAGCTGCTGGAAGAGTCAGGGCCAAACATCTCGCCCTCCGAGTCCTTGGCGTCCATCCCAACTTGCATGCCTTTCTCTTGGTTCAGTGATAAGGACAAAGAGAGAGACCGCGAGCCTTCATCTTCTACCAGCAGTCTCCCTCAAACTTCAGCAGAACCCATTGAACAACAGGATAGCAAGAACAAGGTGAGGGCAAATTCTTCTTCTGTCATTCACTGATTCTACTACAGTAAGCTAAGACAGTGTACTGTGGTGTTGTTTAGCATAAAGCATATATGAACACATCACACTATTTCTGCAATTGTAGCTAACTGTCCACCCAAACCTGGCATGCTAGCACCTGTCCCTGAGGCTTATTTTTGATAATAACCTTGTTGTAATTCATTTACTGCATTCATTTTCTCATAATGATAAAATTGGGATCTGTGGTTCAGAATACGTTACTGAAGTCAACGTGTTTAGAATGCATTCAAATAGCTTGGCTTTGATTTAATGAAGGAAACTAAAACCCATCCTGAGTAGTAGAGCTAAATCACTTTGCCATTGCACCAGTATTCACATAGCTGTTTACGTCTACACAGTGTACAAATACAAAAGGTCCTGTACTCGTATGTCTGCACTATACTGTACATGTGTATAGTACAGTGGCATTCTTCACTTGGATGAAAGATTCAGTCACACTGTAATATCACCCCCTGGGATTTCTCCACTTAATATTAGCATCTAAATATAGATAAAAGTTTTGATGTTTATAATGGAATGTATTTATCCCTGACCACCCCAGTTTTCAGTTGGCTTTATTACCAAAATAGGAAAGACTTCTTCCTCATTTCTGGCAGTTTGTGACCAAAGGCAAGATAAATAAATGCTTATAAGAAAGATGGAGTGGTTGACAACAGGGCTGATAAATAACGGAGAGAGATGTGTAAAATGTGTCAAACATCATTAACGAGAGGGAATGAAGAGGAGGAAGTGTAGTGGAGAAAAGAAAAATAAAGGACAGATTAGAACAAAAGGAGTGATTAAAGGGACAGAGAGTCTGAGAGATGATAAAAGAGGCAAAGAGAAAGTAGAGGCTGAAAGAGGAGGAGGCAGTTGGCAGGAGTTAGGATGGCTAGATGAAAGTGAGAGACAGAGGAGGAGGGTTCTTCCAGCTCAGATTCAAGGCCTGAGATCAGTCCCCTGAAATCTGTGACTCTGAGAACATGCTTTTTGAAATGTATGAGAAACTGTCTGGCCATGATTATAGCAGCGCTGTCACTGACTAGCATCCCTTTTTCCAAACAGACAAATCTTTCCTGGTCCTCTCTGTTCAGTCGATCTTTAGATTTGGTACAGTATATTTCACCTTGACTTCTAAATGAGATTCATTAACTTCTAGATCGAAGCTAACAACATAGTCACATTAGATGAGAATGTATTATTGCCTGCTTATACAGTTAGGATGGCAGTAGTAATTTGTTTCGAGTTTTAATTAGTGCATGTGACTAGGTCTACGCTATCCTTTAGTTCATGCCTGAATTTGCTTGAATGACCAGTTAAATCTGGTTATCTGCATATCTACTCTTTACATTGCTGTAGTATTCCTAAGTGAGCTGCAAAGCTTTTTCATGTTTTTCATTATCAAGAATGTGTCTGTGCTGTTCTCATGAGTTGCAATGTGTTGGTTTTGTCTGATAGTTGTAGTTAAAGTAGTTGTAGATTTGTTGAGGGAACCATGAGTACTTTTAGTTGTGCATGCAGGTTGGTCTTGCTGAACATTGCCCCCTGTGGACAGCACTGGTTACACAGATTCTTAAAAAGAATCTTTACAGAACAAAAAAACCTAATTTTTTAAATATTCCATTAGTCTTCATGAGTTGAGTGTAAATTTGACTTGTATTTGTGACACAAGTTTGGAAGTTCTGTCTGCTCACTTTGCAGTACATCAGCGGGCCAGCATGTTTTTACAGCCTGGGTATTTTCACTGAGTCACTGTTGAAATCAGTCCTACACCGAGTGAATAATGTGTGCTGTTTTAGCATTTAAACCATTAGTCTAGACATCATACATGTGTGTTGTGTTTTCCCCACTCGTTCCAGAGCATTTCAGTGCTAGATGATTCAAAACCGGGCAGTCCGAGTTCAGAGTTAGCAGGGCTAGTGGCAGAGCCCAACCTGTCAGGCCGAGCTCGCACTTTAACCTTCTCTTCCAGTGAGGTGAGTGGTGCGCTGTGAACCCCACATTAACCGCTGTGTGTTTGTCAGGCCTGTCACACAAAATTACTGTCAAGGTCAACAGTTGTCCTCAGAAGTGAAGTTGCTCACCATAATCATTTCTGCCTATGGATTTTTTTAATATATGAGAAGTGTGTTGCTGCATGTGTGATCTGTAGGGATGGGTTATTTAGGGTTATTTAGTTTCAAGTGACCTGATGTGCAGTGAGAATCTGTCTGGTTGCTATTGCACATGTTCCTAACATATTTATTGTATACTGATTCATTTATGACCTTCATGTTGTTTTTAAGTCTCATGTTTCCATGTTGCTAAATGTTGCATGCCATGGAGGATTGAAATATTTGAAGTGGGTGTGCATGATTCAAAAGGTTTTGTTTTTCACCAGGCATATAGAAAGAGAATTTGATCATGCTGCAGCTGCAGTGTTATTGTTTTGTTATTATCAGGAAGTGTCTAATTTTGGATCTGTTTTTTGGCATGTGTGGCTGAAATGCTCACTATTCTTACTTTAATAGCTATGGAGAAAAATGTAAAGTCTTGGAATGATCACTACACTTTGAAATAAAAGGGTTCCTCTTTGGAGTTGTTTTTGGTTCTAGGTTCTAGAAGGAACCACTTTTCCTAATAGTGTAGCTGAAATTGCAAAGCCATGTTCATTTGTGTGTATGTGGGCATGTGTTTATCTTTGTAGACGCTGGATAATGAGCCTGGCTCAGTGGGCAAAGACTACCAGTGGCAGAATCGGCCAGTCTCCGAGTGGACAACTCAGCAGGTGTGCCATTGGCTGATGGGCATGAACATGGACCAGTACACACCTGAGTTTACTATGCAGGGTGTTGATGGACTGAAGCTGATAAATCTGGACAGTGACAGACTGAAAGTGGGTGAATGCTTAAAATGAAATAAATCAAATAAGAAAAAAACACTGAGATACTATTGTAAAATTGTGAACCGTAAAATGTTCATATTCAGTCTAACAGCATGACCTCAAGTGTGATTGTGATACAGTTCTACAAGCACCATTTATTAGTTAACAGTAATAAGTGACAACAGATTATGATTCATTTGTTTATTTAATCATTTAATTGGCTCCACCAACATAAATTCTTATGCAACTGCACTGGGACTGAACTGTTTCCAAACAACTCAAACTTTTCCTGCATAATAGCTTGTTACTGTCTGTAGGACTAGATGCTACTGCAGAAATAAATGAATAATTCATTTAATAAATCTAATACATTTAACTTGAATGTTAATGAGTGGAAATATGTAGAGATATGTAATATTTCTATAGAGTTTGGATTAATGGTCACAGAAACTAAGCTCTTCATAGATCTCCCTTTATGAATCCTTTAATTTGCATATTGTTTTGCTTCATAAATCAGAAAGGATATGTAAAATCTAAATTTGTTCCCTTTTTATTGTATCTGTCTTTCTGATTCAGGTGCTCGGTGTCTCTAGCCAAACTGACCGTGCCATGATTAAGAAGAAGCTGAAGGACATGAAAAAAGCCCAGGAAAAACTGGAAAAACAGCGTGAGAAACGTGACAAAGAAGCCAGACGAAGCGGGAGACTGCCAGGCAACAATGACTCGATCTGCTGAGGCCACCCTAATCTCTTTCTAGGTCTCCTATTCTCTTTTCCTCTTTATTACTACTTCTCTGAAGCACTGACACACACTGGTTTGTGTCACACAGGCAGCTGACAGCCCTTTGCTGTTTAATTCTACAGATATGTGCAGGTGAGAGATGATCCTGCAGTCAATATAGCAATATAAAACCAATCCATCATTAATTAGTAGGAACTGATGTGCAGAGCAGGTATAAATTAAGTTTGTGTCTCTTGCCTGACCCTAATGCAAAAGAAGAACCATTTATAGCAGAAAATAGCAAATTTAAGAATTACCACATTGTCAAATTCGTCACCTGATGCCTTAAACCTAAAGGCCATCCTTAGTATGCTCCATGTACACTTCTCGCCAAAGGCTTCCTAAACAGGATTTTTAAAACATTCTGACAAAACTGAGACCTATAAAGGTCCATAGTGCATTGGTTAGAGAAAATGTATTACAGGACCATGTGGACCATCACAATGATTTTGACAACCTTTAGCAGACCAAACTGATTTTATTTTATTTTGTGCACAACAAAATAATCTTTCTTGACTCTTTTAAGAGAATGTTCACATTTATAAAAGCCTCTAGTTTTGGAATGAATAACATTTTAAAAACACCTTTCTATCTATGTAGGATATGTCTATCTATCTTTCTATCTAGGAGCACACACGTCTCCTGTCCCCATGTATAAACCTTTGCTGGAACTTTGTACAGTCCTTGAGTCCTTGAGCACTAGATTTGTCTTTTATGAGGCAAATGGTGATTTTTCTTTTTTTTTTTTTAAATGTACAAATGAAAAATTTTATACACGTATTAACTTCAGAAGAAAAAAAAACATTATTGATTAAACTTTTGGACACATTTTCTACTGAGTAGAATAGCTCATAGAGTAAGACCATTTTGCAATTTATACACAGCAAAAAGTGATTTTTTTAGGTATTGCTGCAGTTTGTTTGACTCTTGTTTATGGTAATACTCTCTTAATTGACCATCTACTCAAGATCTTAAAGGTTATCACTAATTTCATATTGAAGCAGGTTAAGGAGTCCAGTTAAGACTTTTCACTTTTTATTTGCCTCTCCTGTCTTCATCCCACCTGCTCTGTTGTCTCCTGTATATTAGTAGTAAAATTGGCCAATCCCCAGGAGAGTTCCTGTATCAATGGATTATTTCTCTGGTACGAGTGTACAAGCTGCACCAATAAACTTTTCACTTTTTTAAATTTTTGTGTGTTTAGTGTTTTTAGCAGTCAGTAACATTACATACACGGCAGAGTAAATGGCTATTGCCATCATTATGCCAGTCAGTAAAAGCCAGTGAATACTTATGTATGTTAGTATACTTACGTTTGTAACACAGCTTATTATTAATAACCATGTTTGGAAAGATTCTTTTTTTAAAAGGCTGCAAAATGTAAAATGTAGTTTGTAATCACTACCACCAATACCTAATCAAAATGATCCAAACACTGAGAACCAATTAAATTAATACAGGATCTCCCATTGAGATTTCTGAATACTTAACAGCTCAAACTAATGTACAATACAATAACTTCTGTATAAATGAAAATTAGACACTTTCATTTACAACCTCTGGCAAAAATGATGGAATCACCACACTTGGAGGATGTTCACCAAGCCTTTTTATGTTGTAGCAAATAAACAAATCACAAATATGACACAAAACATTTTTAATAGCTGAACATTTTGGCTTTAGGAAACAACTCAACAAATTAAAATAAATTCTCTGAATTAATGGAATGTTTTTTTTTTCCAGATCAAGTAGAGGTAAAAAATAAACAGAAGAAAACAAGGTTACAGCAGGCTAAAGAGAAGCAGTCATGGAATGTGGATGATTGGAGGAAAGTGATATTCAGGCATAAATCGTGAATCTGCATTGACCAAGTAGATGAAGCTGGAACGTTTGTCTGGTGCCGTTCTGATGAAACGTAAAAACGACAGCCTGAATAAAACAATCCAATTTTCCCCAACCATGTATGACATGAGGTTGCATGTCAGGAGATCAGGGGAGATGGTAGTCACTACTTCAGCAGACACTGCACAGGTGTACACTGAAATTTAGGACGCTTTCTCATTCCACTGATAGAAAATAGGTTTGGTGGTGATGCCATTTTTCAGGATAATAATGTGTCTTACCACAGAGCAAAGAGTGTTAAAGCTTTTATTCAGGAACAGCATATCAACTCAATGCAATGACCAGTAAACAGTCCAGATCTCAATATATGAGAAAAAAAAAACGGTCAATGACGAGGCTCCATCCTGCAAAGCTAAGCCATCACTCACTATTCAAGGAGGAATTAGCTTGATATAGGATATTGTTTTCAATAGTGAATAATTAATTTAATTATTCAGGCTTGAGAAAGTGCAAGAAATTACTCATTGTGAAAATAATTCCATAATTTTTTACCTCAACATAGTGATATTTTTTTCCTCTACCTAATAAAAAAAATGCCACAAATGGATTTTTTTTTGTTTCAGGTATGAGTCACAAAGCCAAAATGTTCAGCTATTAAACCAAACATGTTCTGTGTCATATCTCTGATTTATTTGCCATGGAGTGACAAAGCTGTGGGAACATCCTCTAAGTGTGGTGATTTTGATCATTTTTTGCCAGGGGTTGTAGTCGTGATTTTCATTTACACTTTTTTAGAATTTATCTTTATATATCTTTACATTCCAACTAATATAATCTCAATCTGATTGTGCGCTCTGCCTTTGGTGCAGAGCCTCTACATGCTGCGGAAGGTGCTCATGTCTTTGGGCTCCTTGCTGGGCACAGACCAGTCATCTGCCTCATGCATGGTCTTGTAATGTTTCCATGCTGATTTGTTGTATACTGGAAGCCTTTCAATGGACTCTGTAGAAAGTGCCTTTAAGAAGAAGAGGATCACTTTTAATCCCCATACACTGACCATAATATATGAATTTCCTTTAATCAAAATATTGTCATTCCTTGTGCCACTTTTAAATGTTTCCCACACACACAATGTAATATTTAATATGTAATCTCTTACTCTGATGTATATAACTGCATCTGTGCCATGGCCCTCCATCGAGTAGAGCTGCAGTTCTCCCTGGAAGTACCTGGCGTACAGTCTGGAGATGGGCAGACCGTAGCCATAACCAGCCTGAGGGCAGATTGGTGTGATTCACTGTAATGCTTACATGAATTTAACCGAAACAGCCAAATCACACTTCCAGTCAGTCAGCAAAATAATGATGGACGAAACTGACCAGTGGTGCAGCACGGGATGTGTCCATCTGAGGCCTCGGGGCGGTGGAGTATGTGTATGTGAACAACCTGTCAATCTTCCGGAGTGGTACCCCTCCTCCAAGATCACTGACCTACAAGAGCAAGACAATTATACATTTCTGTTGTCATAAATTTGAACTTATACCAAGTTGAAAGAATAGTTAAAACATCACACATTACATCCATTATTAACAAACAGAAGAATTTGGAACAACCATGGAAGACATCCATTAAAAGTCACTGACTGTAAGAAGGGCACTGGTCAGAGACTAATGCTCTCCTTACCCAAGACATGTCAGCGTTATCAACTATTCTGTGTAGACTCATGATATATAATCCCAAAATAAATCCATTCCATTTCCATTTTGTAATGGTACAAAATGTGGAAAATTCAAGGGGATGAATACATACACATGTAACAATATGATGGATAAAATTATGGATAAAATAGAGGAATAAAAGCCAAAGGGTACAGCTCAGTGCAAGATCAGATCAGTGTGTGTGTGTGTGTACCTTTACAGTGAGATCTTCATCACCCAGGATGACCTTAACATGAATGGGAGGGTACTCCATTGCGTCTCCATAGAGCTCCATAGTAGCCCGCATGGCATTCTGAAGGAGTCACAGAGTATAATATTAGATCAGGGGCCTTTAAAAAGCCCAGAGGACCAACATACTGCTTTCAAAGATACAGTGCAGGCTTTTGGTTATTGGCCTGTGCTTATTAACCAAGTTAAACAAGAATGTCTTTTAATTGCTGCATAATGAGCCAGTAACTGCACACAGTACCTTGAACAATTCAAACACCATGTGATACAAATGAGATGGCACATAAACCACAGTTATGGGCTTCTTGGGGTCTTTACCTGCAGAGAATTTTACAAAGAAAATGTTTGCATCCAAATCAAGCTCTTAAGGCAGACAGTGAAACAGATTTCTGTCCTACCATTGAATTCTTCTAGTTTTAATTCTGGTGAGTTCATGTAGTATCGGTCACATAAGTCTCGAGCGTTTTCATATGCGTCTGGAGGAAGGAAAGAAAGCACTGTTTTCAGTTAAACGGCATGAACACAGCTGGCTTAGCCCATTGTCACACGGTCATATCCTCTGAGGCTCCCACCTTTAATCACATCAGTTACATGACAGGAAGGATCAATGCTGCCTATTTGTTTAGGATGAGCTGGGTTCACCTGCACGTTCCCTCCAAACAGCAGAACTGCAATGGAGAAAAGGGGGAAAAACTACTTATAATGTACTTTATATTGAAGCAAATCTGTTTTATGTATAAATGTGTACAATGGAATTTTATAAAGCAACATAATCTCATGCTGCGGGAAGGACCTTACTGTGCTGATTGAGGAGCATTCGGATGGAAATTCGACTCATGTAAAAGCGGTCCAGGAAGTACTGCATGTTCTGGCTGGTTATAGGATCAGTACCATACGCCTCCTTGTACTCTACCACTCCCTGTGCCATTGTGGGCACCACATCATTATGCCTGCTAAGGATCTTGATCACTGCATCTGTGAAACTAGAAGAATAATAAAATGTTCAGATATATTAAATTGGAAAACAGTGGCGCACACACACACACACACAAAACATTTAAATACTTACTCAGAAATGACATGACCATTTTTTGCATTTTTCTCCTTGAACTCTAGTATATCTAGGAGACTTTGAACATACCTGCCAACAAAAAGCATATGATGCATGAGGAAAAAACATGACAGTGCTTGGTATTTTAGGAAAATAAACAATGATGCAAGTATGTAAGGGTTTTCTTATTACAGCAATATTACAGTCATTTACAAGTCTGGTCAGGTCAACAAAAAAAAAAGCTAAGTATACAATTCACCATATACAGAACCTGAAAATGTGAACATCCAAGTATAGGAGTATTAGATAAGATATCATTAATATAACCCTTGCAGCTGAATTGCTATCCATGTCATACAGTGATGAAAAATAAATCAACAATTTCTGACCACAAGGATGAATAAAACAGCAACATTCAACAGCCTTGGGGTATAAAAAAAACTATTCCTTTAGAGTGGGTTTGACAATATAGTATATAATTCAGTATACACTGAAATACCAGAAAAACTGTGCCTATGCAAAATACATAGCAACACCACCTATATAAAGCGACAGACATCTATGGAAGCGTTTCTGCTTTTTGTCAGCGTGGTTTACTAGTTGGAGCTCGTCAGATGGGTCGGGGGTAGAAGCAAAGATTGGATTTTCACGTATTTGACAATAAGAATTTCAGCACAACTTCAAACTTGCGTGACCACTGTTGGCTGGCAAGAAACGTTTTCACATGAAAGGCTAGATAGATTCAATGCTGAGACCCCAACAAACAGCACGAGGACTGTGCTGACTCCAAGATCCCGTGGGGTACCAACCAAGCATTAACTGGTATACCAGTTCTTCTGGTAATTTTGTGTTCTCTAATACCTAAAATAATACAGTGGTCTTCTCTGTATTCTTCTGTTGCAAACTTGTGCAAAGCATCCCTGGCATGACAGCACTGTGCTTCAAGATAAGGTGCATCCTGTGTTCATGTGTAGGAGCTGTTGTTTCAGTCCACATCCCGCACGCTTTTGTGTGGATTGCATTGGAAAAGGTCAACCAGATGTGATCCTGAGCCAGTGCACCGTGCCCGGACACTCACTGCTGTACATGTGGTGTGCTGGGTTAAGCGGTTATTGTACAGTGAACTTCTCATAACACTCATGTGTATTAAGAGTGTGTGTGTGTGTGTGCATTGGTGTGTCTGCATGAGGATCTGTGCACTCACCAGCTCTGCACCAGGCGCACAGAAGGTGTCCTGAGGAGGTTATCAGGCAGCAGGTTGATCTCCTTCATAATGTTGGCCAGCCTGACCGGCAGCTCCTCTCTCAGGAACATAAACGATGTCTTCTCACACGCATTTTCTGAACCTGAGGTTAAAAAAACTTAATGTCAGACATCCTGTAGGTTTTGAGAGATTATGTCGTTGTGCAGAATCTTACCAAAATCTATGAACTGTTTCATAGAGAGCGGTGAAGGAGAGAACCTGGAGTAGTGATCAACAAGCTTCCCGACCGATGCGCTGCTCATTAAAGCCCTTAAAATCCTCATGTTGTCAGTTTTGCTTTCTCAGACTGTGATTGTTTGCTATCAGTAGGTCACGGTTTAGTGCATGCTATTCATAGCAGCAGATACAAAAGCCTAGCTCGCTTTCTACACTTCAACCATTTTCTCAGAGCTGACCTACGATACGTGTCCGGGTTTAGATCTAACTCGGTGTGTGCCGGACTCGGAGTCTTTACATCCCTAGCTAGAAGATAACTGTTCGGTGTGTTAGCCGGAAACAGCTGTCAGGAAACATCACCAGCTACAAAAGCCACACACTCACCACTAGGGAGCTTAAAAGCGCGCCTTCTAGTACCTTATAAAACCAGGTCATTTATCTCCCAACATTAAGCTGTACAGCAACAGTAACGTAGAGAAATGGCCACGATGTTTCTGGAAAAGTCACAGAAGTCCAGGTTCAGTGTGAGCCTGCATGCACTAGTTTCTACCAGCCGAGCCTGTAGTGTTGTGGCGTAGTGTAGTGCGTCTCCGCGTCATCACACAGTAAGCCCGATAAAATGCCTGACAATAAAACACACACACACACACACACACGTCAATTAAAATTGTACTTGTGCTTTCTAAAATTGTGCACAAATGTTATGCCCATCAGTAGACCTAAAGCAGAGTTCTGGGTGATTAGTTAGAAAGTTAGGTAGTTGTTTAAACCAGCGGTTCTCAAACTTTTTAAATGTGGGCCCCCCTTTGTGAATGGTAAGTGCCACTGTGCCCCCCAGCCCAAAAATAAAACAAAAATTAAATAAAAAATGCCCTAGCTCCACGGTGGCTCAGTGGATAGCGCTGTCGCCTCGCAGCAAGTAGGACCTGGGTTCGATCCCCGGTTGGGGCGACCTGGGAAATTTCTGTGTGGAGTTTGCATGTTCTCCCCGTGTTGGC